>CM076572.1:669570628-669900935 GCA_034641835.2 Pinus albicaulis
CTTGCATAGCCCACATATCCAAGGACTTATGCAATTCAATTCATGGCTTGCTGATCGATCTCCCAACCATACACTGCACTTTTCCTTTTGTAGACCAAAGCTCCAAAGACTCTGCATAAGCTTGAATATTTTTCTTAAATTCCCTTGAAATTTTTAATGAGGCTCCACCCAGAAGAATTGAATCATCAGCAAACAAGGCATGATTTATTGGATCAGTGCCTCTCACTGCCCTAATGCCAGGGAGAGTCCCGTTAATATTTTCTTCATTCGACTTCCTGCTAAGGAAATCTGCCATCAAAATATACAAGAACGGGGAAAGAGGACAACCTTGTCCAATTACCCTTGCGGCTTTGAAGTAACCGACAGGCCTACCATTGACCAAGGGAGCAATCCACGACTCTCCAATACAAGCTTTAATTAGCCTAATAAACTCGGAGC
Organism: Pinus albicaulis; assembly: GCA_034641835.2. Taxonomy (NCBI): domain Eukaryota; kingdom Viridiplantae; phylum Streptophyta; class Pinopsida; order Pinales; family Pinaceae; genus Pinus; species Pinus albicaulis. The sequence goes on from CM076572.1 coordinate 669,571,067, forward strand.
TAAAACCAAAAGAAGCAAATACTTGGAGAAGGAAATAATGACTTACCCGATCAAAAGTGTTTTCCATATCTAACTTGATTATCATTCCTTTCTCGTGACGATGGAGTCTTGAATGAATGGTTTCCTGCACCAGGGCCACATTTTCTAGAATGTGCCTTCCTTTGACAAACCCACTTTGACTGCTAGAGATGAGTTTACCTAGAAGAGGCTTGATTCTATTCGCCAGAAGATTAGAAAGGATCTTATATGATGCATTGCAAACCGAAATAGCTCTGAAGCGACCAAACGAGGCAAGGCTCACCTCTTTCAGGATAATTGCAAGGAAAGTGGAGTTGGTGTTGTCACCAACTTTGGATTTCTATTGAAAACCCTTTATCATATGTATCATATCAGTCTTTATAATATTCCAGCATATTCTGTAGAAGTGTATAGTGAATCCATCAAGACCAGGAGCTTTGTTTGGTTCCATCATCCATATGACATTGCTTATTTCCTCTTCTGAGAAGGGCTTCAGAAGGCTAGAGTTATCCTCTTTCTTTATCAGACTTGGAATGTGAGAAAGGAATTCAAAACTTTCTTCTTCAAAGTCTTATCCAATTTCCATTTATAATTGTTGGAAGTGTGAGGTAGCTACCTCACGAATCTCTGTTATTCCTTTATGCATTGTCCCCTCTGAAGTATTTATTTATTCTATGTGATTTCTCAAGGGTCGAGTTCTTATTTTCTTGTGGAAGTATGCAGAGTTTCTATCTCCTGATTTTAGCCAGAGGTTTCGAGATTTTAGTCTTATAGTCTCCTCCTCCAATTTGAAGGCGTGAAGAGTGCTTTGCTGGGTAGATTTCTCACGGTGAAAATCAGAGTAGGTGATTTCCTACTATTCCATTTCCATTTGCATATCTAATAGACTCTTAGAGTCCTTATTTCTAAGGCTAGTGGGAGTGCATGTGGGTTTTTTTAACCACTCCTTCAAAGCTGTTTTGGTGACCTTGAGTTTTTGCTCCCAAATATAGCTATTCGACCCAATGATTGGCTTGGACCAATATTTTATGATTGTCTCCATAAAATTTTCTCTTTCTGTCCATTGAGGGTTGAATCTGAAGGGGATGGGTCCAAGGTTTTCCTCTTCTTCAATCTGCAGCAAGATGGGTTTGTGATCTGATGTCATTTTGGGTAGGATTTTGGAGATGATTATCTTCTACTCTGAGAGGAGGGTGAATTGTATCATAAATCTATCAAGCCTAGGAGAAATGTGCTCCTTTCTAGCTCTATTATTTGACCATGTATAGATTCCATATTTTGGTTTGGTATCCAATAAATCCCAATCATGGATCAGGTCTTCTACAAGAGGAAGGATTTGGTCCTAACTACTGTTACCTCCTTTTTTCTCCTTTTGATCAAGGAAAATATTGAAATCTCTAGCAAGGATTAAATTCTTATGTGATTAGGCTTCTAAAAAGTCTGAAAGAGTAAGCCATCAGTCCTTTTTTTCCTCATATAACACCAATTGTTACGCAGTAATTTGTCACCATCCCTACAATCCCCGTCTCGCCCATTGCAGGTTCATTTCTGTGACCAATAAGCAGTGTCATGCCTTGCAAATATCATCATTGCATCCCTTTCCATGAGGACAACATTTCTTCTGTTGATCATTTCCTGAGCAGACCCCTAAAAACACCTGTTTTTGCCTTGGTGCTGGTAGCTTGTTATGTACTCGCGCCAATGGGGGGAAATTAACACTGAGCCCGCTCCAATTGGCACTCTGTCCCAGTGTTGCACCTGCGCCACTCTGTTTATGGAAAGTTTTTTAAAAAAGAGGCGGAGTTTCGATTACAACAACTTCGTGGATGAGTCATCAGGAGTGGTTTCGCCTGAATAACCATGGCCTTCCTCCTTTGGCCTCTTGTTTCCACCTTATGGGGAACCTCCCAAGGGATAAGGCCTCCCTTCCACTATTGTAGGGATCCCAACCTCCTCCTGTCCTCTATAAATATAGCCTTCATCCATTGATGAAGGGGCTGAAAGGCTGCTAGTCTTGAAGTGCCTAAGCTTTGAATCTCCAAATTCCCAAGAGCCTTTGTGCTGTAAGAGCCCTCTTCCTCCCCTTAAGGCCGACTCAAGTAAGGAGACTATTGTCGAGAGACTTAGGAGAGGTTTGCCCTTTCCCTGGTGAGCTTTGCGAGACGTGAACGACTGGAGACCCATCCGAAGGAGACCACGACGTCAGAACTTTGGTTGTAATCTTTCTTCGATCGTTATTTAATGAATGATTACGATTATGGTTCCACTCTGTTTTCAATGATGTTAATATGAGTAATATCCTTTCTGACTGATATTGAGTTACGTATGCCGGATTTTATGCTTGTATCTGTTTGTTTCTTGCATGTGCAGGTGTCCATCCGCGGAGATCGTGGAGGATCGTGATCTGCCGAGGCTGAGGAACAGGAATGCTCTCTTCTTCAGATCGTAGCATTGGATTCCAGGTAGGCCTCCATCTTTGGTCTTTTCATTCGTAACTAGGAACTTGCGTTGTAACATTTCGTGATTGTTGCTAGACCCCTGCTGGGCTAGTAAGGATCGCCTCTATCCGCAGAGGGGATTTACCTCCTCAACAATTTGGCAACTCCGCTGAGGATCGTCTAGTTTTGATCGTCTAGGTTTCGTTGTCTCGTTTTGATTGTTTCTTGGTCTTCCTTGCTTGATTGGTTTTTTGGGCTGGCTCTTCTTGTGTTTTGGCTTTTGGTTCAGCCCCAGAGGATCAGATCTGACCTCTGCTTTTCCGAATTTTCACCTTTTAATGGTTGTCTTGATTGGCGCGGTTTTTAGCCTGACAGTCGCGCCAATTGGCGCAGGTTGCCAGTACATCACTCGCGCCACCCCCTGTCTGGCGCGGATTACAGCCAGACAGTCGCGCCATTTCCTGTAGGTGGTAGGGTTACCCTTGTTCGGAAGTTTCTTTTGGTCAGTACTTTGCTTCTGGGTTTGTTTTAGATTCAGCTTGAAGTGGGAAGTCTGGTCTTGGTTGGGAGAAATTCTTTGTTTTTTCATTTTCAGGCATTGGCGCTTGTTGTCAGTTAGCAACCCGCGCCAATTGGCCATTGGCGCTAGTTGTCAGTGTACAAGTCGTGCCAGTTGGCGCTACTTGTCAATGTACAAGTCGGGCCAATTTTAGGATGTGTGAAATTTGAGATTTTTTTTTCCCTAAATCCTTCACCAGTGTGTCTTTCCCTTCCGGCCTTTCCTCTATATGAGCATAGATTACATTGCTCATTGTTTGGAATGTCTTCTTTCCATGATTGCTTGATGTAAAAGAGAATGAATGCCTTGTTTTGATCTCATTCTTTGGAAGTCCTCTTTGTGTTTTATCACCTTTCGAGGAATTTTGTTACAAAGTGTTTTGAAACAACGATTGCATTCTTAGTGTTTGTTTACATCTCTTTTGCATTCATCAAGGAGATTTGCGTTTATTTAGTTTTCGTCTCAAAGTGTTATTTTTGTTAAAATGCATTAGATCACATTGCATGAAAAAGTGTTTTTTGAGATTTGTCATTGAACTTAGATCACATTGTTTAATGATTGAAAACTAGAAATCGCTTTGAGTGCATTCTCTTTCATTGAAAGCGTGCATTAAGTAGATTCTCATTTCATCGAAAAATGCATTGAGTGCATTCTTATTATTTGAAAAGAAAAAGGAAATTGTGCATAGATTACAATTGCATAGTTTTCGAAAAAAAGAATTTTGCATAGATTACATTGCATAATTCGCTTCGTTGAATGTTTTAGAATACTTTTGGATAGTGAAAGTCATCTAGTTTGGAAAAGTTTCGTTTTCAGTTTTGTTGTTTGTTGCATCATTGTTTGAAGCTCTTCCCTTAACTAGATAGCATTCGATATCATTTTTGGAATTCAATCATGTTTAAGGTCAATTCATATGACCATTTCATGAGTAGTTCTGCACCGACCCACTTCATGATTTTTGAATAGTCCACTTAGCACTATTGCACCGGGGTGAGGTTTATTAAAGGAATGTAGATTTAAAACTAGTGATAAGAATCACATACATATGCCAATCATCACTTCTGAGGCTTGTACCTAGTAACTAGGACTTCCCGAGAGGTCACCCATCCCAGAACTCCTTTGGCTCAAGTGCGCTTAATGGTGGAGTTTTCCCCACAATCAAGCCCACTTACCTTGCTACCACATTTGCAAAACCTTAGCAATTATTGTGCCTCATGAACCATTCAAGTAGAGATCCCTTTACTCTTTGTATTTAAATATGAGGGGTTTCGCTTGAGCCAGAGGAGTTCTGGGATGGGTGACCTCCCGGGAAGTCCTGGTTATCGGGTGCAAGCCCTGAAAGTGATGATTGACGCTATGTGATTCTTTTCACTAGTTTCAATCCCACATCTTCACCCCTGTGAGCATCACTCGATGCAATGAGTGCTAAGTGGACTATTCAAAAATCATGAGAAATTAGTGAGTTGCGACTACCTCTCATGGAAATGGTCATACATGAATGACTTACTTAACGCAGTTAAATCCCAAAAATGATATCTAATACAATGCACTGCGGAAACCCCTCATACTTAGATAGCATTCATCGAATTGGAAAGTTTTCTTTTCTCATGTAGCTGCATACAGGAGATTGTCATATGACATACGAAAGAGAGTAAGATAAACCGAAACATAATTGAAGATCAACCATAAGATTTACTCAATTTACCTAAGGAAGCATTGAAATGTTAACGAAACATATTTAGAGGTCTAGGCTAGAGACGTGTTCCGGCATCTTAAAACCTAGTAGCTGTCGTTCGCCTCTTGGCTTTAGACAGCACTAGTACGGACTTGTGCTCCCCGTACCGTTGTGTATATAAAGGGAGACCCCACTAGGTTGCTATCCTTTATCCGTTAGTAGGCCGAGGCCCCGTCAGCTTTATACCCGTGGGATATCACCTGACACAAAGATTCTGGAAGATTGCCCGTACGTACGTCAAGTCCTTGGTTGATTTCTTCTTCATTTTTGAAACCAAGGTGTATATTGCAGTTCATGGTTATTTGGTACACCCTTTGCCTAGCATTCCCGAGTAGTCATTTCGATCTTTTCTGACTCTTTAAATTTGAAAAGGTCATCAAGCGCTTGTCCTTTCACGCTTGTTTCCAATCTGAAAGTGATAGAGTCACCTTTTTCCTGTTTCTCGACTCTTAAAAGATGAAACGGTAGAGTTTTGTTTCAATGTTTTAAAATTAACTGCCCACGAAATATTCCTGGTTAAAGTTAGTTTCCTTAGGGTGTTGTTCTAAAGATCGTTTCTGATGGCAACTTTTCCGGAGTTCACCAACCAAGGAATCCCCTCCGATGGGAATCCTGGTCCTTTTCCTCCTTTTGGAAATGTTGGTGCTCCTTATATGGCAACGTTGTCCCTTCCTGGGTTAACTGTTGGGTTGCCTGTTTGGTTGTTTTCAACCTCTGTGGTCCCGAATGTCTCGGCTACTATTCAATCAGTTCCTCCACCTGAACAACATCATGTTGATTCCAAGGTGGACCTCTCCCCTTCTTCGCTTGTTTCTGCGTCCTCATCTTCTACTTCGCCTGGTGAAAGTATGGATTCAAGTAACCAGGTGGCTAAGAAGAAGAAGAAGAAGACAAAGAAGAAGAAGTCTGATAAGAGAGAGGCTAAGGCTGCATCTGCTGCTTCTAATGCGTCTCCTCTTGATAAACCTTCCAACCCTCCACGAATAGTCAAGTTCCCTTGCATGTTGTGCACGGGAGACCATCTTCTTCGAGACTGCCCTGGCATTCCCAAGGTACTCGAAGTATGGTCCAACGGTCGCCCGCTGTTGCCTTTGGCTTCCGAGAGTCAGGTTGGGGGCACGTCTTCAACTGGTGCTGGTAAGACTCCTAAGAAGCAGGGTAAGATTACCAATCCCTGCAAGTTGTGTGAAGGGCACCATGCCATTCACCTTTGTCCATATATGGATGAAGCCAAAAGATTTTTGGACAACTCAACCGTTTCTGCACCGGGCCTTCCGACTGGTTACAAACAACTTTCTTTGAGTCCTCCATCAGTTGATCCTACCGTTGGTCAAGAGTCATCCTTGGTCGATCCCACTCCCTCAGAAATTCAGATTCAGGAATTCATCCCCGACCAACCATTGGTCATGGGATCAGTTGAACTGGCCCCGTCTACGGTGCACCAGGTCTTTTCCGTGGAGAGTGGACCCCACATCCCTCAAGTTCTTCTTGTTTCTTTAGATTCCTCGGATTTGGAGAGAGATTCTCCTGTCCCCGTATCTCAAGAAGTTGCTCCTCCGCCTCCCGTGATGGAGGTCCCAGAGGATACTCCTCCCACCTTCGAGATGGAGGTCGTGGAGGATGCTTCTTATTCTTCCGTAACACCAGGGGAAGACCATCTCGGTTCGACGGTAACCCCTCCGAGTAGTTTAGTCGCTTCCTTTGATTGGAGTCGATTTGTAGGATACCGCCTTCCGTCTTATGTGCCTTTCGAGATCACAGTATAGGCTTTTGGTTTGGTCGTACCCAGCACCATTATAGACGAAGGCGCCTCTGTTAGTGTTTAATCCTCAACTACTTGGCAAGCTTTTGGCTCACTGCCACTTGCTCCTGTTACGCAGAATCTGTTGGCTTTTAACAGAAGAATGAGTCAATCGTTAGGGATCCTTCCAAGGTTACCTGTTACTTTGGGAGGTAAAACTGTCCATATGGATGTGATGGTTGTTCCAGGCCCCTTGGATTTTAATCTGATTTTGGGGCACGATTACACCTATGCCATGGGAGCGCTCGTCTCCTCCCTTTTTCGTGTGGTCTGTTTTCCACATGAAGGACGGATCGTGACCATCGATCAACTTTCGTTCTTTGGTCCTGATGTGGCAACTGGTCCGCCATCATCCCTTCCTGGTTTTTATCCACCTGTTGTATCTGCCCCACCGCAGGTCAACTATGTGGCTACCTACCCCGTGCCTGTGCTCAGTGATGATTCCGTTGTGCATAATGTGCTGGGGGCATTGGGTCCTGACTTCCAGGATGTTCTCCTTCCATCGGGAGTGGAACTCTTGGAAGCGATGACTTCTTTTTCATTATGATGAGGTCATTCGGAGCAGAGTTCCTTGTCTTCTGTCAAGCTCCTTAAAAAATGAAACAAGGTTGTCGGAGCATGGTTCTTTTCCTGTGTCAAGCTCCTTAAAAAATGAAACCGGGTCTGGTCGGAGCATGGTTCTTTTCCTATGTCAAGCTCCTTAAAAAATGAAACAAAGTTGTCGGAGCAGAGTTCCTTGTCTTGTGTCAAGCTCCTTAAACCATGAAACAAGGTGTCCTGAGGATAGTTCTTTTAATGTGTCAACCTCATTAAAACAATGAAACACGTTCTTGTTCAATTCGAGTCTTTGATAAGTTCTCGTAAAATCCCAGTCGAGTCTTTCTCTTGATCTCGTAATTTGAACCTTCACTCCATCTGCCTTTCATATGGATTGAAGCTTGGGGGGCATGTACCTCGAATTGAGTCAACATGCTGGGGGCATGCTTACTTTTTCAAGCATAGTTTGTTTCCGTTTCAAGCTTGTGTAAAAATGAAACCGGTTTTAAGCATAGTTTATCTTTGTTTCAAGCTTGTGTAAAAATGAAACCAACTTCAAGCAGAGTTTCCTGATTTCAAGCTTGTGTAAAAATGAAACCTTCCCCATTTTACCTCTTGTGATTGCCATTTTATCCGCCTATTTTTTCCAGATGAGCCTTGGTTTTTTTCACTCCATCGTCACTATCTGCTGGGCCGATCATATGCCTTCACTTGGTTGTTTTACCCATTCCTGGGGAACCGCTGCGATGAGTGGTCTTGTTAGCCAGCCTCTTAACCTTTACTTGTTCTGAGCAGTTCCACCATTACCGGAACCAGTTTCTACCCTTTATACCACTCGTTCCTCCAGGAGAAGTCACCTTTCAGCTCTTTTCTGACTCTCTAAAATTGAAAAGATTGCCGAGTCCCTTGTCATTTTGATCTCGTTAAAGTGGACACAAAACGACATCTACCCAGTATACGTTTACCCATTTTTCGGGCTAGGATAGATTGATTACGAAAAAGGAATACCCTAGCCTATCGTGACTAGGAGGTTTTCTCGGATATTGTTTTCTACCTTTTCGGATCTGAGGAACTATTCACGAAAAGGGACCTGTGGAGTTTACTTTTCTGCTATCTTTTCAAACTCTCTAAACATGAAAAGATGTCGAGTTCTTCCTTTGTCAGACTCGTTAAACCCTGATGACATCGGACTCAGTCGAAATGACGTTCTCTGAGTTCCTCCTTCCTAGGACTCGTTAAATGCACTAGGATGGATTCGTCCGAAGGACGGATTTATATGACAAGCATATGGTATCCTCTTCAAGCTTGTGTAAAAATAAAGAGGTACTCACCGAAATGGTGGGGGGAAAATGGAACCATCGTCATTGTCGTCGACAGTATGTCGCTCTTGAACATGGCACTTGTCTGCATTCGTGTCGGGTTGGGGACATCTCATCTCGTTTCTTCACTTTGCCTCCATGGGTTTGGATAATCCCTTTTGACCTCTCATCTTCTCATTGCCTCGTCACCATAACCTCTGATCCGTTGATGTCAAATACTTCCAAGTCCACTGTCGTGCCGTTTATATGTTCAAGAGAAGTTGGCCTTTGCTAGTATCAACCTTCATCTGATTCTCATACAATCCTGATTCACAACAAAACATCATGTTCCTCTGTTTCGTGTCGACGATGTGGGAATCATTATGGCCCACCTTCGATCAAGGTCACTTCCTATCGACATCAGCTCATTATCCAGGAAGCTGATCTAGAGACTCCTTTATGGTACCTTGGAGCCTGCATGCCTCAATGGCAGGTTCGTCGCATTCGACGCGAGGTTTTCATCATTGGCCTCCGATCGAGTGACTCTACGGGTGTTCGACACCAGCTCATTGATTCACACGCTGTAGATTGTACCTATAGTACCTTGAGGGCCATTATCATTATTGGTGGTTCCTCTCGCGTCTGTTAACAACTTTCATCATTGGCTGGTAATCAGACGATGTTCCTGCATGTTCGACTTCAGCTCACATATTCACATGCTCGAACCTGTACTTTGTTTGGGTCGAGATGGAGCACAAGACCCTGGATTGTGTCTGTTGTAATCCAGGCTGTGATTATGGATTATTATCATTATGTATCATTGATTGGATGGCTGCGACCATACCTGAGTCTATTTATTTGATCCTCACTGGATGGCTGCGCCCATGCCCAGGATCCGGATTATAGTGTACTCTGTTTCAGATGGCTGCGCCCATACCGCATATACATCATGTACTTGAGATATCAGTTGTATTTTTCTATGCAGGTTTTTCGACGGCGGGGCTTCAGTTGAACATGTTCTCGTAAAGCATTTCACCCCTCTATCTCTCGGGCCTCATGCTTTAGGGGGCATCTGTTACGTAGTAATTTGTCACCATCCCTGCAATCCCCGTCTCACCCATTGCAGGTTCGTTTCTGTGACCAATAAGCAGTTTCATGCCTTGCAAATATCATCATTGCATCCCTTTCCATGAGGACAAAATTTCTTCTGTTGATCATTTCTTGAGCAGACCCCTAAAAACACCTGTTTTTGCCTTGGCGCTGGTAGCCCGTTATGTACTCGCGCCAATGGGGGAAAATTAACACTGAGCCCGTGCCAATTGGCGCTCTGTCCCAGTGTTGCACCCGCGCCACTCTGTTTATGGAAAGTTTTTTAAAAAAGAGGCGAAGTTTCGATTACAACAACTTCGTGGATGAGTCATCAGGAGTGGTTTCGCCTGAATAACCACGGCCTTCCTCCTTTGGCCTCTTGTTTCCACCATATGGGGAACCTCCCAAAGGATAAGGCCTCCCTTCCACTATTGTAGGGATCCTAACCTCCTCCTCTCCTCTATAAATATAGCCTTCATCCATTGATGAAGGGGCTGAAAGGCTGAAAGTCTTGAAGTGCCTAAGCTTTGAATCTCCAAATTCCCAAGAGCCTTTGTGCTGTAAGAGCCCTCTTTCCTCCCTTAAGGCCGACTCAAGTAAGGAGACTATTGTCGAGAGACTCAGGAGAGGTTTTCCCTTTCCCTGGCGAGCTTTGCGAGACGTGAATGACTGGAGACCCATCCGAAAGAGACCACGACGTCAGAACTTTGGTTGTAATCTCTTTCGATCGTTATTTAATGAATGATTACGATTATGGTTCCACTCTGTTTCAATGATGTTAATATGAGTAATATCTTTTCTGACTGATATTGAGTTACGTATGCCAGATTTTATGCCTTTATCTGTTTGTTTCTTGCATGTGCAGGTGTCCACCCACGGAGATCGTTGGAGGATCGTGATCTGCCAAGGCTGAGGAACGGGAACGCTCTCTTCTTCAGATCATAGCGTTGGAATCCAGGTAGGCTTCTATCCCTATTATTTTCATTCGTAACTAGGAACTTGCGTCGTAACATTTCTGATTGTTGCTAGACCCCTGCTGGGCTAGTAGGGATCGCCTCTGTCCGCAGAGGGGATTTACCTCCTCAACACCAGCACATAAAGATTAAAGATGGAAAGGGAGGTATTACTTGCAAGATTTTGAAGTTCAATGTAGATACAATTCTGTGTTTTGAAGGAGCTAACAATAATAAATTTTTCATCCTCCCAGAGAATGGCAAGACCCCCACAGGTTCCCTGTAATGTTCCCAAATTAGGAACAACTATACTATTGGGAATAATATGAGTTATTACCAATTTTGAGCTACAAAAATATGTCATATACAGATACAAAATCACTTAACCTCCAATAAAATATGCAGCAGCAACTTTATACAGCGTTTTATAAGGCAAAAGGTGGGGAAAAATGAGGATTTAGGCCCTAAAATAAGTGTATTCAGATATATGCGTGAAAATAAGGTTGGAAAGTGGTTTAATATGATATCTAGGGTTATGAAGGACTCCCATGTCGAATTTCAACAAAAAAAAATAAGTTTTTCTATGTTATACAGTTCCTCCTTTCCTAACTAGGCTAGAAAACCCTGATTTCCCAAGACTAGAATTATGAAGAAATTTATTGAAGAATCTGAGCATGATTTTCTAAATTTTATGACTGAAATAATGTCTATATATTTATAAATAATATCAGGGGCATAACTTATACACTTTACAAAAGAAGAATGAAATAATACAGAACAAATCCTCAAGAAAGAGGTGCTACAACCATGTAAAAAGACTGCAAAACAGTGATAGCGTTATTTTTGGGGCTGGAGCAGTAGTTTATTGATTCTTTAGATCTATATCATATCTGTACATAAAAATATATATCCAATACATATCCATGTACAAGAAAAGCTGATCTATACATTCCCCTTGGGGATTTGCTCAAAACATGAAGCACCGGAAGTAGATCTGAGATCTAAGAATGCAGATCTACAGAATGATTCAGAAAATAACTGAATCATGTACATGTATAATATCATATATGAAATAGAACATATATTTTTTGGCCAATCTATGAATCACCACAGTGAAGGATGAATCCAATCACCGGAGATCTCTCCTCCAAAATGCAAGAAAAGCACCCTGCAACTGTAGATCTGCAAATAACACTGTCTTAGGGAGATAAACAGATTTGTACCTTCTGAGAATTATTTTTCCTAATTCCAAGATGTATATTTGAGGTATATTCAGCAAATGAACTCTTCGAGGAGGTTAAAAGACATACTCATTGATAAGAGCCACGACTATCATATAGATCTAAGCAGATCTATTCTTCCACTTGTTGTAGCTCACAATACAGCTCAACCCTCAACATGAGAAGTGTTTTAATGTAAGGTGAGGCTTGGCCCAAGCCTGATAGTGGACAAGTTTAGCACAATTCTCCCCCAAGAGCTGCTCAAGGAAGGAGGTGGGATTCCTGAATAGGAATGCCCAAGAAAGGATGTCTAGCAGACAATTCCTTGTGAAATGATGATCTTCAACAACCCTCTCCTTGCTACCCTCCTCTTCCTTTTATAATATAGGAGTCTTTCCAAACCCTAAAACACCTTGAAGCACTTAACCCTTTTCACATTACAACCTCCTTCTAGAACTGCGTTGTCCCTCAAAGAGGTTCAATGCATCTAGACTATGCTGTTTGACTTGGTCAAAGATGACCCATTCTTGTGATTTAACCCATTAACAATTGCAATATTTAGTTTACATAGCCCAGATATGTCTTTGTTCACATAGGCATTGATTTATTCTTGATTTTCAGGAGTTTTACATGTCCTCCTTTAAAATTTATTCATCAACCATGAAATTCAAAAATAAACAAGGCAAAATTAATGTTCCTATTAGTTGAAGCTAATTTAGGAACATTACATTCTCCCCCTCCCAAATGTTTTTTGTCCTCAAGCAACTACAAGGGTGCTAAAAAATCTCCCCTTCTTCTCTTGTGGCCTCCTCATCAAAGAGTCTCTTCCATTGTTCTAAATTTTCTGCAATACTTTTGTCTCCCAATGGTCCTTCCTCAATATGCAAGTTTTCCTTTGATGAATAAACCTAAGGTCTCTCATCATGAAGAAATGGAAGGTTGTTGTGGAAACCTTCTTGCTGACCCATGGCCTCCTCAAGATATAAGTGATGACAATCATGGGGATTTTCATGATCTATGAAAGACTCAAATGAAGTGGATCACCTCCCAGCTTGGCAATCCATAGAAGAACTCCTCCCCAAAACATATGAGAGGCACGTTACCAACAAACATATGGCTCACTTTAAAAAGAGACAAGTGATCTATCATGATGGCCATACAAATTCTCATGCTCCCATTGAAGCATGCAATGCAAAAAGAATGGGGAACTACTTCCCCCAAGGGCACATTCAACAAGTGTGCCTTTCCTCCAATTATGCCCCCAACAAAGATAAGGACATGTCCAGCTTGTGGGATCATGATTAGAATCATGCTAGCTTCCATGTGTGATAAAGGAGAAGGAAGATGTTCCATCATGTGCAACCAGCGCAGTTTTATCCTTAACTTCCATAGAATAAGATATGACAAGTGCCTCCCCCAACATTTGTTTGCTACCTCATGTATTTGGAATTCTTGGAGAATGTACATCATGGTTGGTGTAAAAGAATCACACCATGAGGAATATAATAGCTTTCCAAGGTTCTCCAAGGAATTTCCTGGATCAAAATATTTCATGGCCTTGAGTAGCCCATGAAATCCATCATAAATAGTGCCCCTCTTTGGAGCTATGTCCTACAAATGAGTGTTAGAAAAATACAAGCATATAGGAGATACATGATAATGCTCAAGAGGATGAGCCTCTCTATATACTTGTTTTACATAAGTGGGATAACTCATGGATGAGTTCCCTCTCACACTCAATGGGTAAGGAGATGTGAATGATGGCTCTTTCCAAGAGCTATGCTCCTCCTCCTCCACCAAGTAATCCATGCACATATTCATATGAGAGTGCACCTCTTCCTTGAAACCTTCCCATATGAAGCCACCCAAGAGAGTATGATATTCTTTGACAAAACCGGTGGGTTGGAAAGTAGGATTTCATAGATGGCATCAAGTAGTCCCTCCTTGAGTTTGGAGTCACTAACCAAAAGAATAAGATTATAGAAATAGATAACTCCATCAACCACCTTGAACCTTTCATCCTTTACTTCCCCTTCAAGAACCCCCCATTTGAAAAGGTCCTTGGAGTATTTCATCATGAGTTGGGAATTCCAAGAAGGATCCAAGCTCTCCAAGAATGACAGTGCTGTAGAGGTCTGAAATGCAGCCCCTGTCTTCTCAAGGCTCCCATATTTGACATCCTTGATATCAAAATCACATTTTGGATCATCATAATCTTCCCTCTGCTACCCCATTTGCAGTTGATCTTCCACAAAACAATATTGGAGCACATGGAAATCAACTTCCCCTCGGAAAGTCCTTGTTTTCCAAAACCTCCTCCTTTTGGCCCATGTATACAAGAGGGTTAGGATCCCCTTGCTATATTTAGAAATATTTTTTGTGAATGAAAAGATCATGTGCTGCCCCAAAGATATGGAGTTTCCATGTGCCCTCATGCTCATGCCATCATAGATCTCTGATTTCTCCTTTCTCAGCACAGATTTCTAAGTGGGAGTTAGAAATGCCCCTTTCAGGAAACTGCTCATCTCTCTCCTGAATTCATGAGAGATTCTCTGTGCTGTGCTAGCTTCTCCCAAGGCTCCCTCCTTAGAAAAGTATGTATATTCTGCCCATAGTTGAGAGAACACTTTATATTTCCTCCTATCAAGAGGTGCTCCTGGTAAAGTACCTCCTTGCAAAGAGGTGTCAAGGCATAGAGTAGAATGTGGATGTAGGTAGACAGATTTTCCCCTACCTTTAATGCATAGGTCCTCTTGCCTTCTTTGTGCTTCTAAGCTCTGAAGTAGAGAAGGGTTCATTTTCTCGACGCTGTGATGCCCTTCCTCCTCTTTCCTTCCTTATATCTCCAAGATATCATCATTTGACAATGATGGTACATACTGCTCATGTGCCATACCAAGAGCCTTATGTGTGAGACCTTGTGGAACTCCTTGCAAGAGTGCAAGAGTTTCTTCCCTTGGAGCAAGTGCTCCAACTTCATCTTCATGAGGTGCTTGAGGTGCCTTTGTTTTGACTGCATTATCATCTCCTGCCTTCTCCTCCTATTCAATAACTGAAATTGTCCCATCATCAATGAGAGACATTAGATCTTGGTCATCTATTGAAGGAGAAACCTTCATGCTTTCCTCTTGAGAAGAGGATCCTTCACTCAATGGAGATCTTTCCCTTGGAAAGGCATCAAAAAATCTTACACCTTCTTCCATGGTCCTCAAAAAGGGAGTTGGATTCATAGACCCTTCCAACTCATGCAAAATATTCATCTGATGTGGTTTGACAATATCAACAGAAGATGATACACATGGAGCTTCATCAAAAATTTCTATCAATCTTTCAAAAAACCTTGCATAAGTAGGTGTATTGGAATTCTTCAAGGAAAAATACTCAAACAACCACCAAGAATATTCTTTACCTTAAAAATTCAGCGTTGCTACTTTGATGGCTTCAATCTCTGAAACTTGATGTTGTTGCACAAAGTTATCTAGCTCCTTCACCCAAACCCTGACTGGACATTTAGGTGATCCATCAAAGATAGATAGATAGAATCTACCCTTGCCATGATGCTCCTCCTTTGTGAATTTTCCCTCCTTGATCTTGCAGAATCCTTGGAAGTTCAAGAAATCTTTGAACTCCTTGGATTGAGCTTCATACTCCTCCAAATACTCTCTAAGAGTCTCCTTTTTGGGCACATCTCCTTCCTCCTCTTCATGAAGAAGTCACAGACATAACGCTGAAGCTTTGGTGATATGGCTGAGTGCACATATCCATGAGATGAGGATTCATAATTTTCCTCATGTATATATCTTTTATATATGATCGGAAGATCTTTCTGCTCTTGAAACTTTCTAGGAGTTTCACTACTTCTTCCTTCTCCTTCTTGTTCAACCTCCTTGGAGAGGTTCTTCTTAGATCTGAAAACTGATGAGAGTAAACTCATGTTATTCATCATTCTGACCTTTCTCCTTTTTCTACAGCACTTTGTCTTGAAGCCACAGGCTGAGCCAAAGATCTTGCTCTGATACCACTATAATGTTCCCAAATTGGGAACAGCTATACTATTGGGAATAATCTGAGTTATTACCAATGTGGAGCTACATAAATATGTCATATAAAGATACAAAATCACTTAAACTTAAATAAAATATGCATCATCAACTTTATACAACGTTTTATAAGGAAAAAGGTGGGGAAAAGTGAGGATTTAGGACCTAAAACGAGTGTATTCAGAGATATGTGTGAAAATAAGGTGGGAAAGTGGTTGTATATGATAGCTAGGGTTATGAGGGAATCCCATGTCTAATTTCAGCAAAAAAAAAATAGGTTTTTCTATGTTAAACAATTCCTCCTTTCCTAACTAGGCTAGAAAACCCTGATTTCCCAAGACTAGAATTATGAAGAAATTTATTGAAGCATGTGAGCGTGATTTTCTGAAGGGTATGACTGAAATAAGGTCTGAATATTGATAAATAATATCAGGTGCATAACTAATACACTTTACAGAATAATAATGAAATAATAGAAAAGAAATCCTCAAGAAAGAGGTGCTACAACCATGTAAAAAGATTGCATAACAATGACAGCGTTATTTTTAGGGATGAAGCAGCATTTTATTGATTCTTCAGATCTAGATCAGATCTATACAAAAAAATATAGATCCAATACAGATCCATGTACAAGAAAATCTAATCTATACATTGCCCTTGGGGATTTGCTCAAAACATGAAGCACCGGAAGTAGATCTGAGATCTAAGAATGCAGATCTACAGAATGATTCAGAAAATCACTGAATCATGTACATGTAGAATATCATATATGAAATAGAACATGTATTTTTTGGCCAATCTATGGATCACCACAGTGAAGGATGAATCCAATCACCAAAGATCTCTCCTCCAAAATGCAAGCAAAGCACCCTGCAGCTGTAGATCTACAAATAATGCTCTCTTAGGAAGAGAAATAGTGTTCTACCTTTTGAGAATGATTTGGCCTGATTTCAAGATGTAGATCTGAATTATATTCATCAAACAAACTCTTCCAATAGGTTAAAAGACACGCTCACTAAGAAGAGCCATGGCTATCATCTAGATCTAAGCAGATCTAGTCTTCCACTTGCCGCAGCTCACATGAAAACTCAACCCTCAACATGAGAAGCACTGTAATGTAAGGTGAAGCTTGGCCCAAGCCTGATAGTGGAGAATTTTAGCACAATTCTCCTCCAAGTGCTGCTCAAGGAAGGAGGTGGGATTCTTGAACAGAAATGCCCAACAAGGGATGTCTAGCACACAATTCCTTGTGAAATGATGATCTTCAACAACCTTCTCCTTGCTTCCCTCCTCTTCCTTTTATAATATAGGAGTCTTGCCAAACCCTAAACCACCTTGAAGCACTTGACCCTTTTCACATTACAACCTCCTTCTAGAACTGCATTGTCCCTCAAAGAGGTTCAATGCATCTAGACTGCGCTGTTTGACTTGGTCAAAGATGACCCATTCTTGTGATTTAACCCATTCAGACTTGTAATATTTAATTTACATAGCCCATATATGTCTTTGTTCACATAGGCATTGATTTATTCTTGGTTTTCAGGAGTTTTACAAGTCCTCCTTTACAATTTATTCATCAACCATGAAATTCAAAAATAAACAAGGAAAAATTAATGTTCCTATTAGATGAAGCTAATTTAGGAACATTACAGTCTCCCCCTCCCAAATTTTTCTTTTCCTCAAGAAACTACAAGGGTGCTACAAAATCTCCCCTTCTTCTCTTGTGGCCTCCTCATCAAAGAGTCTCTTCAATTGTTCTGAATTTTCTGCAATACTTCTGTCTCCCAATGGTCCTTCCTCAATATGCAAGTTTTCCTTTGGTGAATAAACCCAAGGGCTTTCATCATGAAGAAATGGAAGGTTATTGTGGAAACATTTTTGCTGACCCATGGCCTCCTCAAGATAGAAGTGATGACAATCATGGGGATTTTCATGATCCATGAAATACTCCCATCTCCATGCTATCATCTAAATGAAGTGGATCACCTCCCAGCTTGGCAACCCATAGAAGAACTCCTCCCCAAAACATATGAGAGGCATGTTACCAATAAACATATGGCTCACTTTACAAAGAGACAAGTTATCTATCACGGTGGCCATACAAAATCTCATGCTCCCAGTGAAGCATGAAATGCAAAAATAATAGGGAACTCCTTCCCCCAAGGGCACATTCAACAAGTGTGCCCTTCCTCCAACTAAGCCCCCAACAAAGAGAAGGACATCTCCAGCTTGTGGGATCATGATTAGAATCATGATAGCTGCCATGTGTGATAAAGGAGAAGGAAGATGTTCCCTCATGTGCAACCAGTGCAGTTTTATCCTTAACTTCCATAGAATAAGATATGACAAGTGCCTCCCCCAACACTTGTTTGCTGCCTCATGTATTTGGAATGCTTGGAGAATGTACATCATGGTTGGTCTAAAAGAATCAAACCATGAGGAATATAATAGCTTTCCAAGGTTCTCCAAGGAATGTCCTGCATCAAAATAGTTCATGGCCTTGAGTAGCCCATGAAATCCATCATAAATAGTGCCCTTCTTTGGAGCTATGTCCTGCAAATGAGTGTTAGAAAAATATAAGCATATAGGAGATGCATGATAATGCTCAAGAGGATGAGCCTGTCTATATACTTGTTTTACATAAGTGGGATAAATCATGGATGAGTTCCCTCTCATACTCAATGGGTAAGGAGATGTGAATGATGGCTCTTTCCAAGAGCTATGTTCCTCCTCCTCTACCAAGTAGTCCATGAACATCTTCATATGAGAGTGCACCTCTTCCTTGAAACCCTCCCATATGAAACCACCCAAGAGAGTATGATATGCTTTGACAAAACCAGTGGGTTTGGAAAGCATGATTTCATAGATGGCATCAAGTAGTCCCTCCTTGAGTTTGGAGTCACTAACCAAAAGAATAAGATTATAGAAATAGATAACTCCATCAACCACCTTGAACCTTTCATCCTTTACTTCCCCTTCAAGAACCCCCCATGTGAAAATGTCCTTGGAGTATTCCATCATGAGTTGGTAATTCCAAGAAGGATCCAAGCTCTCCAAGAATGACAGCACTGTAGAGGTCTGAAATGCAGCCCCTGTCTTCTCAAGGCTCCCATATTTGACATCCTTGATATCAAAATCACATGTTGGAGAATCATAATATTCCCTTTGCTGCCCCATTTGCATCTGATCTTGCACAAAACAAGATTGGATCAGATAGAAATCAACTTCCCCTCGGAAAGTCCTTGTTTTCCAAAACATCCTCCTTTTGGCCCATGTATACAAGAGGGTTAGGATCCCCTTTCTATCTTCAAAAATATTCTTTGTGAATGAAGAGATCATGGGCTTCCCCAAATATATGGAGTTGCCATGTGCCCTCATGCTCATGCCATCATAGATCTCTGATTTCTCCTTTCTCAGCGCAGATTTCTGAGTGGGAGTTAACAATTCCCCTTTCAGGAAATTACTCATCTCTCTCTTGAATTCATGAGAGATTCTCTGTGTTGTGCTAGCTTCTCCCAAGGCTCCCTCCTTAGCAAAATATGTATATGATGCCCATAGTTGAGAGAACACTTTATATTTCCTCCGATCAAGAGGTGCTCCTGGTAAAGTACCTCCTTGCAAGGAGGTTTCAAGGCATAGAGTAGAATGTGTATGTAGGTAGGCAGATTTGCCCCTACCTTTAATGCATAGGTCCTCTTGCCTTATTTTTGCTTCCAAGATCTGAAGTAGAGAAGGGTTCATGTTCTCCACCTTGTGATGCCCTTCCTCCTCTTTCCTTCCTTCTATCTCCAAGATCTCATCATTTGAAAATGATGGTACATACTGCTCATGTGCCATACCAAGAGCCTTATGTGTGAGACCTTGTGGAACTCCTTGCAAAAGTGCAAGAGTTTCCTCCCTTGGAGCAAGTGCTCCAACTTCATCTTCATGAGGTGCTTGAGGTGCATTTTTTTTACTGCATTATCATCTCCTGCCTTCTCCTCCTCTTCAATAACTGAAATTGTCCCATCATCAATGAGAGACATTAGATCTTGGTCATCTATTGAAGGAGAAACCTTCATGATTTCCTCCTGAGAAGAGGATACTTCACTCAATGGAGATCTTGCCCTTGGAAAGGCATCAAAAAAACTTACACCTTCTTCCATGGTCCTCAAAAAGGGAGTTGGATTCATAGACCCTTCCAACTCATGCAAAAGATTCATCTGATGTGGTTTGACAATATCAACAAAAGATGATACACATGGAGCTTCATCAAACCTTTCTATAAATATTTAAACAAACCTTGCATAAGTAGGTGTATTGGCATTCTTCAAGGAAAAGTACTCAAACAACCACCAAGCTTTACCTTCAAAATGCAATGTTTCTGCTTTGATGGCTTCAATCTCTGAAACTTGATGTTGTTGCACAAAGTTATCTAGCTCCTTCACCCAAACCCTGACTGGAAATTTAGGTGATCCATCAAAGATAGATAGATAGAATCTACCCTTGCCATGCTACTCCTCCTTTGTGACTTTTCCCTCCTTGATCTTGCAGAATCCTTGGAAGTTCAAGTAATATTTGAACTCCTTGGATTGAGCTTCATACTCCTCCAAATACTCTCTAAGAGTATCCTTTTTGGGCACACCTCCTTTCTTCCTCTTCATGAAGAAATCACAGACAGAACGCGAAAGCTTTGGTGATATGGCTGAGTGCCCATATCCATGAGATGAGGATTCAAAATTTTCCTCATGTATAGATCTTGTAGATCTGATCGGAAGATCTTTCTGCTCTTGAAACTTTCTAGGAGTTTCACTGCTTCTTCCTTCTCCTTCTTGTTCAACCTCCTTGGAGAGGTTCTTCTTAGATCTGAAAACTGATTTTTGGAGAGGTAAATCCCCTCTGCGGACAGAGGTGATCCCTACTAGCCCAGATCAGGTCTAGCAACAACCAATTTACGCTAAGACGCAAGTTCCTAATTGCAAGAGACCAAGATATGACAAGAGGCCTACCTTAAGTCCTACGTTGTTGTCATTTGTGGAGAAGATGGCACTTCCGTCCCTTACTTTGGTAGATCACAATTCTCTTGCTCGATGCGATCGAACACCTGCACGTACAAGAAGAAACAACAAACAAACAAGCGTAAAACCTAATACATGCAATTATGTATCAGTCAGAGAAGATACAACTCATAACATAAAACATGAACATCTAAGTGGAACCATAATCGAAGTTGTTTATTATTAATCAGAACAAAGAAAGATACAACCTAAGCTCTGACGCTAGATCTTCCTTCAGGGGGCCGACAGAGGAGTACGTCTTAGTAAAGCTCGTCGAGAATGGGAAAAGTCTCTCTCTCTTCGGTTGTCTGACGATTATCTCCTTACTATTGATTCAACTCTATTCAGGCTACCAAGACTACTTTGCTCAACAATTCAACCCCTTCATCAATGGAATATGGCTATATTTATAGAGGAGAGGAGGAGATTGGGATCCCTACAATAGTGGAAGGGAGGCCTTATCCCTTGGGAGGTTCCCCATAAGGTGGAAACAAGAGGCCAAAGGAGGAAGGCCATGGTTATTCAGTCAAAACCACTCCTCATGACTCATCCACGAATTTGTTGTAATAAAAAATTCGCCTCTTTTTTAAAAAACTTTCCATAAGCAGATTGGTGCGGGCACTTAACTAGGACAGAGCACCAACTGGCGCGAGCTCAGTGTTAATTTTCCTCATTGGCACGAGGACATAACGGGCTACCAGTGCCAAGGCAAAAATAGGTGTTTTTAGGGGTCTGCTCAGGAAATTATCAACAGAAGGAATGTTTTCCTCATGGCAAGGGATGCAATGATGGTATTTTCAAGGCATGACACTACTTATTGGTCACAGAAACGACCCTCCAATGGGTGAGATGGGGATTGCAGGGACGGTGAAAAATTACTGTGTAACACTGATGAGATTAAACTCATTTTATTCATCATTCTGACCTTGCTTCTTGTTCTACAGCACTTTGGCTTGAAGCTATAGGCTGAGCCAAAGATCTTGCTCTCATACCACTGTAATGTTCCCAAATTAGGAACAACTGCACTATTGGGAATAATATGAGTTATTACCAATGTGGAGCTACATAAATATGTCATATAAAGATACAAAATCACTTAACCTTAAATAAAATAATTATCAGCAACTTTATACAGCGTTTTATAAGGAAAAAGGTGGGGAAAAGTGAGGATTTAGGCCCTAAAACGAGTCTATTCAGAGATATGCGTGAAAATAAGGTGGGAAAGTGATAGGATATGATATCTAGGGTTATGAGTGACTCCCATGTAGAATTTCAGCAAAAAAAAAATAAGTTTTTCTATGTTAAACAGTTCCTCCTTTCCTAACTAGCCTAGAAAACCTTGATTTCCCAAGACTAGAATTATGCAGAAATTTACTGAAGCATGTGAGCATGATTTTCTGAAGGGTATGAATGAAATAATGTCTGAATATTTATAAATAATATTAGGGGCATAACTCATACACTTTACAGAAGAATAATGAAAGAATACAGAAGAAATCCTCAAGAAAGAGGTGCTACAACCATGTAAAAAGACTGCATAACAGTGACAATGTTATTTTTAGGGCTGAAGCAGAAGTTTATTGATTCTTCAGATCTATATAATATATTTACATAAAAATATAGATCGAATACAGATCCATGTATAAGAAAAGCTTATCTATACATTCCCCTTGGGGATTTCCTCAAAACATGAAGCACCAGAAGTAGATCTGAGATCTAAGAATGCAGATCTGCAGAATGATTCAGAAAATCACTGAATCATGTACATGCATAATATCAAATCCTAAATATAACATATATTTGTTGGCCAATCTATGGATCACCACAGTGAAGGATGAATCTAATCACTAGAGATCTCTTCTCCAAAATGCAAGCAAAGCACCCTGCAGATGTAGATCTAAAAATAACATTGTCTTAGGGAGAGAAATAGTGTTGTACCTTCTGAGAATGATTTGGCCTGATTCCAAGATGTAGATGTGAAGTATATTCAGCAAATGAACTCTTCCAGGAGGTTAATAGACACACTCACTAAGAAGAGCCACGACTATCATCTAGATCTAAGCAGATCCAGTCTTCCACTTGCTGCAGCTCACAAGACAGCTCAACATTCAACATGAGCAACGTTTTAATGTAAGGTGAAGCTTGGCCCAAGCCTAATAGTGGACACATTTATCACAATTATCCTCCAAGAGCTACTCAAGGAAGGAGGTGGGATTCCTGAACAGGAATGCCCAACAAGGGATGTCTAGCAGACATTTCCTTGTGAAATGATGATCTTCAACAACCCTCTCCTTGCTGCCCTCCTCTTCCTTTTATAAGATAGGAGTCTTTCCAAACCCTAAAACACCTTGAAGCACTTAACCCTTTTCACATTACAACCTCCTTCTAGAACTGCGTTGTCCCTCAAAGAGGTTCAATGCATCTAGATTGCGCTATTTGACTTGGTCAAAGATGACCCATTCTTGTGGTTTAACCCATTCACACTTGCAATATATAATTTACATAGTCCAGATATGTCTTTTTTCACATAGGCATTGATTTATTCTTGGTTTTCAGGAGTTTTACATGTCCTCCTTTACAATTTATTCATCAACCATGAAATTCAAAAATAAACAAGGAAAAATTAATGTTCCTATTAGCTCAAGCTAATTTAGGAACATTAAATTCCCCTAGCACTTACTACTTTCCCAACTATGTTTTCCCATTTGTCTTTACTTAGGTCCAGAAGGGAAAACCCTTCTATTTTTTTCTCTTGGAGCAAGAGGATCTCGGGGGATTCAGATTTTATGAGGTTCTTCACAGCTTCCGCTTTTGTGGGATTCCCTAGACATCTGTAGTTCCAAGAGATTATACGCATTATTTACTTGCAGATGGATGTCTTCTATGAGGCTTGAGTCTGGTATTTCTGCCTATATACATCTCAATCGTGGATTGACTGCCCTGCATTTTTTGCTTCTCGGCCTTTTCTTCTCTTGCCTCGCTATGAGACTTTCTCCCGACTCTTTTGATGGGCCTCTCGAAATTTTCTTCTTCCGATGATCCAGAGGATTCTAGGGGTTTCTTTCTTGTCATTTTTGCATGGGATGGGGAGGTGGTTTCTCCTTTGGGAGATCCAGTTTGTATTGGGATGAAATATTCCTACCTTTTCTCTTTTGTTGTTCGTTTAGGATGCATTTCCTCCACTGCATCTTCTGTTGGAGCTATTTGTTCTTCAGGAGTACTTAGGATTTCAAAAGGGTTGGTGTTTGCAGTTGTTGTTGGAGGGCCTGGAGGCTTCGCCCCTTGCACCACCGAGGTAGGTGCGGTGGATCTAGCTGGCTTGCTTTTCCCTTTTTTTTTGTTATTTTGTTTGTTAGGAGAAGCTTTCTGAACCTCAGTTCATTATTCCTCCTTTGAGTTGTCTGTCTCTTCCACTGTTTTATTTTTACAATATCTGAAAAAATGCCCATATTCATGGCATTACCTGCACATAAATGGGATTTTTTCATAGTCTATCTCTTGGATGTGAGACCAATCCGCTACCTTGAGTTTGATAGCCTCAGGAAGGCCTTCTTCCAAGTCAACTTCTACACAAATTCTTGCACAAGAGTATTGTCTTTCTTTTACACTCTGTCTATGTATTTCCCTAGTTTGTTTCCAATAGTTTCTAAGGATTTAGGGTTCCAACAGTGAAGAGGGCGATAGGGAAAACGCACCCAGACCGGAACTGTTGAGCGAACATCTTGACTTGGGTCAAAATCAGGGGTCCAATGATTTAGATATAGGCCCTGAGGCCCCATGAAATATTGGCCATTGCGGAAGATCAAATTCCTATCTTTTATTGCTTCAAAGATGAAGATAAAGAAACCTTACCTACAAGGAAGCTTATGATTCCTTCTTTGATGAGGGGAGACCAATTTCCTTGGATCTGTGCTTCAACAGCTTTGGGCGAAGGCCAGAGCCCAGTGAAAAGACCAATGAGCCCCCTTTATACAATATTTATGGCTAATCTGCAAGGCTCATCAGTCGGGAGATCCACTGATGGGATAATAGCCAATCTTTTAAAAAAAAAAATTAGTGGTTTTCGCTTGCTGGGCGCTTGGAGCAGCTTGCCACCAACTTCTTGAAGGCAAAGAGCTTAGGTGGAAGTGATGAATTGATCTCGGGACCTCCTCCTAGGGCCATGGTTGCGGAGCAGTCTCAAGGGAGTGATCAGGTTCGCATGCAGGCTCCTCAGCAGCAACAGTTTTTTGGGTGAATCATTATTCTTATAGTAGATTTACAATTACAATTTGACAATTACAATCATTTCACATTAATATTAAAATTTTACAATTTTTTTACATACAATTACAATTACAATTTTACAGTTTCACATACTATTACAATTTTAGAATTTTACATATAATTACAATTACAATAACTTCACATTAATACAATTAAAATTTTACAAATGTTTTACATGCAATGATTACAATTAGAATTACAATTACAATTACAATTTCAGATACAATTACAATTAAAATTAAAATTTCAATTACAATTTTACAATTTTACATATATACAATTACAATTAAAATTACAATTATAATCATTTCACAATAAATTAAATATTACAATTACAATTAAAATTTTACATACAATTAAAATTAAAATTTCAATTATAATCACGACATAATATTTAATAAATATCATGATTTAATATTAAAAATAAACATCACAATCATGATAACCATCGTACAAACATCATATTCGACTATAAAATACATTCAAATTCACTAGCATCATCTAATCATCGTGATCATGATCATCTAATAAAACACAAGCATTGTATAACATCATCACAACACAAACATCAAATATATATCTCATGTCAAATAACTGCTATCACATACACATCTATCTGCAAGCTTCACATTAAATGAACATATCTAACATGACCTAACAATATACACATCATGATGATCACCAACATGTAAATTAAGTACAACTGCAACATGAACATAAAATACATGGACCATATATATATATCTATATATATATATATATAACAGTATAATTTCAAAAATATACAACTGTAATATAAATTTCCAATATCATCTAGTGGTACATCAATACTAGTACTAGTCAAGGCCTACTCAGTCAATGGTGCAGCCTCGACAAGCTCGGATAGATGTCGATCATCACATGTCTCCTGATCTGGAGGTGGCTCATGCTAATCAGGATTAACTTCCTACTCATGATGACTCGACGTGGATGGTCCAGCCTACTCATGATCATGATTACTAGATGTTGTAGGTTGCTCATGATCATGACTGTTGGATGTTGTAGCCTGCTCATGATGACTCGACGTGGATGGTTCGGCCTGCTCATGATCATGACTACTGGTCAAATCTATAGCCTACTCATCTTCGACGCAAGGTGAACGATGATCACTCCCATGATTGTAATCATCAGATGATGCGTCCCTACTCGAATTTCGATGTACTGCATCTCGACCACGCCTATGTTGAATGACCCTCCTCAACCGTACCACTAAGATGGTAGCTCAACCAACATGCCGCATCAGGGTCAACATATCATGTGGCATGCCTCTCCATATCGCTATCAGCCTATCATCAGCTTGTATCTCTCTCATAGTGTTCGGCCTGACTCCCTCCTCCACAAGCAGTCGATAGAGTTGGTCACCCAACTCCATCATAAATCTAGTGTCAGGCCTATGCCTCACACCAGTCGGTACTTGTGCATGATCATGAGGACCGGGTCTATCTACACTGACCTGATCCTCTACATCTGCCATCTCTTGATCTTCATCAGGATCTACACCTGGATGACTTGGTGGTGGTGGCATTTTATTGCCAACAAATGACCCAATATCTACAATATATATATAAGTACACAACAATAATTAGACAATTTCATTAAATAATTTAATAAAAACAAGTTAAAGAACATGTTAGAATAAATTTAAAGAAAACACTAATATTACCTCTATCATCTGACGGCTCATCATCTATGAAGAGGATGTTGGCACACCCTAGCCTATCCAAACTAGCATATGGATAGGGGACTAAAATGAAGGCATGATCATCAGCACTAGATAGTAACTCTGGTGCATCAGTTTATATCCTCGTGAAAAAGTCTGACTCGACCCTCTTGGGCATCATCTGTCCCCACATATGCATTCGTACATACATCATCGGCCTATAAGGCTTCCGAAAAAAAGTATGCCTCATCTCTGGAAACCTCTCAAAAAAAAAAAAAATATCTCTAAAGCAAAAGGGAAGTTCACCCTCCCTTGTGTGCAAAACTGCTGCAAAAAAATCGTAGACAACCTCACAAGTCGTGGCGCCTGTAATAAAGAATCAACATAAAATAAAAGCAGGAAAATTATGTGTTTCCCATCACTGATATGGTGTGAAATGGTCGAAATCAGTAGTGAGAGGCACCTCACCTCCTCTCCTCCAAATGAAGCAATACGTAACTGACCACCAGAGACTTGAAAATCTGCAGGAGACAGTATATCGATGCTAATGTATCTCTGGGAGTACACCAAATGATTCCCTGTTGTATAGCCGACGGGGACCTCTGGGAATGAGGGAAAATCCTGCCCTCTCCTCGATAGGCTAGTAATAAAATATATTTCCTCCTCAGTGGGCGCGTACCACTGGTTAGGACCAAACCGGAAAGCCTATCAATGGGCATTCCACCTGAAGATAAGTTGTCGCAATAACCCACCATGGCCCTTCGGGGATGTAGCCTCCTCATAGAACTTGAGGAGGCCTACCTCCCTTAGGATCTCCTAGGTGGATGCCGTAATAGGGTGAGGGTACATATCTCTCTCCCTCTCTCGTGCCTCCCACAGGCGAACCACATTATACTAGTCTTCCATATGTTCCTGTTGTTCCCTCTCTTCCCTCCTTTGACGTCATTGAATGATTCACATATTAAATACAATTTTTTATTAAATGAGACATGTATTTACAAATAAATAAATAAATAAATATATATATATATATATATATATATATATATATTTGAGAAAAAAATAGTCAGTGCACCACAAAAAACAGTCATGCACCGATACTGGTGCATATGTTTTTATCGCACATCGTCTATGGTGCACCTGGAAATTTTTAGTGCACCGCACAACATGAACTGTACTTTCTCAAGCGATGCTTTGATGAAACTATCCATCCTGGGGCAGATAATTCTGTCAATGCACCGCCAAACATTAGTTAATGGTCAATGGTGTGGTTGTTTAACCGATCGCACCGTTGACTATGTACAAATTCGGGAGCACGGTGCGCTAACCAAAATACTCACCCTAGGGCAGATAGTTTCATGAGAGCGCCGCCCTCCTAGAATCATTACATGGTCAATGGTGTGGTGGTATAACCAACCGCACCATTGACTATGTAGTATTGAGAGGGCGATGTGCTGACCAAACTATGCGCCCGAGGGCATATATTTTAGTCAGCGCACCGCCCTCCTAACATCAGTACATGGTCAATGGTGCGGTCGTTTACATGAATGCATTGTTTACTATGTCCAAGTTTGGGAGGGTGGTGCACTGACCAAAATATCTTCCTTGGGGCGCATATTTTTGTCAATGCGCTACCCTCCCGAACTTGGACATAGTCAACGGTACGGCCAATTAACCGCCCTCATCGCAATTTATGTTTTTTTTTAAACATGGTGCATAGTTTCGGTACCACACCAGAATTGGTGTGGTTACTGTTAGCACTAGTCATGGTCCGACCTGTAAATTGATAGGTAGAACTATGAACCGGTGTGAGTTGAATGGCTCAAGCGCACCGCACAGGAAAAAAAAATTGAAAATGGTGAATTTTAAGTTTTTTTACAAAACTAATCTGCTAAAAATTTTAATTATGGAGAAACAAGTAAAATACCTGTACATTTTGGCATCGAGGAGGCATATTTTCTGTATAATTTTCAAAACTAAATTTTCCCACCGTTTTCCAAAATTCAAAATCGAGATGGTAGGAAATGGATGGCAGCAGTGCGTGCAATGGGAGCACTGATGGCATGGCACCTCACACAACGGAGATTTGCACCAGTGCTTGAGAGCTCTAAAGCACTAAAGAAGTGAAAAATGCAAATTTTTGGTTGTAATTATTTTTTATTTAACCGTGTTCCAGTCCGTGGGTTTTTGAGGCACACCGGGTGGTTTCTTCCAACCGCACTAGGTTGTTTCAATATTGGCACGGGTTTTTAGGACACACTAGGGTTGAATCTGTGTAGAGAACCAGTGCGCTACAATAATTAGACGCACCGGGTGGGTTTGTACGAAGGTCACAGTGTCCTGGTGTGCCAATTTGTAGTACGCATCGATGATTTTCTAGTGGAACGCATCAGTGCGGTGTAGGATGAGAAACGTACTGAGTAAAAAAAAAAAAAAACCCACAAAAACATCCACCCGCCAACCTCCTCTAGAAAGCTCCGCTACAAATGGATATCTGGTCTATTTTTATAAGGAGTTCCTCAAAAATATCCGCTAGAGGGTCTTTTCCTTGTAGTGGGTATAGCATTAGGGCACATCATTGAAAAAATTTGGGAGAAAAAGGAGGAAGCCTTTTGTTGCTTTGTTGATTTCAAAAAAACCTTTGACACGATCCCTGGGGATAAGCTTTGGCATAGAATGGAGGAACTTGGGGCTCCTAGGAATCTTAGAGTAAATTTTTAATTTCATAACTGTCCTTACCATAATTTATATAACTGTCCTTACCTGCATAACTATCCTTACCATTGTCTCATGCATTTTTTGGTTTATATATTGACAAACTTGAAGAGTGGTTATATTCTAAAAGGGGTGTTGGTGTCCATTCGAGCGAGTTTGTTATAAGGCTTCTATTGTATGTGGATAACCTTATTCTAATTGCTAAATATTCTCTTGGTTTGCAAGAACACTTACTTTCCCTTGAGCATTTTTATAGAAGGGTGGGGATGCAAGTAAATATATGAAAGAAGAAAGTGGTGGTTTTATCTAACAAAAGAAAACATAATCAACATAAGTTCTACTTTGAAGGCTTCACTCTTGAAGAATTTTTGGATTACAAATAGCTTAGAATTGACTTAAATGATAATCTAAGTTGGGAAGGCTGCAGAAAAAAAAAAAAAGAACTTTGGGAGGCTATAAATCCTTTTATGCTTTTCAAAATAGGTGTAGAGAGGCAGAGGTATTGCATTGGAAGGTCACTCAACCTCTTTTTGGGATTTGATTGATTCTAGTGATTCTCTAAGTTTGTGAACTATGGGATGGCACTACATTCAACATATAATGGAAACAAATTAGAAAATTCAAAAGAATTTGATTAAAAACAATTTGAAAATTAAAAGTGTTGTTCCTTATGATATCTTGTCAAGTGATATGGGGGTTTCTCCTATTGAATAAATCGCTATGGTGCAACTCATAATATATTTAAAAAAAATTGAGCAAATGGAAGAGGGAAGATGGCCTAAGGTTGTATTCAATGACATATTGTGCAAAGGAAAGAATACTTCAATGCGATAAAATAAGAAATGGTTTAGTAAATAGGGTATTTAATTGAACATGTGTCCCACAAATAGTAAAGAGATAAAGGCTTCATTTATGGATAAGTTCCACAAGTGTTCCTTGGATAAGGAGCTAGGGAGAAAGAGAAATTATTATATTGAAGAGTTTAATCTCACTCATAATCATCAAAACAAAACATACATAAGATCCAATATCTCTTGGAGAGCCAAAATTCTTATTGCTCAATTAAGAACTAATTATCATCAACTTCATTGTGGAACAGGGTGCTGGAAAAGACCAAAATAAGTTTGGGAAGAAAGAATATGTATTTTTTTCTCTTCCATAAAAGTGGAAACAGAAAATAATTTCATTTTAGAATGTGAGGCCTTCAAAGATGGTAAGGACAGTTATGCAGGTATTATGGTAGATAGCTCTTTGGATAATTTATTCAGCGAGATGTTTGTCGATAATTTGGGAGCACTTATTATGAGGCTTCACAGGAAAAGGGTTGAATACAGGAATTAGATGGCTAAGAAATCTATCCCATAGGTTATCTTTAGCCTCGTGGATGTTAAAATAATTTCTTTCTTTTCATTTTTTCTATTATAATATGATAATGCTTTTAGCAGCGTCACCAAGAAAACCTAATTACATGAACTACAAATAACAGGGCACCACATGCAATTCCTCCCCTAGTAATGGCTCTTATGCTAGAATATCTTTAAGTACAAAAGAGTGGGGCTGGTAAAAAGGGATGAAGAACTAAAGCCACTGAACCATAGAGGTATTAAATTCCTCCCAAACCTTAGAAACACATTCAAACCTCTGGTGTGAGCACATAGCCTCTAGAATATGCAGGCACATCTCATGTTTTTCCTTTTCCAATATGTTAATCTCTCCAGCTTCAATCTCAACGACTTTGTGCTCTACAATGTCAACAATGATAAATAATGTGTTTCCCCTTACTTACAGGATTCCAATGCAATAGCACTTCAACACGTCAGACAACTTCCATTTCTCCTTGAGCTTTGAGATCAATGAACCCAAAATGGCCCTAGAAACACGGCAACTCCATATCTTAACAATTAATGGAAAAATATACATGTTTCAATGTATTCTCTTGTGACTTGGCACTCCATCAAGGGAGTAAATTTCAAGGCCATCTCTCCTACCAAAATCATTTTACTAAGAACATTATAATTAATCAAATAATTTTATAAATATTATATAAGAACTCTCTTGGACTCAATTATTCTAATGAGAATATCTCTCAACCATACTTCAAACTAGAGAACTGGATAATTGAAGAGAATTTTTCAACTAACTAGGCTTCACTAACCTCTTAACTAAGAGGAGTTGAAGAAATATTCTTAACTAACTAGGATTCACTAACCTCTTAACTAATAAGAATAGATTTCTTGAGGTACAAGTTATAACTCTATCAATAATTATCAATATATTTAATAATAATATGTGGGTATGTTAGTATATAGGGTCTAGGTTCTATTATTAGGGTTTAGTATCCCGATTAGTATAAATGTTGGATATCACCAGAATTGTGGGAAACTATAGTTTAATTCCCTCAAAATTAACTCACATCCTCAAGTCCCACCACCCCCCCCCTCCCCCCATGAGATTATCAATGTTATATGTCACCAAAATTCTGGGAAGTTGATCCATAGTTTAATTCCCTTAAAGGTGATTCCCATCCTCAATCCCTTCCATGAAATTGAGATCGAGATTGGGCAACTCTTAAAACAATTTAATTCCCAAAAAAATGGCTCCTATCCTCAACTCCTCCCCATGAAATTTGAACCAATAGATTAATTGAAACTAAAAGTCACACAAACCAATTAATCTATGCCTCACTAAATAAAAAATTATTTATACACCACAGTTTTAAAATGGAATCATTTGATCCTATAGGGAAATTATGTCCCTCTATATCAACATATGGAGATGTGTTATAAGCTCAATATTCATAGCTATTTGTGAAAAAAATTTATTCAAACCTCGATCTTTGTCTAGCTCTATGGGTCATGGATCATTGTAGCTTGAACCCATCATATTAAAATTATGCTCTTTTAAAATGATTTCACATTATTAGGCATGCCACATAACCTTGCCATGGGTTCCTTTCAAAACCTTGACTGTGAGGGAAAGGCCACATCATCATCATCAATTATTGTGGATCGTTGTAGCTTGAACCCATCATATTAAAATTATTCTCTTTCAAAATGAGTTCGTGCTATCTGGCATGCCACATAACCTCGCCACGGGTTCCTTTCGATACCTTAATTGCGAGGGGAATTCCATGTCATCATCATCAATTATTGCACACTGATTGAGGCTGGGGGTTTATTTAAATGACCATATTTCTCTATTTCGAAACCATTTAGTCTAGCCAAGATACCCAGATTCAAATTTGTCACGGAAAAAATTCCACCATGATTTTGTTAAAATATGATGGAAATTTTTGGAAATCCATGTTACAATTGTGAATATCCAAGAATTGAGGTGTTAAAATGGTTTTTGATGGTGTTGTATTCATTTCTATCATCAAAAACAAGATTCAAACACTCATGTTATCAAATTGTTTTGAAAAATAAATCACTGGATTCAAATGTTTTTGCCATCTTGAAAAATTTGACGCCTTGGTAAACAATGCCTCTAGAAACTAAGTTTCCTCCAGGGATTTGAGTGTCGCCCATAACCATATTAGAGAACACCTTCGAAGGTCGATCTTCTTGACCATCCAAAAATAAGTCTAATATCAATAACTTAGGGACGGGGTTTCATGTAACAATCTCATTGTGTGCTTCCTAAATACAAATATCCACCCAATATTCATTTTGCAACGCGTCTGGTGTAGGATTAACCATCTCAAGCTCTCTTTTTCATATTCAGCTTCAAAGTAAAAAACAAAAAGCCCATAAAATTAAAACGCATGTGATCTAAGGTTGTTGATTCATAAATGAATTGCTTCAATGTTTAATGGAACATACTTTGGCTAAAAAATATGCCCATGCCTAAACCTCAGGCTAGTCTCAACATACACAAATTTGGGAATATAAAAAACATGGCTCTATTCATTACCTTTAACTATGCAATTTTAATCTTCGCCAAGGAGGCTATCATCATCTTTGTACTTTTCATCCAAGTGTTCTTCTTCATTTCTAGAAATGTAGCTAGTGAAATTGGCTTCATAATGAGTACAGAGTCAAGAACCCATTGAGTGCTTCTAGGTTATTTTTTCATTTTCATGTATGGAATTCCCATTTCGGTGTGTTACATATTGTAAAAGAAAAACTTATTTTTGTCAAATTAGAGTCAAATCCCCTCCAAGACCTTATCATGGTGCCTCAAGCAAGTTGACCTACATGAAACATCAAGTTGGCCTCAAGGAAGCAATTCATACCTTTGGAAATCGTATATATAAGGAACTCGACCTTTTTTGGACACACAACAAAAAAAATTAATCTCCTCAAGAAAGAATTTGGAAAAAGGATGAAAATCAAGGATAAGAAGAAGAAAATCAATATCAAAAATTTTGGATCTCTTTCTCTCTCTCGTGTTAGGGTTTTGAAAGTTGTTTCGTAAGTCAAAGTGATGGAAATTTGTTGGGAAAGTAGAGATACTGGAAATTTCTGGGGCAAGTTGAAGTGTTGGAACTTTTTTGAGCATGTTGAAGTGCTAGAAAGTTTTTGGAATCAAAGTTGCAAAAGAAACTACTAGGTTGAAGTTGGAAAATAAATTTCTAGGTTGAAGTTGCGCAAGAAATTGTTGGGTCAAAGTTACAAAAGAAACTATTGGGGTTGAAGTTCCTGAAGATGTTTTTGGGGTAAAAATTTTTGGAAAGAAAGCTCATCAAGAAGAAAGGTTTACTTGGTCCTCGAGGGGTTATTTTTGAGGGTCTTAGGTATTTGAATTCATCATTTGAAGATTATATAAGAAGAGAATAATTCTTGTGGGTTTTGTTGGGTGCAAGAATTGCACTTAAGAAAAATCCTTCAACACTTAATTGTCAACTCGGGGGTTTCGTAAACTTAGAGATGAAGCACAGGTAATGTCAGAAATGGCATGAACTTTTCCTATTCCTATTTCTTCTTCTTAATTGAAATATTGTAGAATCAAACAGAAAACAATTTCAAAGGCAATTAACACCAAATAAATTCTAGTGTTGGAATGTACAAAAATGTGTTTGCGAAGAAGTTAAGTAAAGGAACTTTCACACAGCTGGAAACAATAATAAATGTTGAAATAAAACTCTATTTTTATCTTCAGTATATATGGTAGAATTCTAATGAGCGGGCCCTTGAAAAGATCTTCTTTCTAAATGATTTTCCTTTTACACTAAAATTATTGTTCTTGTACTCTTGCAATCTTCTTGCACTAGTGTAAGTATATAACTTATTTTAAAAGTATATTTTACCTTCTTATATTGAAGACTTATGTATTTGTGTAGGTGCTATAATATTTAAGGCTTAGAGCACTCTGTTCCTGTGACAAGATACCAACTTTTGCACAGGGACAAAGCTTCCTTCACTAAAGTTTCCAATTTACTTTCGAAATAATTAGAGGATGTTTTGAAAAGAATTGAAATTGTGAGCTGAATTCTGAGATAAATTACCCAAGGAAAAGAATTCTTTTAATTAACTTAACTTGTAATAAGAATAAACTTATAAGGCAAAACAATCTTCAATAATAATAAAAATCAACTTTCAGTCAAAGGAATTTGCATGCAATCGAATTTAACTCTCGACAGATTCACTTATAACGTTGCAGATCACTTTTAATCCCTTTCCTTAAATAGTGAAGTAAAAGCATAAATTAAGATGTTGCAATAGCATTCCTTCTTATTTCACGAAATCGTTCTTAACCTTCAAGAATTTAGCTTTTAACATTAGGAATGCTTTCTTCTAATGATAACGCTTTCTTGCAGAAGTAAATTAAATCATATGCGATAAAAGGGAAAGAACACTTGCAGTAAATAAATGATCAAACCAGAGTGTAGAATCCTACATGCACTGGTTCAGGAAGAGCCTTCATGCACGATCCAAGCAGAAGAAAAATAGGAAATAAATTGCAGGAAATAAATGACTTTAATTTTAACTTTCACACAATGGATCCGTTCACCTTGACTATTAAACAAAATTAAATCAGAACCTTTAAGAAAGAATGAAATAAAGGTTTAAGCCATGCAATTTCAAGTAAATAAATCAACACACAAACCTTTGTAATAATGAAAGCACGAGGGTAAACGAGTTGGGTTGGCTGGGCCCTAGCCAACTAGCTCGTTTCCTATTTTTAGGAAACATAACTCTTCAACACTTTAATCAACACATTGACAAAAGATCAGATTCAATGTGGAAAATCATGGTGCAAGCCCTTGTATTATCTTTGGTCAACAAACATACATTATAGCTTAAATCCAACCTCAAAGTGAGGGCGATAACGAAATTACAAAATAAGATTACAATCACGCTATTTTCGATGCCACTTCGCTAACCTAATTCTATCTAAGATCTATATTTTATACAATACTTGGGCCTATGGCCATGACTGCCAATTAAAAATTCATTCCCAAATCAAGCCTTTCGGTTGAACGGACTAACAACCAAAATTATAGAATTGGGTCAGCAGTTATGATAAGTCACGAGCTAATCGTTGGCCGTAGACCCTATCTTAGGCATCATCCCTGACTAAACTCCGCCTATGTTTGACTTTAGTTAATCCGCAACCAAACTAGAATACGTGGACCATAACGCCCACATGGAGTGATCGAACTATTACGGAGATCAAAAAACGTTGATTGTTGGCGGTGCAGGAATCTGCCTGCACTTAGATCATGCTAAAATGATGATTAATATTTAGATTTTCACATAACTTTAGGAAAGTAAATATATGTTACAAGGAATATTTTAAGGCATGAAATCTATTTAAAATGATTAATAAAGCACCTAATAAACCTTAATCATGAAATATGAATTTTATGTAGGAATAGACAGTTTCTTGGAATAGTGCAAGATTGACAAGGTTTATAGAGATGAAACAAAGGTTAATGGTTATAGGAAGAGGGTGAACATATGGAATTTTGGAACACCAACATCTTCCCATCCCTAAGCTGGTGTGTGTCCTCACAGAACGTTTTAGCTGCTGCAAAAAATATTCAAAAATGGGGGCCATCTTTCAATCCTACACTTCAATGTTGATTCCTACTTTCACTACCTTTGTATTTTTACCTCGGGCTTTCTTCAGTTGTTTGGTCACCTTATTGAGGCACTTATAGAATTTAGAAGCCTGAAAATTCCATATTCTCACTTACCATTTTTGTTCTTCGACCTCTATGACCGACCCTACCTGGCCTTGATTTTTCCAGTTCTACTCCTTCATGACCTGGTTCAAAGCCTCCAAGTCGTGGACTTTTTGTTACAGGTCTACTATCCATTTATTGAGGTATAGGGTAGAGGTTTGTATCCAACTCATCTGGTGCAAGCAACTTTTCTGCAATGGATTCAAAGCATGTACCATCATTTCCAATATCAAAATTGTCTTGGTCATCCAGCATTTTCATTATGATATCGCCAAAGGTTTCTGTGCCAGGAATTTCCATGTCACCGAGGGTTTTAGTACCCTCCACATCCTTTGTGCCAAGGGTTGTAGTACCTTGTGCACATAATTCATTAGGGACTTCAATGTCCTGTTCATCCAACTCGTTAGGGGTTTCAGTACCCTGTACATTCAAACCATCAGGGACTTTCGTACCCTATACATCAAAATTGTCGAGGGTCTCTGTGTACTGCACCTCGTCATATTCTTAACCCTCTGTCGGATCTTCTCTTGCACTAGATGTCATTTTTTGTTTCTTTAATTTGTGGATGAAGGCTAACAGAGATATTTCATCCTCCTTCTCTACATTCTCTTTATTCACCATGGTGTGGGATGCTGCCTCTGGAAGAACTGAAAGGTTATTATCTCTAGGTGAAACCTGGGGTGATTCTTCGATCACAATCAGGGAGCTCGACCGATGCTGACTTTTCCCCGAAGAGACAGTATTTTTCTTGGTCGAGGTTCTGATCACTTTTCTCTTTGTTGAGGGTGGAGTGTATTTAACATACTTTCCCCACCTGCTTACTGTTTCTCTTCTTCTTGGGATGGGACAAAGTCTCTGCCTTCCTTTTCTTGCTTGCACTTGTGCCGGCTAACTTCCTTGCACTTCTCGCCCAAAATTATTTCAAGAATGCCTCCCAGGTTATTCCATTTTCCTCCAGCTCTTTCTTGACCAAGATTGTAATGAGACTGTGATGATATATTTTACATGCAACCTGGTTTTCATTTCCTTTCTCCATGCCTTGAGCCATCTTTTCTAGACTTCGAAGCAACTAAAAGGGGAAATTGAGATGTTTCCCTGATTCGAATTGTAGTAATAATTGAATGTGGTACATGAAAATTAAAGAATAACACCCTTCATAGATCAAGAAATTCTGCAATATGAAGAGGAGGTCTTGCAATTTTCCAAGCAAGGCACTGCGTAGAAGTCCCTTCTTCCAATCAACCTTGAGCTTTCGATCAACCACAAACTGGCGCCATATTTTCTTTTCAATCCTCTCCTTTTTGAACCATTGTTCATCTGTGGTTGACAAGCCTGTAGCTTCCGCTATCCGTGACCTCGAATTCTAGTGAGCCAACTTTAGCTCGGCCTCCCTCAAATGTCTTCGCAAACTCCAAAGCCATGACCATATCAAACCCATCAAATTTCTGCAAGAATGGGAGAAATCCTGATTCTTGCAATAGTGCAAGACTGCTGCAATATTTCACAATCTACTCTATCTCTCTCAAAGACAATGGTTCATTCCTTACGGATGCCATCTTTGTGTGAATTTTCCTCAATTATTTGTTATAGCCTTAGAAAGATATCACACTGAGAAATATAAAAGGTTTCTGAGAATTTTATGCAGGAGATTCGTCCATCCACCGCCTTATTGGTCGCATCCATCCAATCACATTCAATCATTACAAACGATGCCTCGGATCAGATGTATACACGTATCAAGCTACTACGTGCAAGAAATAATAATTGGAGGAGTGGAGGTTTTTACGGTGGCGTTGTAACGGTCATCGTGATCGGATCATGAGGTGAGGTTATGATGAACGTAGGTAAGCATGGATTTTTCAGGTAGATCTGTACTATCCCACATTTTTCCTCATAATTCATTTAAGATGTACTTCGAAACGTATTAAAGAGATTAGACTTCAGAACCAAAAATATCTTGCACTTTAAATAATTTCTCCCTAAGTCGATAATATGATAAAGAAGATCATTAACCAGAATTTAAATAATGCAATGGTATGATCTATTAGTGCAGTATTTATTCATATCTAAAAAAACTCCATAAGCATTTTGCATCAAGCGCTCCTGTACTATGTTAAATACTTTTACACTTATACTTTCTCAATCGGGCGCGTGCTTGCACCAATCGTTCCTACACTGATCCTGCTTGCATTGAATCTACTTGCACTGCGTGTTTCTGCACCAGGGACTTTACTAGAATAAGAAAATTCTGATAAAACATAGTTCTTTGGTTGGACTAAAAAAAAAATTCCTGAATATACAAGAGAATTTTGTTAGAAAATTAAATATTACATAGCAATGCAACACATAAAATATGCGGAAAAATACAAGCACACAAAACACATAAAACCAGAGAGACATAGATATACGTGGTTCACCTAGTTTGGGTTACGTCCACCTCGAACAGCCAGTCCTTCCTTTTTATTATCCAGCAAAAATGAAGAGACAAAACCTACAACAGATCCGCTGTAATATCCTATGTTCTCTCTCACAGTCTCCCTCTCTGTTTCTCGCTCTGAGAATACACATACAATACATAGTTGCAATACAATGCCCTCATAAAAGTGAGGGGTTGCCTTCTAGGGAAAAAAACCCTAATCTAAACATAACTTCTACCGTCAGATCATTTTCTTAATGAACGGCCCAAATTGACTAGAAATTACTATACTTTTACAAGGAAATTTTACATCTGTTTTTAGCTTCGGGGGGGCTCCGAAAAGCGTTGCCGCCCCCCCCTGGACCCCCCACGCCAGCGATTAATTACGAGAGGCGTTGCCGCCCCTTTGAAGGTATAGGGGTCCAATGCTGTGATACAAAGTAAACAAGATAATCAGGCTCCACACCCAACAATCTCCCACTTGGAGACTGATTGTAGCAACTCCACTGCTGCTTCACTTGCTGGACAATGACTCCTCTTTGGATTTGGCTGTTCCTCATCTTCATCGTCATCCTTGAAGACAAATTGAAACTGAGCACATTCTCAGTTTCTCCCTGGTTACAACTTTTGTTAGCATATCTGCAGGATTCTGGCTAGTTTGTATCTTCTCCAGCTTCAACTCTCCATCTTCCAATACTGACCGTATGAAATGGTACTTGAGATGTATGTGTTTAGTCCTGGAATGAAATGCTGATTTCT
Organism: Pinus albicaulis; assembly: GCA_034641835.2. NCBI lineage: Eukaryota > Viridiplantae > Streptophyta > Pinopsida > Pinales > Pinaceae > Pinus > Pinus albicaulis. The sequence goes on from CM076572.1 coordinate 669,610,775, forward strand.
TTGCAAGATGAATGGCACTTTGTCTATCACTGTATAGTGTGCCCATATCATGCTTCTTACCCAATTCATCCATAAACCTTTGTAACCAAATCATTTCTTTACTAGCCTCTGTAGCAGCAACATACTCGGCTTCTGTTGTTGAAAGTGTAACAACACTTTGGATTTTCGAAACCCAATTGACAGTTGTTCCACCTACAGTAAATACATATCTTGTAGTGCTCCTCATGTCATCTCTTTCACCTGCCACATCTGCATCAACATATCCCTGTAGAGCAATGTTTGAACCACCAAAGCATAATGCTTGATTTCTAGTACCTCTCAAATATCCGAGAATCCATTTTACTGCCATCCAATGTTCTTTTCTTGGATTGTTCATGTACCTGCTTACAACTCCCACTGCATGTGCAATATCAGGCCTTGTGCAGACCATTTCATACAATAAGCTTCCAACTGCAGATGCATATGGAACTTTAGACATATAATCCATGTCTTCTTGGGTCTTTGGGCACATCTCCTTACTAAGTTTGAAATGGCTAGCAAAAGTTGTAGTAACGTTTTGCATTCTGCATATTAAATCTTTTCAACACCTTCTCTATGTACTCATTCTGAGACAGTGTTAATTTGCGATTTTTCCTGTCTCTACTTATCCTCATACCAAGGATTTGTTTTGCAGCTCCCAAATCCTTCATTGCAAATGAATTTTCCAATTTTCTTTTGAGCACATTTATTTCCTGCATGTTACACTTTGCAACAAGCATGTCATCTACATACAATAACAATATAATATAGTTGCCATCATTTTTCCTTTTCAGATAAACACAATGATCAGAGTGACATATAGTATAACCTTGTTCAGACATAAACTTGTCAAATTTTAGATACCACTGCCTTGGAGCCTGTTTTAAGCCATACAAGCTCTTCTTTAACCTGCACACCAATTTTTCTTTCCCTTTTACCTCATATCCTTCTAGTTGTTGCATGTATATCTCTTCCTCCAAATCTCCATGGAGAAATGTTGTCTTTACATCTAACTATTCAAGATGTAAATCTTCCGCTGCTACAAGACTTAAGATAGTTCTGATTGAATTCATCTTAACAACAGGAGAAAATATTTCATCAAAATCAATACCTTTATTTTGTGCAAACCCCTTCACCACAAGTCTAGCTTTGTACCTCTGTTTTCCTCCATCTTCTTCCTTCAGCCTGTAAACCCATTTATTTTGCAATGTAGTTTTACCTGAAGGCAACCTGACTAAGTCCCAAGTCTGGTTATGCATTAAGGAGTCCATCTCTTCTTCCATGGCTAGCTCCCACTTCTTCCTGCTTTCAACCTGCATTGCTTCTTCATAACATTCGAGTTCACCAGAATCAGTCAACAATAAATAATATAATGAAGGAGAGTATCGTTCAGGGGGTCTACTTATCCTGGTAGATCTTCTAACACCACTTTCAGGTGTTTGAGGTGCTTGTTGCTGTTGTGGTGGTTGCTGCTGCTGTGGTTGTTGATTATTATTATTTTCAGGCACCTTTACTTTTTCAGATATCTCATCAAGAACCGCGTATTCCTTTCTTTCTTTTTCTTGTTTCTTTTCCTGCAGCTGATTCTTATACAAGACCTTTTCATTGAATATTACATCTCTACTCCTAATGATTTTTTGATTTTCATAATCATATAAGAAATAACCAAAATCATTAGCACCATATCAAATAAAGGTACATTTCTTTGATTTTTCCTGAAGCTTTGTTCTGTTTCCTTTATTAATATGGACAAAGGCCTCACAACCAAAAGGCTTTAAAAAAGAGTAGTTTACCTTTTTACCTGTCCATGCTTCCTCTGGAATACCACCATCCAAGGAACTTGAAGGCCTTCTGTTTATTAGATAAACAACAGTATCTACAGCATCTGCCCAAAATTGTAAAGGCAATCCTGCATGCAATCTCATGCACCTTGCACGCTCCATGATTGTTCTGTTCATCCTTTCTGACACACCATTTTCTTGTGGTGTTCTTGGAACTGTCTTCTCTCTACGAATTCCATGCTCTGAACAGTGCCTATCAAACTCTTTGCTGCAATATTCACCTCCATTGTCTGATCTGAGACACTTCAACTTCTTTCCTGTCTCAATCTCAACCAAAGCTTTCCATTTCTTGAAAGTATCAAATACATCAGATTTATTATGAATACAATAAATCCATATTTTTCTAGTTGCATCATCAATAAAAGTAACATAATAACGAGAGCCACCGAGAGATGATACCTAAGCAGGTCCCCGTACATCTGTATGCACAAGCTCCAATTTTTTGCTCTTCTTTTCTTTCCCAACTATGAGAAATCTGACTCTCTTTTGTTTTCCATAAATGCAATTCTCACAAAAATCCAAATCAACATTCTTCAAACCTGGCAACAAATTTCTTGAGTGAAGAATCTTCATTCCCTTCTCACTCATGTGTCCGAGCCTATGATGCCATAATGTTGCATCTACTCCTTTGGAATTTAAAGCATTAACAGAGTTAGAAATACCATTGCATAAATACAATGTACCAACCTTTTCGCCTTTTGCTATTACCAGGGCTCCTTTGGTGACCTTCCAAGTTTTATCTGTGAAAGTTGTCACACAACCTTCACCGCCTAGCTGCCCTGTTGAAATTAGATTTTTCTTCAGATATGGAACATGCCTTACCTCTTTTAATAGCCATTGGTTTCCATTCTGTTGTTTTACAAGAACTTTACCCATTCCAACAATTTTACAGGGTTTATCATCACCCAAACGAACTTGTCCAAAATCTCCTTGAACATAGTCATGAAAATATTTCTTATCGGGTGTGGCATGGAATGAAGCCCCTGAATCTACAACCCAAGAATCAGTAACATTTTCGAAAGAAAGAATCAAAACATCTTGTAACACATCACCTGTCACATTTTCTTCATGATTATTTTCTTGCTGTGCATCTCCTTCTTTTCCCTTCCGAGATCTACAGTCTTTCTTTAGGTGTCCTTTCTTTCCGCATTTCTAGCACACTATCCCCGATCTGGACTTGGATCTTCCTTTCCTTGATTTACTGCGATATCCTGAGCTCTTCCCTCTTTCCATTCTTCTTCCCCTAGACTCTACACTCAAATAATTACCCGAATGTCTCACCGGAGCTTTTCCGTCGCATTTCCTCGCTAAGGATAGCACCAACAACATCATCAAACTTTAAAGTACTAGATCCAGAGACAGAGTTACTAATGGCCATAACTAAACCATTCCAGCTTTCTGGTAATGAGCACAAGAATAACAGAGCTCTAACTTCATCATCAAATTTTACCCCTACAAAACTTAACTGACTGGTAACTGTATTAAATTCATTTAAATGGTTTGCAACAGATCCACCTTCTAACATCTTCATATTAAATAGTCGTTTCATAAGAAATACCTTGTTTGAGGCTGAGGGTTTTTCATATAGTTTCGCCAACGTCTGCATCAAACCCTCTGTTGCTGTTTCCTTTGAAATATTGAAGGCGACTGACGCCGCAAGACACAACCGTACTGTTCTGAGTGCCTTTCTATCGAGAATGTTCCATTCCACGTCTGCCATGGCCACCGGCTTCTTCTTTTTTTCCGCTCAATGGTAGGTATAGATCTTTCTAATACAGATAATCTTCCATCTGCATCTTCCATAGTGGGAATTTTTGGCTGTTAAATTTCTCGACCCTAAACTTACCATCGTCCGCCATTGCTCCCACTCGAACCAAGAACCCTTCTTTCCTGCGAGTTTATCAGCCAAATAGACCTTCGGAACTGATACCAGTTGTTAGAAAATTAAATATTACAGAGCAATGCAACACATAAAATATGTGGAAAAATACAAGCACACAAAACACATAAAACCAGAGAGACACAGATATACGTGGTTCACCCAGTTTGGGCTACGTCCACCTCGAACAGCCAGTCCTTCCTTTTTATTATCCATCAAAAATGAAGAGACAAAACCTACAACAGATCCGTTGTAATATCCTCTGTTCTCTCTCACAGTCTCCCTCTCTGTTTCTCGCTCTGAGAATACACATACAATACATATCCGTAATACAATGCCCTCATAAAAGCGAGGGGTTGCCTTCTAGGGAAAAAAACCCTAATCTAAACATAACTTCTACCGTCAGATCATTTGCCTAATGAAAAGCCCAGATTGACTAGAAATTACTATACTTTTACAAGGCAATTTTACATCTGTTTTTAGCTTCAGGGGCGCTGCCCCCGAACCCCCGCTAGGGGGGGGCTCCGAAAAGCGCTGCTGCCCCCCCTGGACCCCCGACAGCAACGATTAATTATGGGCGGCGTTGCCGCCCCTTTGAAGGTATAGGGGTCCAATGCTGTGATACAAAGTAAACAAGATAATCAAGCTCCACACCCAACAAATTTGTATTCGCCATCCTTTGGTGTTTCATGAGCATGCCTTCTGATTTGACTGCATCAAATCCTGCAATGAATTTATGAGGGAATAAAGAAGTGGGAAGGGGTAATTTTTAGAATGGGAAGGAACATTATGGTAGGGATTCCAAGAATAGTACCACCAAGGGGGACAAACAAAACGGGATGTGGAAAAAATTCAATGGAAAAAGATGGATTTTACGAAATTGGGTAAGGATAGTTTTTTAGAAGAAAAAGGAAGGTAATTCAATATGGGATTTAGAAAATAAAAATTGTGTTAACCTACGAAATGGGAAATAGAAGAAAGGTAGAATTTTACCTTCAAAATATGCCTGCACTAGTGCCGGAAAAAGTAAATGCGGCGGGAATTAGGCGTTACTTGGATAAAAATGTCCATGCTAGTTATCCCAAACTTGGGTAAGGGCTTGGTTTTTTGAACCTGCTTCTTCTTGGTGACAGCCAGCATATCTAAAAATCAAGCAACATTCCCTTTTTATTGAAATTTTGATATTTTTTCCAGCATGCTAGTTTTCAAGTTGATCCTTATGCAATCATGTCATTTAACTGATTTTCATAATTATAGGAACAAAATTTCTTTTATATATTTTTATTTTTTTCATTTTATTATATAAGGAAAAGAAAGAATCATATCTTCAAAAGGTCGGTGTCACCACCCACCATCTTTTTTTCCATTTTTTTTTGGACTTGCCGCATAAAATCTCCTTTAGCAAGGGGCTGAAAATACACCTTTAGTCTATGCCCATTTACACAGAATCAATAGTTTTAATTTCTACCGCTCCATTCTCAAACACTTTAACTACCTCATAAGGTCCCATATAGCGTGTATGGAATTTCCCTTTGAAATATTTAAATCTAGAATCATAAAGGAGTACCCAATCACCTGGTTGGAACTGCTTCCTTCGGATAAACTTATCATGCCACTTCTTGTGCTATTGTTGAAACACAATGTTCTACTGAACAACATCCCTTTGGAATTCATCTAACTCATTCAACTGTAGGAGATGTTGATGTTGTGCCTCATAGAGATCTAGTCCCAATTGGACTGCAAATCTAAAAGTCTTGATATGGAACTCTATCTGCAAAAGGACTTGTTTCCTGTACACCAGCGCATATGGTGTGTGTTCTATGCTGATCCTCCAAGTGGTTCGATATGCCCACAAGTCTTCTGGTAATTTATTAGCCCAATCCTTTCTATAGATATGTATTGTCTTTTTGAGGATGGACTCAATTACTTTATTCATGGACTCCACTTGACCATTTGCTTGCGGGTGATATGGTGTATATTTCCTATGCCAAATTTTGTATTTCTCCGTCACACCTTGTACCAGATTAGAAATAAACTGCAAACCATTTTCAGAAACAATCTCTCTAGGTACAACAAATATAGTAAAGATTTCAGTAAAAATAAAATCAACAACAACTTTTTTAGTAGAAAAAGAAATAGCTTTAGCTTCTACCCATTTTGTAACGGAATCTGTACAAACCTTAATGATGCCTTTTATTTAATGATGTTGGATTTATTGGTCCTACAAAATCAATGGCCCATATTTCAAAAGGCTCAATAATAACCTCAGGACATAAAGGCATTTCATTGGTTTGATTAGGTTGACCAACTCGTTGACAACTATCACATCGCTTGACATATTGTTTGGCATCCTTGAACAAGGAGGGCCAAAAATAGCGAGCTCGTAAAACTTTGTATGCAGTTCTCTTATCAGCGAAGTGGCCTCCACAAGGTTCATCATGGGCATATTTTAAAATATCAAACACTTCTTCCTTTCTTACACATCTATGGATAATAGGGTCTGGTCCTGTGTAAAAGAGGTTACCTTGAACCCAGGAATATGCAAAACTCTTTTCTATGATACTCCGCTTCTCACGAGCAGATAAGTGAGGTGGTGTTTTCCCAGTGACTAAATAGTTAGCTATGTCACCGAACCACGGGAATTATGTTGACACTGCAAAGAGATGTTCATCAGGAAAATCATCATCAACAGGAATATCTTCACCAGGATTATTTAATCTTGAAATAAAATCTGCTACCACATTAGATTTTCCTAGTCTATCAACAATAGTAATATTAAATTACTGCAACAACAATAACCACCTAGTCACTCTAATGCTAGTTAATGGTTTATTCATCAAACATTTTATCATGGAATGATCAGTATGTACAAAGACTTCATATCCTATAATGTAGTGTCTAAATTTATTAATATAAAATATTACATCTAAAAACTCTTTCTCAGTAATTGTGTAATCCATTTCAGCAGGTGATAAGTTTTTACTAATGAAGTAAATGGCATAGGATTTTTTATCCTCTTCTTGTCCCAAGGTTGTGCCAATATCAGTATCTGAGGCATCAGAGGAAATATGAAATGGCAGGGACCAGTTTGGTCCTCTCAAAACTGGTGCCTGAACTAGTTTTTCCTTCAATGTCTCAAAGGACTGTTGGCAAGCTATAGACCAAGAAAACTCACTATCCTTAGCCAAAATTCAAAAAATGGGGGTAGCTATCCTAGAGAAATTCTCAATGAATCTCCTATAGTGTCCCGCGTGTCCTAGAAAAAATCTCACTTCCCTTTTAGTTTTGGGTATAGGAAAACTCAAAATAATTTATATATTTGCAGGGTCAACCTGGATAGCTTTGTCTGAAATAAGATGGACAAGAACCACCCCTGCCTTGCACATCAATCTACAATTTTTTTCGTTGAAGGCAAGATGAGATTCTTGGCAATGAAGAAGCACTTTTTCTATATTTTTTAGGGCTCCCTGAAATGAATCACCAAACATAGAAAATTCATCCATATACATTTCCACACACTCAAGGTCAGTAAAAATACCCAAGACTGCCCTTTGAAAGGTAGTCAGGGCATTACACAGCCCAAAGGGCAGCACTTGGTAGGAAAATGTGCCCCATGGACATGTCAAAGAGGTTTTGTCTTGATCCTCAGGTGCAATATGTATCTGGTTATAACCACTAAATCCATCTAAAAAGGAAAATTACTTCTTACTAGCAAGGGTATCGAGTACCTGGTCGGTAACAGGAAGGGGGAAGTAATCCTTAAGAGTGCCTTTGTTCAATTCTCTATAATCAATGAAAATATGTCATCTCCCATATTTATTTGGGACTAATACCAATGGAGAGACCCACTGGCTATCGGAAATAGGATAGATAAAATCAGCATCCAAGATTTTTTGCAACTCTTCTTTTACAACATCTCTTAGAGTTGGGTTCATGCGCCTTTGGGGTTTTCGGACAGGTTGAGCTCCATCCTGAATATAGATGTTTTGAGTACAAGTTTCAGGAGGGATTCCTTTCATGTCTTCATAACCCCATGCAAAGGCATCAAGATGGTTTCGCAACAAATTCACATTATTCACTTGTTGGGATGAATCCAAGTCTGAACTGATATGCAAAGATTTTCCTGGACTAATCTCAACAAGAGTAGTGTCAGGCTCAAGAGTACATAGGGGTGTTACTAAATATGGTGGTGAGGGAGGTAGAGAGTCGTGACTTTCCTGAAAATCTAGACTAAAAATTTGACTCAATGACTCAAAATTTGGCATGGTGTGTAGATTGTTCAGGAAGTCTTGAATCTCACCCTCCTATGAGAACTTATCATATTGATGTATAATGGAAATAGAGTGAGCCTCCTCATCACTACTATAGTCTAATCATAAAGTGTCTCAGAGCTCTTGAATGGATCTAGCGGTTGGATACAAGGTGACCTTCTTCCTGTAATATTTTTGGGAAATATACAAGTCACCAAAACGACATCCAATATAAGCATCGGTCGTAGCAAGCCATGTTCGTCCCAAGATCAAGGGATGTCCTCCCACAGGATTCTTTGGTTGTAGCACAATGAATTTTGTGGGGTATTCCCAAGGATCTAATGAAATGACCACATCATCCAATATGCCTTCCGACTTGCTTTTAGATCTATCTTCCAATTCAAGCATAGTAGGAGTAGGACAAATATGGGCCAACCCAAGTTAATCCATGGTTTTCTTGGTCATTACATTAATGGTTTCCCCCAAGTATATACTTACATTAGATCACCTATCTGAATAGAGACAACAGGGTTTCTGGGGTCAATATATTTCTCCATGTGAATACACCTCATCATTAACTCTGCTGCTCTCCCAACAAATTGAATGGTTTGAGGTTCCAATATTCTCCTCCCTGGCTTCTTGAGACAAATTTCCCTAATGATTTTTGTACAAATGGGGATCTCTTTGATAGCTTGGAGTAGAGGCACCTTTATGAAGAGGTTCCTAAGCTCAGAGGCTAGGATAGACCCAGGAATGGGGTCATTCTTCTCCACAACTAGCCTCTCTGGATAGGGAGGTCGATTGGAAGAAGATAGTAAAGGCTCTGAGGGTACAGGGATAGGTTGAACGGTGACATTATTTTTAGAATGGTCAGGAGTTTCCTCCTCACCTTTTTCTTCAATAATCACCATAGTTTTTTCTGTTTTCTTGTGGCTGTTATCTTCCCCAATCTCATTTCGAGATCATTGACTCCAACTGACATGGACTGATATCTGGATAAGGAAATCGGGTTCATGGAATGGATCATTTGTACCACTTTATTATTATGGTTGGGCAAGGTTTGGGCAAGAAACTGAGGAGATCGAAATAGTGGGGGTAAAGGAAATGGTGGCACTAATTGACTCAGCTGAGGTAATGATGGTTGTGGCATTGGGTAAGGCACATATGTAGGTGGGTATGACTGCATAGGTGCAGGATAGGAATGGTGTGAATGGTTTGTCCCTTTCCATCCTTTTTGCCAAGATTGGGAGGGTTGTCCATAATGATATTGGTTCCCATGTTACCAATGTTAAGAATGACTAGTGTTAGGATATGAATATGGATGTGCATTATAACCAAATAAATGTGGTGGAAATTTAGGAGCCATACCTGCACTTACCTTAGGCTAGTTTCTTTGTTCTCCCATAGCATGCAATGATTCAGCTTCAGGTTGTCCTCCTTCAAATACAGCTTTCAGCCCAGGTATGGAGGGACATTTTTCCATGGCATGGTTCTATGCACATTTATTAGTTCCTTTTATATCAAGAGTACATTCCCTTAAAAGATGCATTTTCCTACACTTTGGACAAAAAATAGACAATGACTCATGTTCTTCTACAAGTTTTTGCTGAAATTTCAAGGAGTATATTTTTTTGCTAACAATATTCATTATTTCAATTTTCATATCGTCCATTTTATTCTCCAATCCAACGATCATAGCATCAGTAGATTGGGTTTTCTTATTTATATTCTGAATTCCTTTACCAGATCTATATTGGTTCCTAGAGAGTTTCCTACACAAGTCACGGATTTGATCAAAAGATTTATGAGCAATATCCCCTTGTCCTAAAAAATTAAGATTATTTCTAGCATCATTATTAAGCCCACATAAGAACAAATTTCTAATGATGCTTAAATCAAATTTGTGCTTTGACCTTTAAAGGATGTATAAGAATATCTCTAACTAGTCCTCTAGAGTCTCATCATCATTTTGTACAATAGTAAAGATTTCATATTGAATATATATAGTTTTACAATATTCTTGATATTTCTACAAGAACACTCTCTTCATATGTTCCCAAGAATCTATAGTGTTCCCCCCTAATCCCATGAACCAACGTAAGGATGCATCCTTGAGAGTTGCAGGAAACAAATTTAATTTTTGAGCATCAGATGAATAATCATAACTTCTACATAGAATATTAAACTCAAATAAGAAATATTATTGGTCATCATTTACCTTACCATAGAAATGAGGAAGAGATTATTGTGGTATATTTTTCATTTTCACAGTTACATCCGGATCCACGATTGGAAATCCAAAAGTGGATTGTTCCTCATTTACCCAATTTTCACCAGATCCCTCAGCATGGTCCTCATGATCTTCCATTGTTATTCCTCCAATCTAACTACTCTCAACAGGTTGGGAAGGCTAACTATGGGTTCAGATAATCTCCTTCTTCCCCTTTATGGGTTGTGTCACACCTGGACTACTGCTGCCAGAGCCCAAGTGTACAGTTCCTGCGTGATGAGTCTGGGTTTGTTTGGACTTTCTTCCTATAGAAGAAGGCCCAAAATGAGATTTTATTTCAGATTTATCAGTATTTCCTCGACCCTTAGTGGGCTTTGGACGCCTACCTCTTTTAGGCATTCATTTCAAAAAATGACAAAACAAAATTCCAATGAAATGCTACAAATTCAAAAATAACTCATCACCTATAAATTCCTTCAAACAATAGAAGAACACTGTAGAAAAAATAATAGTAGACTCACCCCTATTGAAAAAATGTAAAATTCTTACCAATTCAAATCGCCTTCCCGGCAACGGCGCCAAAATGTTGGGTGCGGGAATTGCACTTAAGAAAACTTCTTCAACACTTGATTGTCAACCCAGGGGTTTCATAAGCTTAGAGACAAAGCACACGTAATTCCAGAAGTGGTATGAAATTTTCCTATTCCTGTTCCTTCTTCTTAATTGAAATATTGCAGAATCAAACTGAAAATAATTTCAAAGGAAATTAACACCAAAGCAATTCTAGTGCTGGAATGTAAAAAAATGTGTTTGCGAATAAGTTAAGTAAAGGAAATTTCACACAGCTGGAAACAATCTTAAATGCTGAAATAAAACTCTATGTTTATCTTCAGTATAGATGGTAGCAGTTTAACAAGTGAGCCCTTGAAAATATCTGCTTTCTAAATTATTTTTCGTTTTACACTAAAATGATTATTCCTGTACTCTTGCAATTTTCTTGCACTAGTGCAGGTATAGAACTTACGTGAAAAGTATATTTTACCTTCTTATTTTGAAGACTCATGTCTTTGTGTAGGTGCTCTAAGAATTAAGGCTTAGAGCACTCTATTCCTATAACAAGATACTAGCTCTTGCACAGAGACAGAGCTTCCTTCACCAAAGTTTCCAATTTACTTTCGAATGAATCAGAGGACGTGTTGAAAATAATTGAAGTTGCGAGCTGAATTCTAAGATAAATTACACAAGGAAAATAATTTTTTTAATTAACTGAACTTGTAATAAGAATAAACATATAAAGAAGAACAATCTTCAATAATAATAAAAAGGCAAATTTTAGTCAAAGGAATTTTCATGCAATCGAATTTAACTCTTGACAGGTTCACTTATAACATTGCAGATTACATTTAATCCATTTCCTTAAATCGTGAAGTACAAGCATAAATTAAGATGTTGCAATAGTGTTCCTTCTTATTTCACAAAATCATTCTTAACCTTCAGGAATTTAGCTTTTAACATTGGGAATGTTTTCTTCTGATGATAACACTTTCTTGCATAATTAAATTAAATCATATGCAAGAAAATGGAAAGAACACTTGCAGTAAATAAATGAGAAAACCAGAGTGTAGAATCCTACATACACTGGTGCAGGAAGAGCCTTCCTGCATGATCCAAGTGGAAGGAAACTGGGAAATAAATTGCAGGAAATAAATGAATTTAATTTTAAATTTCACTCAATGGATCCATTCACACCTTGACTATTAAACGAAATTAAATCAGAACTCTAAAGAAAGAATGAAATAAAGGTTTAATCCACGCAACTGCAAGTAAATAAATCAACAAAAAAAAATTTGGAATAATGAAAGCATGAGGGTAAACGAGCTAGGTTGGTTGGGCCTTAGCCAACCATCTCATTTCCCATTTTTAGGAAACATAACCCTTCATCACTTTAATCAACACATTAACAAAATATTAGATGCAATGTGGAAAATAATGGCGCAAGTCCTTGTATTATCTTCGATCAGCAGACATACATTCTAGCTTAAATCCAGCCCCAGAGTGAGGGCGATAACGAAATTACAAAACAATATTACAATCATGCTACTGTTGATTCCACTTCGCTAACCTAATTCTATATAATATCTATATTTTATACAATACTTAGGCCTACAGCAGTGATTGCGAATTACAGAGTCATTCCCAAATCAAGCCTTTCAGTTGAACGGACTAACAACCAACATTACAGAATTGGGCCAGCAGCTATGATAATTCATGAGCTAATCACTGGTTGTAAACCCTATCTTAGGCATCATCCCTGACTAAAATCTGCCTGTATTTGACTTCAGTTAATCCACAACCAAACTAGAATACGTGCACCATAACGCCCACATGGAGTGATCGAACTATTGCGGAGATCACGGAACATTGATTGTTGGCGGTGCAGGAATCTGCCTGCACTTAGATCACGCTAACATAATGATTAATACTTAGATTTTCACATAACTTTAGGAAAGTAAATATAAGTTACAAGGAATATTTAAATTCATGAAATCTATTTAAAATGATTAATAAAGAACCTAATAAACCTTAATCATGAAATATGAAGTTTATGTAGGAATAGACAGTTTCTTAGACTAGATCAGGAATGACAAGGTTTATTGAGATGAAACAAAGGTTAATGGTTATAGGAAGAGGGTAAAAATAGGGCATTTTGGCACACCAACAGGTTTTCCTCTCAAGAGGGGAGGTTTTGGCATTGGCTAGTAGCCTACATTTTGTGTCCTCTTGTCTCTTTGATCTTCATTATTTGGTGGTTGTTTGATGATATAAAACACAATGATAATGAAGTGAAAGAAGAATCTAATCAATTTAAGTAAAAATACATCACAAGTAGTTATCGAAGTAAGAGAAATATTTTAATCTAGCTACCCTTGATTTCTCAACATGGTTGGTATCAGAGTTAAGGTGACCACGACAAGAAGAAAAGGAAACTCGATGATTGTTATTGAAGAAGGATACATAAGGGTCAAGCACAAGGAAATCATCAATAAGGAATAACCCACTCATAATCTTGAAGGAAGGAACTAATAAGTATCTAAGAATATCTCAAAACCTGTTGAGGCCCTGAAAATCGGTGCAACAACATTGAGGAAAACCACCCAGTCAAAGACTTAAAAACCGTCCCTTTTCCATTTGGAATGGTGGCTCCGACTGGATTTGTGGGACCGGTTTCCCGATTTAATATAGTTGGGGTGAATGGATGATTTTATATCTATTTGGATCTTTTATAGATGGAAAATAAAATCTATCTATTTATATTTATATATCTAGATCTATGTGTATCTATCCCGGGATGAAACCTTTTCTTTGTGCAATATACAAAATAATATTTCAATGAGTGAAAATAAATATCATACATTCATTTAGAGATATGAAAAGCATTTAAGATAATTGATTTAATTAAGAATTTAATTAAATCAATTTAATGAAGCTTATATCGAAACTTTTACAAAATGCATGTATTGCATATACATATAAATGATAACAACATAACACGTTCAAAAGTGAATTGATGTCAAACTGTGTTCAAACAAATGTATAATACAACACATCATAATATCAATGAATTATTTCCCATTTGAAACTAAAATTAAACATATAATATAAAGTAGCATATATATATATATATATATATATATATATATATATTTACTCATCTCATTTGAGAAATAACTCTTTGTCTAGCCTTTTCTATTCAGAAAAACTTTAAGAGTACAAAAGTGCAACATCAATAAAGTCTTATTTTCAAAATTTCAAGACCCCTTCTTAAGAGACATGAAGGGGTTTAAATATAAAACTAATAAGTCTTAAAACAACTCTCCTTAAAGTAAGTAAAATTAAAATAGAAATAGAAATTAAAGGGGTGATTTATTGGAGGACTGTCCTATTGTCCCTTCTTCCATTTGCTCCTTGAGTTGAAGAATATTAAGCATAGGCTTAACCTTGAGAGGTTGGCTTGGCCTAATGAATAGGTGTCCAGTAAAAAAAGCATTCAATAATGGAGGTAGCATGTATGAGGACGTATATGTAAGACAATGAAGCATGAGCCATTGGCTAGGAGGCTTCACTTTATATCTCCAGTATCTTTTCCAATCCATCTTTTCTATTTTCATAATATGCTCCTCTTTCACTTTTGACACTTCCTGCCATTTCCTTATAAAATATTTTACCAAGGGTAATGCACCAAGAGGACATATCTCTATGAGATTTTTTTCGATCAGGTTATAGATGACAGATTCCCTAATGTTTTTGGCAATATCTTTGGCTCTAGTTATTTCCCTTTCTGCTTTCTTTAGTTTTATATCCCAATCTGTGAAAAATATATCTTTCTTTTATTCTTCAATTCTAGGCAGGTTGGCCTTTCGTCCATCAGAAGAATCATGCCAAGTAAAAAATTGGGATACCTTCTCATCTATGTCATTGAAAATAATTCTCATATCAGCATGTGTTTCACAAGTGAATCTCTTTGCTCACATAATTCAATGATTCTTGTTAATTTTTGACAAAAGATGACATGTTGTTGTGCCAATAGGGTGTTTAATTCTAAAGCTTCTTTCCTAAACTCATCAATATTTGGAATATCTTTCATTTTCTCAATGGAGAGTTGTAATTGATGAATTTGAGTGTCTTTAGAGTTAATTTCACCTTGATTCTGAATTTTGAGTTGGTGCAGGCTCTCTTGAAGCTATGCGATTTGTACCTGTAGCTGCTGAATAACACTCTGCTTTTCTACTTGTAATTCAGTTTCAAGTTAAAGGATCTTTCCATATTTTTGTTTCATCAATTGATTAATATCTAATGCCTTGTTAATAGTTTCAGATGCATAAGCTCCTGCAAACTGTGATAACCAAGTTAGATAATGTGAAGAGTTTGACTGGGTATATTTCCAAACAATGGAAATTGACATACCTTCTTGAGTGAGACTCTGGGAATGCTTTGTTATTCTCCTTTTCTTCTTCTTGATAACAAATTCCTTGTGCCTAGGACTATAAAACATTTCCAAGGGAGGAATTTCTTGAATATTTAGAACAATTTCAGAGGTTGGGAAGGCTGGGATGTATTCCATTCTCTCTGTACTTACTACTTTGTTAGAGGGCCCAGCAGTAAACAGGTCCTGACTTGTAGAAGGAGTAGTTTTTACAGTCTTTTGTTGGTCAATAATCATGGTTGTTTGTTATTCTTGGAGTTTGAGGTCAAACTCTTTCCAAAAATCTTTGATATTGTTGGGGAAATGCAGATCTATTGTTTGAACTTCAACTGAATTCTCCTGATCTGGTGTATTAAGGAATTTAGTATCCTTAATATCTTATTCATTTTCTTTATGAGACATGGTTTGAAAGACATCCAAGATCTTGAGTGGAACTGTTTTCAGTCTCTTATTTTTGTATTGTTGAAACTTTAGTAGTTGTGGTGGGTGAAGGTGTAAATTTTCCAACTTCTTAACTACAGCATATTTTTTGACAGACTCAAATAATTCGTGAAAATAATCATATTCATGCACAAAGGTGTTGGTGAGGTAAATCCCCTATGCGGACAGAGGCGATCCCACTAGCCCTAGATTGGGCCTAGCCACAAACAAGACAAGCTATAATATTGATTCCTAGTTAACGAATGGACGAAGATTCGATAGATGACTTACTGGAGGTCCTACGCTGTTGTTGTCGTCAGAAAGAGTGGCTGCCTCTCGCTCCTAGTTTGACAGATCATGGTCTATTCACTTTCATGCTTGAACACCTGCACACACACAAGAAACAACGACGATATACAACATACTAATTCACATTCATAACTATTAGTCAGTCGAAGAGGACTAAATCAATTGCATCAGATAATCAACATAACACAATGATGGAACCAACACCATAGTCGAGTATATTAATAAATGAAAGGAAGAGTACAACCAAGCTTCGACATTGTAGTCTCCTCCAATAGGGTTCAAGCGGAGCGCGTCTCACAAAGGCTCGTTGGGAATTTGGACGGGACTCTCTCTATGGAATTCTCCTTGGTTCCACCTTCTCAATATAAATTACTCAGCTATAGTATCTCTTCTCCAATTTTAGCTCCTTGGCTATATGTTCAGCTAGATTTCATAAAGGGAGAAGGCCAGTTTATATAGAGGGAGAGGGAGACGTTAGGATCCCTATAATTATGGAAGGGATACCTATCTTCAAGGAGTATTCCATGGAAGGTGGAAACCACTACCTAAGGAGAGAGATCTGTGGCTAATCAACTTAACCACTTCCACTGACTCATCCCTGAGGTGGTTAGAAGGAAACTTCTGCCTCTATTTGTTAAAAAAAATTCCTAAAACAGTTAGTGTGGGCACTACATTGAGACAGAGCGCCAGGTGGAGCGGGCTCTAGTGTAAATCTACCACATTGGCATGAGGGGTGAACTGGCTACCCATGCCAAGGCCAAAACATAGGTTTTTGCATGCTTTTTGAGGAAATGTCCAACAGGAGAAATGATGTCCTTATGCAGAAGGATGCAAATAAGGTGTTTGAAAAGTATGACACTGCTCACAGGTCATGGGAATGACCCTCCAATATGCGAGGCAAGGGATTGCAGGGACGGTGACAAAATGTTGTGTAACATATGCCCCCTAAAGCATGAGGTCCGAGAGAGACGGAGGGGTGAAATGCTTTATGAGAATGCGTTCGACCCAAACACTGCTGTCAGAAAACCTGCAAGTACAAACATAACTGATATTTCTGATACATGACATGTGGCATGGGCGCAGCCATCTATAATAGAGTACATAAAAAGTGAGACCCGAGGTATGGACACAGCCATCCAGCAATAAGGATCAACAAATAGACTCAGGTATGGTCGCAGCCATCCAATCAGAATATTCATGTAACAAATCATAGTAATCCACAAAGAAATCGCAGCTTGGATTTCATCAGACAAAACCCAGGGTCTTGCGCTCCATCTCGACCTGAACAAAGTACAAATTCGAAGATGCGAATATGTGAGCTGAATTCAAACATGTAATAAAATATTCTGATTACCAGCCAATGATGAAAGTCATTAACAGACACGATAGAAACCACCAAGAATGACAATGGCTCTCAAGGTACGAAAGGTACAATCCATGGAATGTGAACAGTGATATGACGTCAAACACCCGCAAAGTCATTTGATCAAAGGCCAATGATGTGGACCTTGTGTCGAATGTAAAGAACCTACCATTGAGGCATGTAGGCTCCAAGGTACTTGAAGGGAGTCTCTAGATCAGATTCTTGGATAATGAGCTGGAGTTGACAGGAAGTGACTTGATCGAAGGTGGGCCATAATGTTTCCCACATCATCGACACGAGACAGAGGGATATGATGCTTATGAATCAAGACCAATAGAGAATCAAAGGGAGGTTGAGACCTTCAGAGGCAAACTTCTCTTGAACATATCGGCGACACGACACTGGATTTGGCAATATTTGACATCAAGGGATCTGAGGTCATGGTGACATGGCAAAGAGAAAATGAGTTGTCAAAAGGGATTACCCAAACCCATGGAAGCAAACAAATGACAAAGTGAGATGTCCCCAACCCGACACTAATGCAGACAAGTGCCATGTTCAAGAGCGACATACTACCAACACGACTAGAATTTGGTTCCATTTTCCCCCACCATTTCTAGTAAGTAGCCCAATTATTTTTGAAAACAATCTTGAAGGGGATAGCATATGCTTGTGATGTAAGTTTGTCCTTCGGAAAAATCCAACCTAGTACATTTTACGAGCCCTAGGAAGGATGAACTCGAGTAATTTCATAACGACGGAGTCCGATGTCATTAGTTTTTAACAAGTCTGACAAAGGGAAAACTCGGCATCTTTTCATGTTTAGAGAGTTTGAAAAGAAAGCGAAAAAGAAAACTCCAACAAGGCCCTTTTCATAGATAGTCTCATAGATCCGGAAAGGTAGAAAACTGTGTCTGAGAGAACCTCTTAGTCGTGATAGGCTAAGATATTCCTTTTTCGTAAATAATCTATCACAGCCTGAAAAAGGGGTAAACGTATACTGGGTAGATATCGTTTCGCAGCCATTTAACGAGTTCAAAACAACAAGCGTCTCAGCAATATTTTTAGTTTTAGAGAGTCAGAAAAGAGTTGAAAGATGACTCCTGTAGTGAATTTTTTGTGTTTTTACCGAGTCCGAAAAAGTATAAAATATAACTCGTTACTTCGTCATAACCATGTGAAAAACCTGTTGCTACACAAGAGACACGTGTAAAACCCATTTCTCAAAAATAATATGATAAAGTAATCGAAAAATATGTTTTAAAACCTAATTTAAGATCTTGAAAAGTTATAGAATGCCATAAGTGGTAAAAATTATTTACTTTTCACTTTTACCTCTTTGTGGAGCAACAGTGATCCATTGTGCTTTGCGATCTTGCGGCGACGATTGCAAGTGATCCAGTGAACCAATCTTGATTTCGTCAGTTTCAGGTAAGAGCCGACACCATTTCCCATATTTTAAGCTAAATTTTAATCTCTGCACATGCCATTATGATTTCCTAGGAGGGGGATTATCAAAATATAGGGCATCGCAGTTGGCGCGGGTTTCGGGCACAAACTTGCACCAATCGCCCACTTTTTACACAAAGGGAACGACCATTGGTGCGATTGTTAGTGAAACAGTCACGCCAACCACGCAACCCAAAAATCCGCATTAATTTAAGGAAAATGCAATCATTTTTTTGCAGATTTGGATGCCCAAGTAGACTAACAATGCTCATATGAACAATGTGTGTAGGTACCAAGCAGAAAGAATGGTGATTGAGTGGAAAGAGAGAGAACACAGTGAGGAGGATGAGCTGGACATGGAGAATGATCGATGCATGGATGCCCTCAGATATTGTGGGCTAAAGAAATTCTTTCTAACACCGTGCCTCGGGGATCAGCCAGAGTTGCTCCAGTATTTGATAAGCATCTGGGATGAAGACCAAGAAAATTTTGTGCTTCGAGATCAAGAACTCGAAATCAAAGTTTCTGATGTTTATTTTATCACAGGATTATCGTGCAGGGGTTCAGTCCCTATCATGATCGGTACCCATCCTACCATGGAGAGAATGGGGATGGTGATTGACAAGGTGTGCCAAGGGGCACGAAAATGATTAGGGAGTGGACAGGTTGAAATCCAAACTATCCCAGATCTAGCACTAAAAGTAGTGCTACACACTATCACGCGGGTTGCAGGATCGCAAGCACCGCATGAGGCCACAAAAACACAACTGCTTCTTGTCGTAGACTGCCTGACCCCGACTCTCTACAACTGGGCAGAGGCCATAAATATTAATATGAAGCGGCAACTAACCAACTGCAAGAATACCAAACTAAATCAGTTTGGATATGGATCAATCTTGTTATCGTTCTTCTTAGAATGACTACCGATATTCCAACATCAGGAGGTCATTGTCCTAATGCCACCACCCAAAGAACCACGGATGGCCCGATGGGTTGCGCTGATGCCCAAAGAAGGGGGTGGCCAACATATGTCTTGGAGGCTGGAATTCTTTGATTCGCTCCGTCGACAACTGATTGTCATGGAGAACTATCCCTATTCTGATACAGACTTCACCAGTGATCCAGACCTCCTGCTCCCGGAGGGAGAGGATTGGGACGAAGAGCTTGGTGAGACTCATTTTTTATTTTCATGAGTTTATGACTTTTTGGTATATACGCATGTTCTGACAGTTAATTTTATATGTATGTAGATGTTGTCCCAGAGTGACCTGTAGTTATGTCGCCGATAGCAAGGCGAAATCCTTGCGATTTCGATCCCCATGGTGAGGGCAGTGATGAGGAGATAGTACAGAATCTGGAGGGGATTACCCGTGGGATTTTGGAATATGCTCATTTTTATGATATTCCTTGAGCCTACCAGAGGCACACCGTAGGGGTGTCTAGTCGTATCCGCCGCTTGCTGAGGCGGTTGGTACGAGCGGTGACGCGATATCATGAGCAACACGCTGATTAGGCATCTAGGCTTTTTCTTCTGCACATTTTAAGAGACATGTTGTCTCGGGATGTAACTGAAACATACATATATATTTTTTGGGTTTTTATGATGCACACGTTGCAAAAAATCGATATATATACATCTATTTTCTTCATGGGTCTATTTACATATGATGATGTTTTATAAATTGCGCAAATGTCTATCTAACACAATGTTAGCTATTGCATCAGTTAATGTATTCATTCATCTTGGTATATGTTGATATGTGATGAAATCAAAATTTCTTTCAAGCAAATGAATACTCAAATACAATCTCAAAATGCATGGGTTTCGAACCGAATAATGATCGTTAAGTTGAAGAACAACAAGCTGCGAATCTAGATTCACAAGCAATGCGCGTATGTCGAGGTTAACTGCCTCGGTTAATCGTTCCAAAATAGAACTATATTCAGCGACATTGTTTGTAGTTGGTCCTAGAAAAATACCTTGTAGGTTAATCAACTCACCAAGAGGATCATAAATTACCCAAGTTTCCGAAGACAAGTTCCGGGTACTGCGGGAAGCACCATCCGCGAAACCGACATAAGGGGTAATAGACATCTACATAACAAACAAGACCCAATAAGCAGAAAAAGCTTACAAAGCACATCAAACCAAAGCATGCACAAAAATTTAAAAATCACCTATGTACACATATCATGCATGAATGACTCAAGCATAATAATTTTTCAGGTACAACCCATGTCTGGGTTGTGCTAAGGGATAACCTTCATTATCAATAAGCTCATAAGCCCCATTCTGTAACACACCTTTGACGATGTAGGGCCCATGCCACATGGGTTGGAATTTACCTTCCCCCAGCTTATCATGAGCTTGGTCGTACAGGAGAACGAGGAACGAGGGGAAACTGTTTGGTCAAAGTGAGCTTTGACTCGCTTCTTCTGTGCTTTGATGACCAAAGCAGCTAAGCAACGGGTTTCATCCAATCTCTCTAAGTAGAGGAGATTCTCTTCCTCAGGTGAAGTATTAGGCAGTAATTCCACAGCTAATTTGAGTGAAGGAATTTCACATTCAATTGGAAGAGTAGCTTCCAGACCTTACACCAACTGAAATGGGGTGAATTCAGTTGCACTCTTAATCGATGTTTGGTAAGCCCATAGAGGCGAAAAAAACATGAGATGCCAATTTGATTTATGGATCCCAATTGTTCATTGAAGAATTGTAACAAGAACTTTGTTTACGGCTTCAACTTGGCCATTAGCTTGATGGTAATAAGGCGTTGAGCTGTCGTGACACAGGCCCAACTTAGACATCAGCTCCGCCATCATATAGTCTCGAAAATGAGAACCATGATCGGTAAATATGGCTTGAGGGACACCAAATCAAGTAATAACATGATTGAATATGAATTGTGTTGTTGTCTTACCGTCCGAAGCCAGTGTAGGCATTGCTTCGGCGCATTTTGTAAAATAATCGATGGCGACGATAATATAGGCATGCCCCCCGGCCGAACGAGGGTTACACGTCGTAAAATCGATGCCCCATTTGTAAAAAGGACCAACAGTAATGACAGGGTGTAAAGGAATAGGTGGCGCATGCATCTTGCGTTGATATAGCTAGCATGCATGACATTTGCGTACTGTGACAATGCAGTCTTTAAAAATCGACGGCCAGAAATAGCCAACACGAAGGATTTTCTGTGCAGTGGCATAACCAGACATGTGACCACCACAGGCACCACTGTGGTAGTCATTTAAAACTTTCTCAGCTTCCTCGAGGGTCAGACATCGGCAGAGTATAGAATCGACTCCAACACGATAGAGGGTATCTTCGATAATACGATAAGGTTGTGACTGATGCCGAATGCGACATTGAGCATCTTTCGTTAACTCAGACCTAAAAGTAGAAGTCTAGAGATACACGATGATATCACCGTACCATGGATCGAGGGTGCTAATCAAGAAAAGAGTTTCGTTCGGAATATGATCCTTGGAATAAGAAGGAGCAGAGCCGGCGGGGAGAGAACAAATCAAATCAACGAAAATGAGTGATTTATTCAATTTGGCGGTAGTAAATTCCAAATCAAACTCTTGGAGGATAATGATCCACTTCGAATATTTTCCCCCCAGCAACTATCGAGATAGAATATAGGTCATGGGGTTACAATCATAAATCACGGTTACCATGCATAAAAGGATATAATGATGAAAACGTTGGACGTCCTGGACCACAGCCAGCGCTAAATTATCAACATGTGCATAACACGTTTCAGGGTCGAGAAGGTTTCGAGACAAGTAATAAATAACATGTCTGTTACCGTCATCATCATCCTGAACCAAAACCATGGCGATCGCACTAAAGGCAGCAGCTAGATACAGGGTTAAATCACAATGATAATTTGGAGGATGTAATAGAGGAGCATTGACAAGCAACGTCTTAAGCGTATCAAAATATTGTTGAGCAATCTCATCCCAACAGAAAGGGATGTCCTGAATTAAAATTCGTGTGAAACCTTTGGCTACTTCAGCATAGTTCGGGATAAAACGATGTAAGAAATTTGCTTTCTCTTAGAGACTTTGGAGCTGGTGTAATGAGGATGGAGAGGGGAGATTAACAATAGCCTCAACCTTAAGTGGATCAAGGTGAATTCCATCTTTGGATATGATAAACCCTAAAAGTCTACTAGAATCGATGCAGAAGACACATTTATGCGGATAAAGCCGAATGTTGTAGCATCTACAATGAAGAAAGATCTGGCGGAGATGGTCTGGGTGGTCTTTTCGCATTTTTGAATGAGACAGAAGGTCATCCAGGTATGGTTGAACAAAATGATGAATATCGTGAAAGGCATAAAACATCGCGTGCTAGAACGTAGCCCCAGCATTCTTCAAGCCAAAAGGGAGATTCTTATATGCGAACGTTCCCCAAGGACAGATACAAGTGGTCTTGTGTTGATCGAATGGGAGAATGTTTATCTGATTATAGCCAGAAAAACCGTCCATAAGGGAAAAAATCTCACTCCCCGCACAATCATCAATGATCTGATCAATAAAAGGGGTGGGATAGTTATCCTTAGAACAGGCCCAATTAATATCGCGATATTCAACACGAACACAAATTTTTCCCTGCTTCTTATCTAGAGGAACAATGTTAGAAACCCACTCTGTTAGAGGAATCAAATAAATGAAACCCGCTTTGAGAATTTTTTCAACTTCAGCTTTTATGGCAGCGGCTTTTCGAGGATGCATTGGACGAAGACGCTGGCGAAAAGGCTTCGCATTGGGGTAGGTGGGAATCTCGTGCACCACAATACTGGGATCAATTCCAGACATCTCTTTGTAATACCAAGCGAAAACATCACGAAATTCAGAGGCTAGTATACACTTGGACTCCCTCGGAAGAGCAAGTGACTCCCACATCGATGTTCTCGACAATTCCTGGTTTAATGGAAATGTCGATAGGCATCGTCTGGGTGATGTTACCCAAGTTACCTTCAGCGAAGACTTCGTGAGTCAAGATAGGCGTTTGAAGTGGCGAAGAAGGAACTTGAGATGCAAAACACTCAAGACAGTTAGAAATTGTCCTGAGGCCAGGCATAAATGAGGAAAAATGATGCCCATCGCTCCACGGTAGGTCTTCGAGAGACATGGTTTCCATGATAGCCTCATCGGATGGAAACACTCCTTTCAAAGGATCAGGTGAATCTGTATCGTCGAGCCAGGGGGATTGAGAATAAACGTCAAGAGACATGCTCAAAGGAGTACCTTCAGAAGGGGGAGAATCAGATGCAGCTACTAGTTCACAATAATTAATTTCAATTGGACTAAGCAGTATTGAATCCCCAAATGAATCAACCTGTTCAGGTAAAGGGACAATCCACGGGTCATCCGACCGAGAGATCATATTAACTTGAACGTTATTTGGTGGCGGAAGGGGAAAGATACCCATGAGGGCGGGGTCTTTGAAAATACCGGGCCCTACATTGTCAGGGGGAGAAGGAATCTGATCCATGTATGGAACGTTGTTCTCAGAAGACGACGTAAATAATGACAATTGTTCGACAGTAATGCTTTTTCCCTCATGTGGAAACTTTATAAGACGGAAGAGGGTGGACGGAACGCACAACATAGCGTGAGTCCAACTCCGACCAAGTAGAAGATTGTAATTGAGTTTAGCGTCAAAAACTTCTACTTCAACAATGACCATCTTTCCTTGCAACGTGATCGGCAAGCTGGCGAGAACACCCAAGGGTTTCAATTCCTTTCCATAAAATGCCTCAAGGGCATTGGGTGAGGAAGTTAGATCTGGAGATCCAATAGCCTTCTAGCAAGCAGATGACATGACATAGGCGGATGCACCTTTTTCCACAATGGCTCTATGGATGTTGAGAGTATTAATGCCGACTTGTATGACAAGCGCAATCTGGTGCGGAAGTCGAGGGACAAAATTCTCTAAGTCGAAAGTGAGAAGGCTAGAATCAGCAGGATCAATCCCACCGATCGCAGATAATAACGCTTTCCATTGATACGAACAACTATGAAGCACTTCTAACGTGGACATCACGTATGGCGCCTATGCTAAATCCTCAACAATACTGTAATGCTGAGTAGCACGAGCATTAGGATTATAAGAATATTTCTGGAGAACACCTTTAGAAGGTGGTCGTACAACGGGTTCAACACTGGACCTTTCAATCTCAAGAGGACCAGAGGCAGGTAGGGGAGGAGGACCATCAACGTTCTCTTTCCCAGCTGCCTGGCATGATCCAACATAATCCTTCGACCTAGTAGCGATGGAAACGGGTGCAAAACCATTCATCATGAAGACTTGAGAGCCAAACAGTGCAGATGGCATAGGTTTCTTGACCATCTGGGTTTGCTGAGATGGAAAAGGTTCTTTGAGGACAGCTGAAGTTCCCTTAGTGCCTTTGAGAAATTGAATAACTTCTACTCATCTAGGACAATCCTTAGTGTAGTGTTCCTCATCACAAATCAGATAGAGATACTTCGGCTTGCACTGTGAACCATCATCAGCACGAGGTTTAGGTGATTCTGGTTTTGGGACATCGTCTTTGGCCTTGCCTTTTCCCTTATTTCTCCCCTTGGATGTCTTGTCCGCAAGATTGGCCTGAACGGCATTGACCTCTGAGGTTTTACCAGAATCCGAGGTAGGCCGAGGAGTATAACCATTGGAAGAATTTGATTTTTTCTTCCCGGCGTTGGAAGAGGAAGACTTACGTGAAGTCTGAGACATGGAACCAATAACGTCGTCGATAGATGGGGTATATGGTACTTTAGAAGTCCTAGGTCGTGGAGCATCAGTCAATATATCATACAATATGCCTGATTGAGAGTACACTAAATCAAGGTAATGGGCACGAGCAATGGCTTGTTCCTCAGTTACACATGCCCCCATGGCGATGTCTTTCGCAATCTGATTGAAAAAATATGTAGTGAACCAATGAGTAAGAAGCTGATCAGGAATTTCGAACTTGATCAGGTGACAACAACGTCTCCAGTCATGAATGTGGTCCAAGATATGGGTAGCCTGGTCCTGTTTCAAGGATGTTAGGAGATGCGCCCCGGCTTCATAACGAACTGGAAACTGGAAATGAGTAAGGAATGCCATAGCGAGAGTGTTGAAATCTTGAAAGATACCATAAGGCAGCTCGATGTACCACTTAGCAGCAGCTCTAGTGAGAGTGCACTAGAAAAGACGGAGTCGAATAGAGTCATCCACCCAAGAATTGGAAGAACACCATAAATGGTATATCATAACGTGTGCTTGGGGGTCTTCTCCAGACTTGCCCTCAAAATTGGGGCAATCACTAGAAACCTTCATTGGAACTGGAGGCCAATACAGATTATGAAGGATTGGATCATTTGTCAATTTGGGCACATCCGGTAATTCCAACGTGGCAAGAAAGGGTAATTGAGGGTTGAAAGGCATAGCAGGTCCTCGATAAGGACCCGTACATATATTCCATCCTGGCTGAGTGTAACTATGCCCTCATTGGTTTTGTCCCGAAGGATTCAGACCATAAGGTGTATAAGTCAGATAATTCAGCTGATATTGTGGCTGAGGACCAAGATATGGAGGTTGAAGACCAGGATACTTATTCTGAGTATATGAAGGTCCTGATTGAGCAGCATAAGGATTTTGCTGCGGAATATAAGTATGGCATGGTGGTTGAGGGTAATAAGCAAAACCTTGGGGTGCATTGTATACTGGTCGATATTGACCTTGAGGGTAATAACCGCCTTGGGGTCGTATGGGCTGCTGATAAGTAGGGCCCTGCTGAGCTGGATAGATCGGGCGCAGAGGTTGACCTGACTGTGACATAGAGTAGAGCGATGGCTGAGTTGGGTGAATTTTCTCTGCATGTTGTCCTGGCTGAGTAGGTTAACCTGACTGATGAAGGCCACCAGGTTGTCCCTGCAAAGTAGGTTGGCCCGATGGCTGCGGTGGGCTAGGTTGTACCTGATAACTAGGTTGACCTGAAGTAGGACCATAAGATGGCCCTGGCTGTGCAACATTTGGACCCTTTTGGAAGATATGGATTTTGTGGTTGCACAAAAGGTTGTCCTTGAGATGGATAGATTTTCCCCCCAAGACCGTATGAAGGTCCAGGTTGATATACCGGTTGCCCAATAGGTCCTTGAGATTGCCCCAGTTGGATCATAGGCTGAGCTTGTAAAGGTTGACCTTGAGGATTGTAAGACTGCCCTTGTGGGTCATAAAACAATCCTTGCTGGACCGAAGGTTGTCCCTGAAAGGGTTGCCCTTGTGGGTCGTACGCATACTCTTGTTGCACCGAAGTTTTTCCCTGAAGGGGTTGTCCTTGTGGGTCGTAAGCATTCCCTTGTTGAACCGAAGGTCGTCCCTAGAAGGGTTGTCCTTGTTGGTTCGAAGGTTGCACAGGCAAGGTAGGTCTAAAACCGAGAAGGAATTGATAAGCCTCAGGAGCAGGCAAATAGATAGGGTTGTCGTGCTCATCATATTGAAACAGAAGTGAATAAATCGGGTTAACGACTGCATCATAATGAAAAATATAAGGATGACCAAGATCCTGAGGGGACTAATAAATCTGGGAGCTCTTCTGCTGAACAGCCAGCCGATACTCCTCGAAAGAAAGGCCGTCAGGGATTTCCATGGCAATCGAAGTCTCTACCGAACGCGAAACTCCTGACGACTAAGTGGTGACAACCGATGTCATTGCAGCCATGCAGACAATAGGCCTATTTGGGACAGATGTAACAAAATGCGTCGACGAGACAGGTGTTGTGGGCGACATTCCTAATGATGGAAGGATCGGCCCCCTCGATGGATTTGATGCTGCCATGGAGGCAATACCGGCCATAATCTGACCCAAAGATCTATATCTGGATGGAAGTGACACTGATGGTGAAGATTGAATAGGTTCTTGATGAATGTCTTCCAGAAAATTTGGTATTCTTCATCAAAAACAGGAACCCCCTCACTACCAATAAGACTAGACAAGTCCATGTCTAAATCCACCATGAGATCTTGTAAAAGACTACGGGGGCTAGAAGGTATAATAGCATCCAAAAATGGTGATCCCAATGTAAGAGGGGGAAAATGTTCCCCGACCCCAAACCCAAATCAAGATTTTTAAAGAGGCCAATTGAACTCAACTGGTTCTCCAAAGGGGTACTCTGATGGGATAATAGGCTGCTGAAGCTCGGCAGACCTAGAGGTTTGAGAAGTTTCAGATGAATCGTCCGAGAAATGACTGCCAGTAGAAGAAACTGATGGTTCTGCCACTGTGACTGTAGCACACCAGAAAAGGGAAAAAGATAAAAAATGAAGACTCTTGGCCAAAACCAAGGAAAACAAAGACAGGCCAAGTAATCAAATTTTAATGGGCGTGTAATCGTAGGTATTTTATTTCACCACATTGAAACAAAAATTTGTTGTTTCATGTTTTAAGAGTCAAGAAACAGGCAAAACATGACTCTAGTTACTTTCAGTTTTAAGCGAGCGTGAAAGGACAAGTGCTCGATGATCTTTTCAAATTTATGGAGTCAGTAAATATCGAAAATGACTGCTCAGGTAGTCTAGGTAAAAGGGTGTACCAGGTTTCCGTGAACTGCCATATACACCTTGGTAATCAAATGAAAGAAGAATTGACCAAGGACTTGACGTACGTGCAGGTAGTCTCCCCGAATGTTGTGTTCGGTGTGTCACGGTTACAAGGCGGTAGACTTAGCTTCCTACGGATAAAAGGATTGCAACCTAGAGGGGTCTCCCTTTATATACTCAATGGTATGGGGAGCACAAGTCTGTACTAGTGCTGTCAGAAGCCAGATGGCTAGCGACAATTGCTAGGTTTGAAGACGCTGGAACACGTCTCTAACTTAGACCACTAAATGTTTCATTAGGTTTCAATGTTGCCTTAGGTTAATTGAGTAAATTTTAAGTTGATATTGTATTTACGTTTCAATTCCAAAGTCCTACCGAATGTTGGATCTTCAAAAATACCTAAATTCAAGCTACATGCCAAAAGATACCATTTCATTCGATGAAAATCTATCTACGAGAAAGTTAGGAGTTTTCAAGCGATAGCAAACAATAAGAACACACATAAGCATCCACTACAGTATCTGATGCAAGCTAATGAAAATGAGAAATCTTTCCTAGAATTGTCCAATGCTAGATATGCGAAAGACTTTCAATTTCAGAATGCAAACAAGAATGAAAACACATTTTTTTTATTTTTCAATGTAATAGAGCAAAAAGTGCACTAAATGACACGAAAAACAAACTAACACACTAGTTCGAGGACGTTAATGCAAGATTTGAAGTGAAAGTAATTGCAATTAACCAGAAACAAAAATAACAAAACTCAAACCAATGTTGCAATCTCTCAAATCGAAGAAAGATTTCAAAATAGACCCATGCAAGTAGTGTGATCTATGCTTGGAGTGATAAGAAGAAAACTTCAACGAAAGAGGAAAGAATGATTCAACAAATTCAATCACTCAAATGAATCAAAGGAGCTGAATGCAACCAAACAAAGAATGAATTTTACTGTGAAACAAAAGACCCAAACTCCTATAGGAGGCTCAGCATACAAAAGCTCTTAAAAACCCTAAGGCTATGATGCTGATAGGAAACGGACAAACAATTGAAGGAAGGAAGTTGTTCACAATAAAAAACAATCCCAAGGCACTCAAAACGTGTCAAAAATCACCTAGAAGCATAAGCACTGACCAAAATCTTTAAAAAAGAGCAAACCCTAAAACCTACAGGGGTCGGCGTGCCTGTTTGGCTGTAATCAGTGCCAAACAAGGGATGGCGCGGGTGCAAAACTAGCAAAAAGCACCAGTCGGCGCGACTGTCTAAACAGGAAATGCACCAAGCCAGTTAACTCAGGCAAAAGGAAAATTTTGAAAGAAAGAGGTCAGATCTGATCCTCTGGGGCTAAACAAGGGTCTTAGACTTGGAAAAATAATTAGAAAAGGAAAAATAATCAAGAAAAGACCAAAAAGAAGACCTAATGGATGAAAGACAAACTCGCACTAATCCCCAGTGGAATCGTCAATTTGTTGGTGAGTTAAATCCCCTCTGCGGATGGAGGCGATCCCACTAGCCCTAGAGTGGGTCTAGCCACAAATGAGACAAGCTACAATATCGATTCCTAGTTAACGAATGGCTGTTTATTTGATATATGACTTACTAGAGGTCCTACTTTTTTTTTGTCGTCAGAAAGAGTGACTTCCTCTCGCTCCTGGTTTGACAAAGCACAGTCCATTCACTTTCACTCTCGGACACCTGCACACACACAAGAAACAATGATGATATACAACATACTAAAGCACATTCATAACTATTAGTCAGTTGAAGAGGACTAAATCAATTGCATCAGATAATCAACATAAAAAATGATGGAACCAACACCATAGTCGAGTATATTAATAAATGAAAGGAAGAGTACAACCAAACTTTGACGTTGCGGTCTCCTCCAACAGGGTTCAAGCGGAGCGCGTCTCACAAAGGCTCGTCAGGAATTCAGACGAGACTCTCTCTACGGAATTCTCCTTGGTTCTACCTTCTCAATAACAATTACTCAGCTATAGTATCTCTTCTCCAAGTTCAGCTCCTTCGCTATATGTTCATCTAGTTATTATAAAGGGAGAAGGCCTGTTTATATAGAGGGAGAGGGAGAGGTTAGGATTGTAGGAATTTACAGGGTAAGTTCCGTAGATCAAGAACCAAAGGTCACCGCTCACAAACAGATCACAAATCAGTACACCAATATAATCATGTGGTTAAATCCCTCAAAGAGGGAAACATTCCACGCCCTGAGGCAACGCGGCGACTTCAAGGAATTTATTAATATAAAATAAAAGTTACATATGTTTCTCTCATAAACGGTTACCGGCAAAATGACCCTCCATGCTCTTTAAAGAGAGATCATGGACCAATCGGGTGTTAAGCCATGGATCAAGTGTCGTTAATATCGAGGTGAGAGATAACCGTCAGATCACTACAAATCGTGACCATCGGATTATAAGTTACAAATGTACATGGTAAAGAAACACACTTTACCTAACTCTACACTAGACTAAGTTATTCTTAACTATTTCCTATGTGTCGGAATATCCTAACATCCCCCCTTAAGAACAACCTGGGATAGGATTGAAGGATTTACAAAGGTGACACAAAAGGAGCCTATTTCCTATGTGTTGAAATATCCTAACATCCCCCCTTAAGAACAAATTGGGATAGGATTGAAGGATTTACAAAAGTGACACAATAGGAGAAGGAAGGAGGCATTAGAGCCTATCCCCCTTTAATGACAACTTTCCTGAACTCCAAGCATGGATCGAAGTTGTAGTAACTTTGTTTGCGGAGAGCCTTCTTAAAGATATCGGTTTACTTGATCATTGTCATTACCGTACTTCAAGAATGAAGGATCAAGGAATGAACTTTCCGATGAAGGCAAAGGTGGTGGAGTCTGTTCTTGTTATACATGATGCTGAATTGGATCTTTACATAATTGAATGGCACTCTGATTATCACACCAAATTGTAGTTGGATGCTGCTGATGAAGACCAAATTCAGACCAGATCTGACGAAGCCACATGGCTTCCTTGTTGGCTTCAACTGTACCACGATACTCTGCTTTTGCTGAAGAAAGGGAGATGGCACTTTGTTTCTTACAATACCAAGTAATAGGTCCTGAACCAAGAGTGAATACATATCCTGCAGTGGACTTCCGATCATCAGGGTCACCAGCCCAATCAGAATCAGTGAAACCAATCAACAAGGGAGATGCTCCTGCACTGTAATGAATCCCGAACTGAACTGTACCTCGAATATATCTAAGTATTCTTTTAGCTGCTTTCCTGTAACTTTCATGAGGTTGGTGCATAAACTGAGCGACAAGACCAACGACAAAGGAAAGGTCAGGACAGGTATGGGTTAGATACAAAAGTTTACCAACAAGTTAACGGTATAAGGTAGCATCAACTTCAGGGGTAGTACAGTTGACTGAAAGCTTGACTCCAAACTGAAAGGGAGAAGGGGCAGGCTTACAGTCTTCCATGTGAAAGTGGTGTAGAAGATCACAGGCATACTTGGACTGAGAGAGGGTAATGCCTTCCTTGGATTGTAAGACTTGAAGACCAAGGAAATAATGCAAGTGTCCTAAGTCTGTCATTTCAAACTTCTTTTTGAGGCTAGACTTCACATGGTTTATATGGTTTGGATCACTACCAGTAAGGATAAGATCATCAACATAAAGAACAAGGATGGTGAAGAAATTACCCACTTTCTTGGTGTAGACAATGTTGTCAGAATCACACCTAGAAAAGCCATTATCTAAGATAAATCTATTCATTTTGGCATACTGCTTCAGAATTGTTTGAGACCTTAGAGACTTATACAAACAAGGCTGAGTCTTTCGATAAAGCTGGGTTGTTCCATGTAGATTTATTCATGTAAATCTCCATGTAAGAAGGCGGATTTAACATCCATCTGATGGACTTCCCATTTAAAGGAGGCAACAAGGGAAAGAACAAGGCAGATAGAATTCATTTTGGCAATAGGGGAGAAGGTTTCAGTATAGTCAATGCCTTCAACTTGTGAAAAACCTTTAGCGACAAGATGAGCTTTATGTCTATCCACTTTTCCATTTGGTCCAAACTTGGTTTTGTAAACCCATCTGCATCTGACAAGTTTTCTTCCTTTTGGAAGAGGAACAAGATCCCAAGTATTGTTTTCCAATAAGGAACGATACTCTTCATTCATAGCTTCATCCCAATCTGGATGACCGGAGGCTTCTTCAAAGGTTTCTAGATCAAGATTTTTTGGAACTTGAGCCAATAAGGAAGAGGCTCTTTCGAACTGAGAACGTGTATGACATCGATCTGTAGGGTCAACCACAAGAGAACCTGTTGCATCCCGAGTAGAGTGGACCCATCTTGGAAGCTGTGGAGCTGAAGGAATATCTTCAAGGGGGGGAGGAGGATTTTCATCCTCACTGTAATCATCTAAACTAGAAGGAATTCTATCAAAACTAGAAGAGATAGAGAGAGGTGGCACATTTGCCAAATCAGGCTCACAAGCCAAAGGTGGCACACCTCATTCACTAGGCTAGCAGTCGATATTTTCAAATAAGAACTTACATCTATCTCATTTATTGTATTTGGATTTTGGTTGAAGAAGTCTATATCCTTTGACTTCTTCAGAATATCCAACAAAATACATTTTTGCCTAGTTCTATGTCAAGGGTTTCTGCATTTGGAATATAATAAGCATTTACCAAAACATGAAAGACTACATTTATTTAATATCTCCAGCTTCTTTCCGAGTTATATTCTTAAACCTTAGTAGGAGGCGATTTACTATGTAATTTTCATAGTTAGTTTGTTTCCTCACTTCCTTCAAAATTGAGACTAAGTCCTTTAGATTGAATCATACAATTAGCCATTTCTTTTAAGGTGTGATTCATCCTTTCAGCTACGCCATTTTGTTGTGGATTATATGGAACAATATGTTGCAATTGAATGTTGCTGCAGCAGAAAAATGAGAATTCATAGTAATGATATTTCCAACACAACTGATCAGACCATAAATTATTCAAATTGTTTCTCAACAAAGGCCTTAAAGGCCAAGAACATGCTAAAAAATTCACTCTTGGGTTTTAAGAAATATACTCAAGTGAACAGAAAAATCATCAATGAAGGGTTACAGTAATTTGCAAACTTATAGAAAGAGACAATAGTGGACCACATAAATCATTAAAATAAGCTGTAGAGAAGAAGCAGCCAAGATAATACGTTTGTCAAAACTATCCCTTTGGATGTTTTTTTGAGTATATGATCCATATAAACACTATCCCTAAAGATACCATAGGAAGACTTGTCACCATATTTTCTTTACATAGAGTTTGAAGGGAACGATATTTTAAGTGACCTAAACGCTCATGCCAAAGTTTTCTCACTTCATCATTATGAGCAACAAAAATGGATGGAAGACATGATGACCCAAATTTTTCAAACTTGTACAACCTTGTGGAATCATCAGCAATGCCAGTAGCTAAAATATGTCTAGGATCTTTGAGGTCCTTGATTACAACATCATGAGGTGATAATTATACTGTTTTCCCTTCACCTGAATGAGCCATTTGATAAACAGATAGAAGGTTGCAGGACAAGGTAGTAACACATATTACATCATTAAACTAACCACTATCTAGATGAATGGTTCCAGACCCTACAAAACTAAGAGATCTATCATCACCAACATAAATGTTTTTGGTGTTACAATCATTTAAAAAAGAAAAAAAGGCTTTATTTTAAGTCATGTGGTAAGAGGCTCCAGAATCAACGAGCCACTCATGAGAATGAGAAGAAGAAGATACATTTAATGCATAACTAGATCTTGATGCTTGACAACCACAAGAAGAAAAGTGCCATGCCTAAAGATGAAGGTGAAGAGTGCTCCAAATTGATGTTGTGCTTCTTCATTGCAGGTTCTAAGGCTTCCATCTTCTTAAAAAATTTTCACTCTAAATGGTCATCACGATTGCAAAAGTTGCAATGTCTATCTGTCTTCTTTCCTTTTTTTTTATATGCCTTATAATTTTGGTGAGTTTCTTTTTCAGTTTGTGGCTGAAATTTCTTAGGATCCTTGTTTGGTTTCGGACCATACATTTTAGGATACTTCTTCTTGGGATTATTTTGATATGATTGATGTTGGGTTGCTAAGGCTTTCTTAGAAGAATTTCCAGCAGTGATAAGACCAAGGTGTAAAATTTTTTCTTGTTTTCTTATTAAAGAATCACAAAAGGCATCAAAAGAGGGATTCTTGTAGGTGGTTCCTGAAGAAATGATGGCTTCTCTAGTGGAATGGAAGGCGGAAACAAATACAGAGTATGTAGGGCCAAGCTTAGTAAGAATGCAATAGATGAGGCTACCATCTTCCTTTTTGACCTTGCAACCTTCTAAAAGAACTCTGAGGGTCTTGAATTTGGACAAAAAATCTTCAATAGAGTAGAAATTATTGAGGTCCAAAGTAAGCAACTCATTTTCAAGTTGATGGGCCCTGATTTGATTTTGAATGCCAAAGACAAGATGAGTCATTCAGTTTCATGAGGTGTCAATGTCAAGAGAGAACTAAGATCTTGAGCACGTATTCCTATAAACCCTGCAAGGATCTGTTTATTTTCCCATTGGCAATCACATCATCAATGTATGTTTATATTTCATCCGTGCTATTCTATAAAGCCCTTTACTTCTAAGTATATCTACCATGTGAGGTAGCCATTGGAAATAATTGGTGCTATTAAGAATAACCGGGTATGCACTTTCCATTTTAAAAAAAATGAAGCTGAGAAAAGCTGAAACTAACTGCTCCAATGGAAAGATCTCGAAAAAAAAGGCCGTTTCAAAAAAAAAATGGCTCGAAAAACGGCTTCTGGATGAAGAAGTTATTCCTTTTGAAAAACCTGAGTTGTAGATACTGAATAGTTATGGGAACAGGATGAAGTGCGGCTTTTAAAAAAAAAAAATCCGCCCCTTTGAACAAATTTTTTTTACAAAAGAAGCTTGAGAAGGAAACTTGAACCCAAGAACTCTATTCTCATAAACTAACCCCTCACCAAGTGAGATAGTAAAAGGATCATGTTATTTTAGAAAGGAGGAAGGGAGGATTATTATTCTTCTTCTTCTTCTTCTTCTTCTTCTTCGGTGTGCGTGTCTTTTACTGCACAAAAAAACACAAAAAACGAGAAGAAAAAAAACGAAATGCAAAGCCTTACGGTAGAATGTTAGATTCTCGGTTAGCCTTACAGGAAACTATCACTTTTTTCACTATTTCTGATTTCCCGAGATCGCACAAAGATGTGGGGAAAGATCATACGTAGAAAAAAAAATCCCTTTTTCCTGTTTCTGATTTGCCGAGATCGCACGGAGCACACAGCGAAGAGCATACACAGAGAAGAGGGTATAGATCGGGCAAATAAATAAAACCTTAATATAGAAAAAAAACCCGAAATAACCAAAACTATTAACAAATATAACTGAAAAATAGATGCTTTATACCTCCAGATCTAAACTGACATAACTTGGGAAATCGAAACCTTTTCGCATGAAATGAAAGGCGTTCTCACTCAGAACATATGCTCCATAACCGAGCAATTCTCCAAGCTTAAAAATGTTCAAATAGATCTACAAAATAAGATTCGTATGCGTGCTTCAAACTGCTTCGGATTTTGACGTGATGCCTTGCATTAGCTCTAGCTACCATGTAGGAATTTAGGTAAGTTCCTTAGATCAAGAATAAAAGGTTACCACTACAAATGTGATTACAAATCAAGATACCCGCATCATTGCATAAATCTCTCAAAGAGGGAACAAATTACCCCCGAGCCAACGCTACTTGGGGAATTTATTAATATAAAAGAAAAGTTACATATGTTTCTCTCATAAATGGTTACCGAAAAAATGACCCTCCATGCTCTTTAAATAGAGATCATGGACCAATTGGGTGTTAAGCCACAGATCAAGTGCCATTAATACCGAGGTGAGAGATAACCGTCAAATCACTACAAATTGTGACCGTCGAATTATAAGTTACAAAGGTACATGGTAAAGAAACACACTTTACCTAACTCTATAGTAGACTAAGTTATTCTTAACTATTTCCTATGTGTCGGAATATCTTAACAAGGATCCCTATAATTATGGAAGGGAGACCTATCTTCAAGGAGTGTTCTGTGGGAGGTGGAAACCACTACCTAAAGAGGGAGATCCACGGCTAATCAACTTAACCACTTCCAGTGACTCATCCCTGAGGTGGTTAGAAGGAAACTTCCACCTCTATTTGTAAAAAAAAATTCCTAAAAAAGCTAGCACCGGCACTACACTGAGACAGAGCACCAGGTGACACAGGCTCTAGTGTAAATCTACCACATTGGCGCGAGGGGTGAACTGGCTACCCGCACCAAGGCCAAAATATAGGTTTTTGTGTGCTTTTTGAAGAAATGTCCAACAGGAGAAATGA
The DNA here is from genome assembly GCA_034641835.2 of Pinus albicaulis. Lineage (NCBI taxonomy): Eukaryota > Viridiplantae > Streptophyta > Pinopsida > Pinales > Pinaceae > Pinus > Pinus albicaulis. The sequence continues at coordinate 669,647,546 of CM076572.1, forward strand.
TTTCCTTATGCAGAAGGATGCAAAGAAGGTGTTTGAAAAGTATGAAATTGCTCACAGGTCACGGGAATGACCCTCCAATATGCGGGGTGATGGATTGCAAGGATGGTGACAAAATGTTGTGTAACAAAAGGGTCTTATTTTCACTTGAGTAGTGAAGTTATTGGCCAATTTTAGGGGATCATATTGCCTGTTTGGAAATGTAAATAATTCCAAACACTCTATTTGGCCAATTTCCACTATAGCATTTTTGTAGTTTTCCAATCCATACACAAAGCAGTTAATTGGAAAGGAAGACCATAATGCCTTCTTGGCTTCTTTCAAAAATCTGGTTAGACTATTTCCCACAGTTTGGTATGTGATTTATCTTGTGATAATTTTATCAAGAACATACAGGGGTAAGACATGTGGATGATATAGGCTCCCAAATACTTGTACATAGGTGAGTGGCTCCTCACCAAACCACTTTCCTATATAAGAAAACTCGGTTTGGGCCTCTTTATAAATTCTGCAGGCTTTCTCATTGAAAACAGCTTCAAAAAGGGTAGTATAACTCCATGACAGATTTTGTAAAAGTGACTTTCATATTTGGACTTCCACATAATACTATGAAATACATGAATTGGAATGGGATCTTGGGTAGTCCATGGGCTGGAAATATGATGTAAAACATACAACATCCATAATATAACCACTCATATAAAATGGAGGAAATATTTTAAAAGAGATAGAAGGGTTCTTTATATATTCTAAAATTTGGGTGGAAATATTATTTGAAAGAATATTTCCCCATTCCATAACATAATGATCTGTTGTTGCTTCCATAAGGGGAACCTATTCTACTGAAAATCTAGTTGTGTCTGACTGACCAAAATGTCTAGACATCATAGCTGAGATATAGCAATAGAATCAATAGAATACATACCCTTTTCATCATTCTAGTGATTGTTAGGATTGCTCCTTCATTTCTTTATTGGCGTCGATTAGATTTCATTTTCCTTTGTTAAATTTGCAAGGAATTCCTTATCATAAATCTTTTCAGGGTTTAGAAGATGGTACATTTGCTTCAAGTCTTCCGCTTTAAAGGAACCAATCATTGTTCCTCTACTAGTAAGGAAATTCCTGTCCTCGATGTTAAGATTTTCGATCATCCACCTTACCATATCAATATATGGTAGTATCTTGGGCTTTGTTTCAATTCGGTGAAGAAATGAATTGGCTACATCTCAAATTGTAGCTTCAGAAGAATTTGGGGCATAAGTTTTTTCCTTTCTATGGATTTTGCGAGGTTTCTCGTCTTCAAACAGCTTATACATAGATTCCCACAGAGAGGATCCGCTTTCAGGTCCGAAAGTCGTATATGTAAAAAAGGGAAAACTCTTTTTTCTCTTTGAGGTAGTAGGTGCAGGATTAATAGGAGCCATATACTTATTTTCTTTCTTCAAAGCCTTAGACATTTCCAGAGAATTTTTCTTACTCAACTTGCCTGTAAATAAGTAAGAAAGATTAAGTGGGAAGAAGGAACCTTTTAGTTTTATAATACACACAAACACCATATTAAATAGAAACATTGCAAATGGATGATACTTTGCATGTTGATGGGATATGAATTGAATGCTCATTGTGGGAAAATGATTATGGCGGTATGGGCGAGAAAACCGTTAATTTATGACATTGATAACTAATATGGGTTATCGTGCCATTATAATCATTTCTCAATTAAAACCAGATCTATCAAATTACATTGTGACTTGTGTGTAATCTCTTCATTAAATATTGATGAGCTTGTCTTTTCTACCGATCGTGACATCGCAATCGTGATATCGACGGAGTTGATAATATGCAATATGTGTTTGTTTGATAAGCGTGCAATATGTGATGTGCGATGCGATATGATTTTTCGCATCAGCGATTTATGAATGGTAACAAAATAGAATGGTTAAGCTTTTGCGATGGTGCAATGCAATATTATTTATCGCATCAGCGAGTATGAGCAGGAGCAAATAAAATTGTCAATAGAAACTGCGATTTTTGAAATGCGATAGGATGACGTGGCAGAAGTCGGTCCTGTGGTATTCTGTATCAGATTTACTTATAAATATGGTTTTTCACTCATATAAAAATGTTTTGGTTATATTCATTGGATCGCAAATATGTTTCAAATCATTATTTTCAAAGTATATAAGTTTTGCAAATGATTTTGTGATTTACGAAATGCGATTAATCTCCACTTAAGTATTTGGAAAGCCAATTTTTAAGGTTTTCATCCCCTTTTGACCCCTATTCCTATCAAAAGAAACACTCTAAGGGTTTATTTTCTTAAAATATAAAAATTAAAGGGGTTGTTGATTTACACAACAAAATCATAGCTCATCCAAAGAAGGGTTCTACACTTGAAGCATTCTCGGGAAGCTCACACATTTTACAATCATCATCACAAGGAAAAGAAGGCCTCAAGGACCCTACCTCCACTTAAATAATTACTACACATTTAAGCATCTTGAAGTCTCTATATCCAAGGAAATAAATAATAAGCATTTCCATCATCATCATCAAGGAAATCAAAGAAATCTCCCTCTCATTGAAGAAAGGATCTCTTTTCAAAGAATAATTGAAGGAATGCATATTCATTAAGAAGACATATTCTATAATCAACATCTTCAAGAAGGAATCAAGTTGAAGATATCATCATCAAGGGAGCATCTTCACTTGAAAATTAAGTATCTTTATATCTATGTCTGAATCTACTAGACTTCATTCTGCAAGGAAATCAATAAATTGGTTGGGTCATCAAATTTCCTTGCACGGAATAAGAGGATATATTTGATCCTCATAGAGAATGAAGTTATTTGGAATGTTAAGGGTTCAATCTCCAAACTATCACAATATGAATCTCAAGCATTGTCAAAGTATATGAAAGGGGAAATCAGGGCTCAAAGAATCCTTATAGAATCAATCAAGGATCCTCTCATCCCTCATGTTGCAAATTTGGAAAAATCAAAAGGACACTATGATAAGCTAGTATAATTTTTCTCCATAAGCACTGTTGGATAATTTATATATTTGAGAACCGAGCTATACAAGATGAAGGTATCAAAGGAAGAAGTGACAGCCTCGTATCTTATGAGGGTGTCACAAATAAGAGACCAACTACAAGAGTTAGGTGAAATAATGTCTGACAAAAAGATTATTGTCGTTGTGCTCAATTCACTACATGATGAATGGGGAAACTTTGTATCAAGCATCTATGGAAAGAAAGAATCCACCCCATTCAATTAACTTTGGTCATTATGTAAGATTGAGGAAACAAGGTTGAAGGGAAAAATTTATGTGGGATCAAATGAGCAAGTTCAAGCATTTATTTCCATGGCTATAATAAAAGGAAATTTTGTTCCTCATAAAAAGAATAAGATCTATATGTCAAAGATACAATGTTATGGATGTCAGGAATATGGGCCTTTCAATAGATATTTTCCTAAACTCAAGAAGGACAATAAGAATAGAAAAGGAAGAAATAGATCCCATGTCACCAAATAAGTAGAAGAAATTGATGAGAATAAATCTAAGAAGGAAGGGATATATATTCACTATTAAGGTCTCTTAATAACATAGCAAGGAGAAGTAGGAGGTAAAAATACCTCTACCATGTTTGTCAAGATGAAAAGCATTGTAAGTATGACATGACACATCTTAGTAGAATATGGCATCATATTAGAAGCATACGATTGAAGCAAAGAAATATATCATAACATCATTATAGAAGCTTGAAAGGATAGATAAAGTAAAATTCAACATTCTTGTAGCAGTCATGATGATAGTAGCTCATACCTAAGAATAAATATGATTGGAAGAAATAAATATAGCATAGAATTCATCATCACACATCATCTATAGGAGGGAGCATTTGTAGGATGAGGATAATCAAGATCCTCCATTGGAATCTTCATTAGAAGGTTCACCTCTACTTGGAAGAAGAAAGTGTCTCGTTGATCATTCCACCTTGTATAGGATACTTTATTTAAAAGGATGATTATATAATGTCATAGGAGAGCAACATATTTGAAGTAATTTCAAGCAATTAAAGTAAGTTTCTAAAGGAATTATAGATGACCAAAAGAATAAAATAGGTGTGTATGCATGTATTTGATAGATTAATTCATGTCATCATATAGTTGCAGATAGCATGGTTGAATTCTCTATATCATGATCATGATCGAAAAGGAAGGATTTATTCCTTTAAAGAGATGCATGAATTCATATACCCTAGTTCACATATTAATAATATGAATTCAACATAATATGTCCTCGTATGGAATATGAGGTGGCGACAAGATGAAGGAACTATGCATAGAATTTCCTGAGGAGAAATATGTGAGGGAATGAGGTACAATCCATGGGAAAGTTGCAACTATGGTCACATAAGATAAGGAATCAACATCTGATGAATATAAGGATTTATTATGACATATCCATGGGGAAGGTATGTAGACCTTGATAAAGTATGAAAAAGAAGAAGTCCCTTTACATTGGAAATTTTGAAGAAACGTTCATGAATGTGCAATATGTTGATGTTGCTACAAGTTGATGTCATGAAGAAAGGTCGTCATAAAAGGTAACTTTGATTTGATGTTCATTTTGAATTTTGAATAACATCTAGTTGGGTTAAAACATGGCTACCGGAAGAGAGTTAGAGGTGCCACCTACAACTATTAATCATGGGAATGGATGGAATATATTGAAATAAACCTGACATGGAAGAGGTATTTATGTGAATAAAAGATAAATGTGGATTGAAATATCACTTTCCGATGAAAATAAGGATGACATGATTGATGGTTCAACCCTATGGTTCGTTGAAGGAAATTTATGTATGGTTGATGCCCTACGAATAAAACCTAGAAGATTAAGGATCCATAATAATGAAGATGAAATTCATGACATCAAAATTAGGATCTTTAAAAGCAAATGATAGTACCATGATATCCACCAAAGAGTTGTTGTTGGAAACAAGTCCCTAGTTGAGAGGGAGCTTGGGAAATTCCCTGGTTAAAAGGGAGATTAGGTATATTACTTTTATAGGAATAAGTTGATCCTCCCTAATTTAGAGGGAGTGACAGATATGGTTCCATACTTCATGTCTCATGCACTAGACTAGGACTAACAGTCATAAGCCTTAGTGAAGGCCATGAGGATAGATAGAAACAACATTCTTGTCTTCATGTTATGAATAAATAATAGAGGATTGGGTAAGCATCTGATATTGATTCTGATACTCTTTGAGGATGTGGTAGGGCATCCAATAATCAAGAGTAGTCGATGAGGAAATTCCTTGAGGATGTGTTATTCTAAGACAAGAATTCTCCTAAAATGATACCCTGTAAACACCCAGATGGGGTATACACCTTGAGATACAATGATGATGGTGTATATCAATCATTGGTATCGTCATAATTGTGCTCTGATCTTTCAGAGACACAGATTTTTTAGTCAAGGCCTTTCTATGTGACAATGCTAGTTGATATGATGAGATGTTCTTCCATAAGCTCAGGAAGTAGCTTATGAGATGGCTCACCAATCCGACTATTCTTATGATAATTCTTTAGTTTGAGAATATCCAAGTACCTTGTATGGATTATGAATACCTACCTAGTTAATATGACTGTTGAAATATTTAACTAGGGTCGATCTTCATAATGACATGTGTAGTCATAATTATATTGTAAAGAGAAAATTAAATTTATTATTGTTTTTCTTGAGGCATGGGTTTCATGCTCAAGGGAATTTTTTTTTAGTTAAAGCACCCATTGAGTGCTTCTAGGTCAATTGAGTCATTTTCATGTATGTAAGACCCATTTGGCCGTGTTACATATTGTAAAATAAAATTCTATTTGAGTCAAATTAGAGTAAAATACCCTCCAAGAACTTGTCATGGTGCCTCAAACAAGTCGGCCTACATGAAATATCAAGTCGGACTTAAGGAAGAAATCCATACACCTAGAAAGCCTATATATGAGAAGGAACTCAACCTCATTTGGAGACATAAAAATCAAGTTTGATCTCCTCAAGAAAGAAGATGGAAAAGGATGAAAATGAAGGATAATAAGAAGAAAGCCAAGACCAAAATTTTTGGATATCTTTCTCTCTCTTGTGTTAAGTTTTCGAATGTTGTTAGGCAATTCAAAGTGTTGTAAAATTGTTGGGAAAGTCAAGCTACTGGAATTTTTTTGGGTAAGTGGAAGTTATGGAAATTTGTTGGGAAAATCAAATTTCTAGAAAGTTTTTGGGATCAAAGTTGCAAAAGAAATGACTAGGTCGAAGTTGCAGAAGAAACGGTTAGGTTGAAGTTGCAGAAGAAATTGTTATGTCAAAGTTGCATAAGAAACTGTTGGGGTTGAATTTGTTGAAGAATTTTTTGGTGTTGAAATTGCTGGAAATAATTCTCATCAAGAAGAAAGTTTGACTTAGTCTTGGAGGGTTCTTTGTTAAGGGTCTTAGGTCTTGGAATTTGTCATTTGAAGATTCTATAAGAAGAGAAGAATTCTTGTGGGTTTTCCTATCAAGAGGAGAGTTTTTGGCCCTAGCTAGTAGCCTAAATTTTATGTCCTCTTGTCTCTTTGAACTTCGTTATTTGGTAGTTATTTGTCTCTTCTCCTTACATGTATTGTCCAACTAATCTTATTTTTTAATTTAGGATAGTAACACCACTCTTACACATAGGATTCCAGAATTATTCTTCGATAACCACCTCCTTTTTTTCAAATTCAGGGCTAAAACATTACTTGCTTTTACTGGCTTCATTTTAAAATTTGGGTCAAAAACTTTTATCTTCAAAGGTTGCTTCCTTCTCCTCCAACAAGGGCTTATAAATGTCCAAAAACTACTCTCATACTTTCTTTTATTTTATTTTTTGGGTCAAAGTTGTGATGCGGGTGAGGGTTTTTATTTTTCAAACTCGGGTCATCCTCTTTTACCATTCTTCATTCTCTTCAATTGTTGGGCTAGAAACTTCATCCATAAGTAGTGGGTCAGGCCCTCTTTAACATTTGTTTGAGCAACATACAAATCCTTAATCTTTTGGACAAGGAGCATAACTTCTCATCAACATAATCTCAATATGAGTAGAAATATCTAAGAAATTTGAAAAAATATATGATTTTGTTTTCCAAGGCTATTGAACTAATCTCTTTCCAATCATTTCATACTTACGCAAAATATTTCATCATAAAATCCTCATAAAATAGGTCATTAATTTCTTTGAACTTCATAAATTCCAAAAGGTGTTGCACCACTAGATCACTATGTCCATGGAATATTTTAATTGCATTCAGTTTTACATGAGGGTGTTGATGATTAAAACCTTTGGTTCTTGAGAAATAAATCAAATCATAGCATTGACCTATACATGGAGGAACCTTCATTTTTTCTTCACAGAAAAACTTCAAATTAACCTTGGAAACAAAAAAAAACTGCAACGAATGTTGACCAAAAAATGCAATGGTGGAGTCACCAAGATGAGCTTGCATCAAAATCCTTCATGATTGGTGGATGTGTTCACATGTAGAACAAAAAATATGTTCAAAATATATAAGGAACAATGGATTAAATCCTTCATGGAGTCACCCTATGATAATATATTCAATGGCACTCTCGCAAATTTTGGTTTCTTGAGAGAATATGATTTATCCTCGGCAATGGCACCAAAAACGTCACCACCTAAATTTTAAGTGCATGATAAAAACCCATTGTAAATTGAACAATTTGAAGATAAAATTTTAGTAAGGTCACCTATTTCCACCTCAGCAACATGTCCTCTTGTTTTAGGGTAGCTCTCCTCTTATCACTAAGGCCTAGTCAAAATATCACGAGGTGATGTCAATGGTAGTGTTAATGAAACAATGTTTTTTATATTTTTAGGGATTTTTGAAGTTAAAGAAAGAAATATAAAAAGGTGATGCAAGGATATGAAGATAAGTGTTAATATCATTCTAGGCTTTTGGAGTCAAGACGAATCAAGTAACAAGATGAGATCAAGAAAAAAACCATCTTAAGTTAGTTATCTAGTGTTTGTGGTCTAGGGTGAGAGGTTATAACTTGATAGTTATATTAACCTTTTGGTTAATCAAGGGAAAATAATGAAATCATATCCCCAATACAAAGGTTCCCTCTGAGGGGAAAGGATTCGTTTATAAGATTGACTATGATTGACTACGGCATGAAATATGATAAAAACCTTTAATAAGAAACTTTGTAGTATGGCCTAGCCAGGAGGATTAAAACTTACCCCTAACAAACAAAGGAGATAATGTGAGAAGAGCCTTTATACATCCTTCTTCCAAGTGATAAAGTTTCCCTTCAAATGGATCGACCTTCTTAGCCTTGTGGTAGTCTTGAGTAATCATAATGATTTTTTAATGATGTAGAAGAAATAACCAATAAATAACAACTTATAAGTCAAAAACATTCACCACATAAGTAAGCCTTTAATACCAAAAATTCTCCTATAAAGATATTTCCATTAAGCTCTAAGGCAAGGAGTGCTATCACAATCCACCATGAGTACGAATGAGGAAGCTCTCCTTTATTTATAGATTGAGATCTAACTTCCTTTCCAATAAAATATCATTATTTGATTTAATTTCTTATATCTTGTTTAAGAAATATAAATCTAACTCATAAAATCAAGAATCTATCACAACATTAAAATAAAGCGATAAATCCACATGCACAAAAAATATGAGTCAAATCCCAATAATGGAGGTCGATCTTCCAAAGAAGAGAGAGAGAATAGTCCAAGCTTCCATGTCATGACTTCAAATGGTCCAAATATGATGCAGATAGTTAATTTTCTCCATAGAATATGGATCAAAAAGTGGTCCAATGTTTCCCCAAGTCAAAAAATGCCCAAAAACTTGCAATCCAAGCCTCATGTAGTTTAATGGCCTCAAGGAAATTCTAACAATAAGGATGAAACTTCAATAGCAACTCTAAAAAATATCTAAAATAATAGGCCAACACCTTTAAATCATGTCGCAAACAAAGGCCCATGCCAACACCTTGGACTAAAGGCACCCCCATGAATCATGTGAATGATTTAGAAGTTAAACAATGGACCCTCGAGCCCTCTTCTAGCAAAATGACATCCAATGAAAGGGGTGACCTCCTCAAAAAAAACTCAACAAGTTATTCAAATAATACTCTAATATGTCCACATAATATCTCAAATTAGGGTCCAAGGTCAAACCATGGGTCAAGGCACTCCATCAAGCATGGAAGATGGTTCCATAGGTCAAAAATTTGTGCCATAAAACCTCACCAGGCCAAGTGATGTCAAATTATAATGAAGTAAATTATTATTCTAGCTCATTTATTCTTCAATACATTACTTCAAGTCATGTCCACGTCATCAAAATACCACAATGGATACCAAAAATGTTGTAGGTGCAAATTAGCCCTCATAATTAGCTCATGAATCCATAAGAAATGTCCATGAGATCAATGAAAATTATCACACTTGCTCAAAGTGAGTGCCAAATAATCAAAGTGATTTCTCAATGTCATAAAATACCCCATTACTATAATAATACTACCATAGTTACCATGCCATCAAATCAACCTTCTTTTCAATTGATAATCAACTCTTAAGTGAAATTCTTAAAGGTCTTCCAATTGGCATGTATAGGAGGTGTCCAAGTCCCATAAATAGCCTAATAATTGCTTTGGAGGTGTGAACCATGCCTCAAAATATGTGAAATACCTAAAATAACCTGAACTACCTTGGTAAATGTAAAAGTGCCCAAAATTCTGAATGTAACCAAATCAAGAAGGAGGGTTATTCCATGCCACAAATTTCTTTGTTTATTAAAACTTTAGTATGGGAACCCCTATTGAAAGGAGGGGTAATATCTGCCAATAATTATTATCCATTTTCATCTTTTGTTTGTGTCTTGCAAAAAATTCAAATAACTATAATAAACATAGCTTAACATGAAATATATTCCCAATATCCTAGATAGTCAAAACCCCAAATGATCTAAATTTAGTGCTAGATGTTTCATTTCACTAACTTGGATTCTTATAAAAAATCTTTGGAATTTCCTGCAATTGAGTGAAAAATCGGCTCAGCTAATTAAAAATCAGTATTTTAAGTTTGAAATTATAAACAAAAACTGAAATAACACAAGTAAACTTATCAAATTGATAACGAAATTCACTCATATGGGATACATCTTCAAGTCCACTTCAAATGTGAACTGGTCCATAAAGAATGATGCAAAGTATAGAATTACACCTATTTACATCAAATAATGTCCCTTAATCTAAAAAATAGTCTTTTGTGTTTTCTAGGAAGGTAATAGCATAGTTTTTTTACCTTAAATGGATTCTTCTTACAATAAAATGAGCATAGGATTGCATATCTTCAATAGATCCCTCCTTGCCAAAGATGGAAATCCAAAGGCATGATTTTCAATAATGATCACCAAAAAAATGATCTCTACCATTAAACATGTATATATCTAATAAATATGACAAGAAATGACCGACATAAATGCTTGGAAGGCATCCTTCTCCCTGCACGACATAGCCTTTTTCCATCGTTGTGTTTCTTGAAAACTAAAGGCTCTCTTAACCTTTACACAAAGGCTCTCCTTAGATAGCAAGTTAGAGTTTGATTCTTTCTGCCATTGTCAGTTCCCACATTTCTAAAGTGTGTATTTACCTATATAGTATGATGTCCAATTATGAAGTTGTATATTGATTTAATAATCGATATAAGGTTCCATGATATAAACATAAGAATATTTGCATTATCAAGTATGCATATAGATTGATAATATCTGCATTGAACACAATTCATTGAGGTTGGTGTGTGAAAGGTATAAAATGACTTTCTCGTGAAGGTATTCCACATCACGTCTTCAAAAATTATTCACCCTCCTAGCAAAAATAACATCTTCCCTCATCTCATTAAGATATTAAAAAGAAAAATCATCAATAAAATGAACTTGAACATTCTCATATTGATCCATGATTATATGAGGTTCATATAGTTTAAAGTTTTCAACACTAACCACAAAATACATTTACCTACGTGAAGGTAACTTCGATTGAAAGGCATCGTCACCAATCTTTTCAAAAAATTTAAATGGGACATATTTAATTGGTTTGATTATTACCTTCACCTTTAAGGAATTAGTTATTAATGTATAGCCACACTTGATCACCAACTTGAAGGTGATGATCAACCCAATGATTTTCATGTTCATCCTTACACTTGGCTTGGATATTTTCTAATTTTGCATGTATGGATTTATGAACTAAATGGATCTTCAGGATGAAATTATTTCCTTGGTATGTGTCATTTCATCCATCTACCATTGAATTATTCCCAAATGTGAAATCCAAATGAGGCTTAGTAAAATATTGAATACATGTTTTAAAATGATATCATTGTGTAGAAGAATGTGCATCATGGTTATAGGCATGTTGTACATAGTATAATTATTTATCCCAAATCTTATGAGGCATATTAAAATATATTCAAATTAAGTGTAACATTATCCTATTGGCCACTTCCATTTTTCCATTATTCTATGAATGAATATTCATGTTCTTCTTAAGCTTAGTGTCTCCCACAAATTTGACGCAAATTCCCCAAGAAATCGGGAGTCTCGATTAAATGCAATGGATGTCAGCAAACAAAAATGAACCCAAATATATTAGAAGAAAAAATATATATTCCCTTATCTTGTCATCTATTTCTTACAATGCACTAAAACACACATTTTGATAAATTTTCTCACAACAACATATAGATATCCATGACCTTTCCTAGACATACACAAACCACCTACAAAATCCATTCATACACTTTCCCATGGAAAAAAAGGTCATCATGTCCTCTAATGTAACCTAATAATTTGGAATCTACCCAAATACTATATGAATCCACTCGACACCAGTGACATATTCAAACCCAACATTTTGTTATTTGGTTTAGTAGTGCCACAAATCACACATTCTTTCACATATCTGGACAAAATTTTATACATCTTAGGCCAATAAAAATAGCATTGTAATTTAGCTATTATTTTTCCTATATCAAAATGATCAAAAATGGGAGAAGTATGTTCTTCTCTAATCACATTTATTCTTTCATTTTGTGGAATATGCAATTTACCAAGATGATATAACAATTTGTCATGTAGATGATAAATTAATTATTCCATTTTGGTACCATATATTATTGTTTCATAAACATCCTTAAAATATTCATCCTTAGAATATTGTTAAATGTAACTTGCATGAGCTAATGAACTATGATATAAAACAATGGTTGCATTATTAGAAGTTCTATATAGCATCAATAACTTTTCTCCATATACCTTTTTTATACATAATGGAAAAATAGCGTTATTGCAAAAATCAGATCCATTGAAAATGGAATGATTGTTGTAGCTTCGATTGTAACTGGAGATATTGCAAATTTTGATCATCTGTATGGATGACTTTCCTCTTTCCCTATAAATTAGTGTTCCCACTTCTTCCATTATGAAGTAAAGCACACAACTCTGTCATAAGTAGGATAATTTCTCATTGCACCTATGAAGGTTCAGCAAAATGGCAACAAACTAGTTTCCTCCTTTGTATTAATATGCTCCAATGGAATAATCACTTGCATCAATTCCAATCTCAAATGGTGCTTGTAAATTTGGAAAATTATAGTTGTATTTATCTTTTATTTTAAGGTGTCAAATTATTTTTTTTGTTTACCTCCCAATTGAAAAACCTACTCAATACTTGTGAAAGCATGTAAAGGAGATGTAATAAAAGGAAAGTTACCAATGAGCTTCATCCAATACTAAATAGACCTTGGAAGATCCTAACTTCTATTATATTATTAGGATTAGGAAATTTTATAATGGCTTCAACATTAGATTTTCAATTAACCACCCCCTACTATATAGTACAAATAAACTAAATATGTTTTCCAAAATTCACATTTTAACACCGTTAAGCACAACTTCTCCTTTCTCAAATATCTAAGGCTTTCCCAACACGTTTTGCATGATATTTACAACTTTTACTGATGATAATATATCATATAAGTATATTATTACAAAATCATCTATGAATGGCCTAAATATACAATTCATAAACCACATGGAAGTAGTGAGAGAATTTCAAAGCCCAAAGGGCATAACTAGTCATTCAAATAAAATAAAATAAATAGTTTTAAAAGAAATTATCCAAATATCATCTTCATTAATCCTTATAATGATAAAAACTTCTTAAGTATAACTTAGTGAAATAAGTTGTGTTTTTTAATTAATCTAATAAATCATTAATACAAGGAATAGGGTAATGGTTTATCACCATAATTTTGTTCAATGCCCAGAAATATACACACATTCTCCATGTACTATCTTTTTTTGGCACCAACACAATGGGTGATTAACAAGGAGAAGTACTTGGAAAGATGGCCCCTTTCTTAAGAAACTCTTGAACTTCCTTCCTTATTTCTTCATTCTCAATCATAGATAACCTATACAAGCCAATGTTAGGAATATTTGCATCATGATGTAGTCGAATCTTGTGTTGTATCTTTCTCCTTGGAGGTAATCCTTGCGGTTCCTAAGACACTTAATTATAGTTATAAATCATAATTATTCATATTTATGTTCAGTATCACACCCTTCGAGATATTTATTTTTATCATCATCCTTAGATTTCATAATCATGAATACAAAATTATTTCTTGAATTTGCAATCCTTCTATTTTATCCTCTAGTAACAAGACACAAGTTAGCCTTCACATGATGGGATCTTACAATATACTCAATCCCATCCTTTATAAAATAATTTTTATTACAAATAATCATGCATGTGAAATGTGCACTTTCATCAAATCTCAATCCATAGGATCCATTCTCAAATACCACTCTTGTTAAATATTCTAGGTCTATTTGTTATTTGATACCACATTAAAAGGTGAGGATAATGAGAGAGGTAGCATAAAATCAAAGGAATTAGCATGAACACAAAGATGTGCCATGAAAAACCTTTACTAGGAAGACCAATGATCCAAATGGATATCAATGGATATCCACTTACTCCACTGGCTCAAAGCACAGTTCTCCATCTTAGCAGTTTTTTTTAGTTTTTTGGGTCCTAAAATTCCGGGGCCATTTTGAGGCCCTAAATGATGTTTTTTTAACATGGTAAGGGCATATGACATAATTATAATCAAGCCTAGGTTGGTATGAAATGTGTAACTCTCAAATAGACCTTTCTAATAGGCTATTGATCATGCCAAATGGATATTGTATGCAAAAGATATGACCCGGGAATTTGGTATACCAAGTAACCCCACTAAGGTCAATAAGTCTTTTGGTGTTTCATCTCCTAGGGTTAGGTTTTTGGATGTTTAGGGTTTCCTCATTTCTTATGTTTTTAAAGAGGGCCTTTTAGCCTCATTTTAAGTGAAATTATGTAGCCATCACACCTCTTCTCATAGAAAATCTACCCCCATTCGAGCTAGTTTTCTTTCATTGTACATTTTTATAGTTTCATCATTTTCCAATTATCAATAAAAGTAAAGTTTCATTGTATTTATAGGTTTTTGTTATAAATATATATTTCATTTTTTTCCCCTTCACAAATATGGATCAGTGGTATCATAGCGATATGTTATCTATTTGTTTTTATGTGCATATCTCCAGTGTGGTCTAGGTAAAGGAAGGTTGGGAATTGAACTACTCAAGCCCCTGCAAGACCATCCTTGCCAACATCAATTATCTCCCATGGAAGAAGAAAATAAATATGGAGTAGGAGATCTAAATTGTTGCTCGGGGAAGCCCTCATGCAATAAATCCTTCAATGATGGATATTTTCACCCAGATCATTCAACGAATTCCAATAGGTGATGCATCTTAATTAAGTGGTCAGTTTGGAGGTGTCAACCCATTTAAGGTACAAGATAATTTTGATATTCACATATTTGAAGGCTAGATAGATGCTGATGCTCTAGAAAAATAGTAAAATCTTATAGAAGGGTATTTTTCACTCCACAATTTTTCCAACAGAGAAAATATTATCGTTCTACTCCTCAAACCTTCCCCCTATGAAATTTCCATGATTATAGCTATTGGATATTTATCTCTTACCTTACGCAGTTTGTTTGTCTTTTGTAAACTACTTTATGAGAAATATCAATAAATTCACTACAGAAATATTCACAAATAAAAACTTTGTAGAAGATAAAATACTAGAACTGAGAAAATAATGAACACACACAAAATAATTTTGACATTGTTATTTTTGGAAAAATATCCTTGGAAAACACAAAAAGGGAAAACCAATGCAGCATATGAGGGTTTTCTTATTATTAATCTTCAAGAATTTGGGAATTATAATTTCTTGCCTTTTCAATGGAAAATATATGGCATACAATTTATCTCACTCGAAAAATATATGGGAAATTACTTTTCCCTCCAGCAAATTGATCTGGCCTCCTCCAAGCCACTCGCGCTCCTCTCTAACACTCGCACTATATGCCTGGAATGTACACTACCTGCACAAATTAATTTTCACAACCTTTGGGAATCACTCCCATCAAGTCGATCTACTTCTCTATGCCTCCTAGATCCACGTGCACTTCCTTCCAGCAACTAGAAGTGAAACATTGCTCCTGCTACTCACACTAGGGAAACTAAATACTCACACTAGCTGAATACAACCTCCATGATGCAAAGCTTGGCCTCCCTTCCAAACATTGGAATGTTGGAACCCAAACCCCATAAAATTTATCTTATAATATTTTTTTGAATAATAAATAGCCATGATCACTTCTCAATAAATGGCTATGATAATATTGACTCCATCAACTCAATTTTCCAGAAGTCTATAGAGAAAAATCGATTTCCCTCAATTAATTTGATTTAATTAACTAGTTTTCCTAAGTTAGAATTAGGAAATATTTAATTATTGGCTAATTAATCTAATTGAGGTGTTTCTAAGGCTTTTCTCATGAAACCTTTTCTAGGTTTTGGAGATCTCATATTCCTTAGCCTCCTAGACACCATGGAGACTAAAACACATGTTTATTGCTACCAAAAACTAACACCCACCACATCAAGGATTGGTGGGAGACTTACTCTGAGAAAAGTACCATGGAGAAATATGTAGTGTTTACAGTCACACCTTCTTAGGACTCTTTTAGAGATTTTATTAAGAAAAAATATTATCTTGTTCGAATCTACGAAGACTATTACAAGAGATGGACCAAAGTACGATAGGAGAGGGACCAAACAATGCTAGAGTTCACAAATATATTCCATACCTTGCACACCAAGTTAAGTACCAAGACTCAAAGTGACCTCTATTGTTCAAGTACCATGGTTTTATGCATAGATACATCCATACAAAAATTGAATTCCTAGACATTTCCTCACTTGGCGCAACATACTGATATGGTCTCAAAATCAAGCAAAAATTTAAACAGAAGTAGCGAGACTTTAAATTTGTGAATCCATCATAGTAGAATTAGGGTAAGGGAATATGAAAACTGTAGAACAAAGGACGGATCTAGGGTGAACCACCATTGTAAAACCCATATAAGTTGCAAACAAATTATGGTAATGGGAAGATGAAGAAAGACATTGGAAAGTGGTGAAATTTCCATAAGATCCCCTCCCATTACACTGAAGAATTTCATGCAAGACAGCCATTAGTGGTTGAGATAAAATCCTTAGATTCATATGTAGGTTCAGACTATGAATCAAAACTATACAATAGGAAGCAAATCATTGATGCAGAACCTAGTGTCACAGTTGCCACAACCAATATCTATCAAAGTGAGCATGAAGATCCGGAGGAAGGTGAGTGCCTCTTTCACTCACAAATCTGGGTGAAGGATGCCACACTACATTTCATTGGCGATAGAAAAATTCAAAATAACCTCATCTTAGCAAAGTTTGTCAAGCGGTTGGACCTGTTGACAACACCACACTAGTAACCATACACCATCGAGTTGCTCCGCCAAGGGCGATATTTATATGTCAACCAACAATGTCATTTTCCCTACAACATCGATCCCTTCAAGGATGAGGTGTTGTGTGATATTTCTGATGAAACCTTAGCTAAACTGAGAGGGGGGGTGAATCATTTTAGTACATTCTTGGTCATTAATACTCTTTTCATTCAACTCATTAACTACTTCATTTTATAAGCATCTTAATACATAATGAATCATCAAATTGAATGTGTGGATAGTAAATAATTAAGCAGAACAATACATCACATCAACACATAATCAACAAGCACATAGACAGAAGATATAAGTGGAAACACATAAGGGAGAAAACCACATTTTATTATTGTTGTGATGCAAAGGCAAGCTCCAACTCCCTCTCACCACTGATTTTTTGTAGGCTCCAACCTACAGGAAGCTACTACCTTAAATTCTGCAAGATACAACTTGCAAATAAGCTCCAACTCCATCTATTTTCTGCAGGCTACAACCCACAGGAGGATCCTACCTCAACCAGCTCCAACTGGACATTTATCAAGCTACAAATTGAAACGGAATCACCAACTCCCATGTATTTTCTACATGCTACAACCCACATGAGGCTCCTACCTCACCCAAATCCAACTGGAAATTTATCAAGCTACAACTTGAAAGGAGAATACAATCCCCTCACTCAACATGAAACTAAAATGTTGATTTTCGTGGATATCATCTCTATTATACTACTTCTCCATTACTTCCTCTCCACCCTTCATATCATCTCCTATTATGCACAGCATCTCTATCAGCTCTCTCTTATTCTTCCACTCTCCAACCTTCTGCGGCTCTCTTACATTCTTTTTCTCTATTCCATTCTGCAGATTTATGACCTTCTTATGCACACTGACATTACATCTCTTATACAAATAAAATCTGATTGTTTGCATTCTATAGGGAATACGAAGTGAACAAGCTTGTCTCTCTGTCTTCCACCCATTCGATTCCTTACACTTCAGTTCAGGTTATCACATCATAAATAATCATTACAGCACTCATTGTATTTTTTTACTATGCCTACAGAGACTTGCCTTTGCATCACAAAAAATATAAAATAATCAATTAATTTACATTTACAACTACAACAAGTATATTTCACTCAGCCCTTTCATCTCTTGTCTCCTTGTGTGTTTGTCCTTTTTGTTTTTGTAACTGTATTTTTTGTTTCTACATTTATATCAAAACAGTTCCGCACAAACACTTTTTTCCCGACTCGACCCAACTGGCACATTTCCAAAAATGCCACCATATCTCCTTTTGCCCGACTCTGCCTCTTCTGCTCGTGCCCGCAGTGTTTAGCCTTCACCTTTGTCTCAACACTCGACTCTTCCCGGAGTGTTGTTGAGCCCGACTCGACCCATGGTGTCTATCTCCTTATTACCACAACGTTAATCTTACTCTGCACTTTTCTCTGTCTCGGGTCCCTTACCCAAGCCTTTTTGCCCGCATTCAGACTTTCTTCCATTATCAAGGCATAACTACTTTACTCTCTGCACGTAGTTTTGGGTCTTATTCTACCCGAGTCCTTCTTCAACGTTCATCCTTTTCTTCATAAACCATCTTTACCGCATCAACCACTGTTCTGCACGAGTGTCGTGTCTTACCCGAGTCTACTACCTGCGTTCACTTTTATTCATAAAAAAACATAACTAAAAATAACCCTGGACCTTAAATAAATTCCAATTAACCTTTGAACACCCTCGCGTCTAGTCCCTTTATCACATTTCGGTGTAATATTCCCAAATGGAGAAGCAGCAATATATGAACACAAAACTGGAAATAACAGTGTAAATCAACTTATGAAATGTAAGAAGATCATATAGCCGTCATATTAATGTCATAGCAGAAAAATGTATACAAGATCTTGAGGAAATAATCACTCAATATAGCCAACACAAGCCTCAATAAAACATGTACATGAAATATGAAGAACACTACTACACAAATAATGCCCAAGGCTATGACAGCGTAGTTTTATTAGATGCAACTGCTGCTGGAGAATTTCAATACATGGATATGCAAATATATGGCTCATACAATGTTTGTAGTAAATATTTAGACTCCCAAACACAATTTCAATACAATCCGGAAAGGATTTCCTAAAATATGCAAAAAGTGCAAAATGTCAGAATGAAGCCCTAGGGCTGAATAGCAGCTACAACTCAGGAACTGGATGGATATGGCTGAAGATGATTCATAAGATGAATAGACCTCCTCCAATGTATCTTCCAAGTGAAATTTTGATCCTAACATTGAAGATCTCACCCTCTAATCAAACACTGCAACCCCTCACTGCAAATACTCACTGAAATAATGCAGAAAAGGAGAGGTACTATGCTATAGGTGATGGAAAATATGTTTGCCAAGTGCCAAGATGTTAAATCAGCTCCATAATCTTCCTCACTAATCTCCCAAAGGAAATAAAGCTTCCTCCTCTGAAAAACTAGCTTCGGAAATGGTGTTCTCAACCCTCCACTGCAACACCCTACAACACAACCTAGCTCTAAACAAAAAATGCATTGTAGCTGAAGGAGGTAGCTTGGCCTCAATATTGTATGTGGAGAAATGAAGTGCAAGCTCCCTCAAGGGGCCTCTCAAGAAAGGATATGTATTTCCTATACAGGAATACCTTGTGCTAAGCAGCACAACAATCTCAACTAAACAGCTGAAAAATGCACAATAGTCATACAGACCACAAAATAAATAATCCATAACATGTCTTGCTATGGATGCCTTTCCTTTTTTATAAACAAGCGGAAGCCTTCTCATCTTGGGTCCCACTCATTAGGGTTTCCTCCACCAAGGAATATTTCTCCCACTATCACTGTGTTGTCTCCATAAATGATCTCCACCATTCATTCCAACGTTGTTGACTTGGTCAAAATTGACCTTGTCCACATGTATTTTCCCCTGTTCACACATGAGGGTGAAAAATCCAGCTATTATTATGATCCCTTTTCACATCATGAGGTATTTTATTCCTATTTTATAAATTTATGGTCCTCCTTACCCATTTATTCATCTCCTAGGTGTCAAAAGAAAAAATCAATATTCCAATTAGCTGCATGCTAATTTTGAAATATTACAATCCTCCCCTCCCAAATGTTGCTTGTCCTCAAGAAACTACAAGGATAGAACTGAGAAGTCTCCCCTCCTCCTCCTGTAGCATCCACATATGATAAGATCCTCCAAGGAATAAGATGTTGTCTCATTAATAACTCTCCATATTTCCCCTCCCAAGTATGCAAGCTAGTTAAATAACTATGATCATGAAGAAGTAGAGTACTCAAGGAGGCAAAAAGATGTTATCTAGAGGTCCCTTTTGAGGCATGGGATCTGAAATGCATTGGGAACCATCATTCCCATGTGGATCCTCCATCCCCAAGCTATCATCCATACAAAATGAGTTACCTCCCAACATGGCAACTCCTGAAAATTTCCCTCCACCTGTAGCTCTTGTAGAATAGGTGGGTTGCATAGCTGATCATGGTAGAAAAAATAGCCTACCCCACGTTGTCCCTCTCTCCACTTATGATAAGTGTAGAGTATTTTTTGATCTTGGGCTGCAATAATGTTGCCTACAAGTGGCAAGAAGAAGATTGGATCTCCAAAGATCTCCTCTCCAATGTTATGAATCATGCCAGCCCAAACTGTACCATATATGATGAATAGGAAATAACCATCTTATTGAATCCAAATGAGAGGAATATTGAAGGTTTCATGTATTGTTGGAAGGTACCAACAGTTTCCCAAGTGGTCACAGCACAGTTTTCCTAATTGTTGTTTCAGAAAATAACATGGCAAGTTGTTTCTTGACAAATTGCCAGTTGTGTATGTCATCACATCTACTAGTGAATAGTAAATGGCTTGGTATATCAACCGAGCATACATAAAATAATAAAACACTTGCCCAAGGCCACACAAAATATGGTTGTCTCCATCATACAATTTGGCCCAAAATTGACCAGGGAGCCCAATGAGAAGCTTTCCCTCTTACGGAGCAATGCACTAAACATAAATGGTAAGAATATGCAAATACTGTGTTAGATAATCAATAAATGAAAAAAAAAAATTCTTACCGTTTACTGGAAGTAAGATGATATATGGATCCATGAATAATTTCTCCATAGTGGTATGGCATACTACCATGAAGAGGAATGAACCATATGTTGCATGAAGATCTTTCTTCTTATACTTGGAAATCCAAGTTAAGAAGATCATTTCACTGTAATAGATGTCTCCATCCACTACTCCATCACTCTCACCTCTTCCTTGTCTACCAAGTGCATCATCTGTGAATTTATCCTGGGAATACTCCATCAATAAACCCAAGCTCCCAAGTGTCGGCGTTGTTGGCCTTTGTAAATGGCTCCTGCCAACTCATAGCTCCATTCTTTGACATGTTCATTGTCAAAGTCCTCTCCCACAATGTTGCTATATATCGGAAATTCCTTCAAAAGTGGAATTACCTCCTGATCATCCAAGGCTAAGGAGTAGCCCCTTTGCACCATGATAGTGCCATCACCTAATCCTGCAACATCATGCAAAGTATGGTAGCAAATCTGCCCATGCTCTCCCGAGAGCAACCAAAGCAACAATAGTTCTTGTTGCCTCCTCACACCTCCATCATAAAAATCATGTGGTGAGAACATAATGATTGATATGAAGAATGTCATATCAACACAATGCATCCATACTCCTTGCTACCATATGATGCAAGGGTCCTGCCAATTTTCCTCCACCCACATACCTTTTGAAAGAGGATATGTCACAAGATGGAAAAACTCTTTCAAGAGTAGCCAACACGGCCATGTCTCATGCTGCCTAGTGTCATAAATATGCAAGTGGCTCACCAACCTCTTTCTCACCATCCACAACCACTCAACCACATGTGGGTGTCTCCTACCATGCTTCATCTTGGTAGTCCTCCAATGAAGACTACCATCCTCCCAAATCAGATTTCTTCCTTTGCATTTCATGGGATGTTGAAATGCAACCCCTTGGAGATCTCCTAGAGAAGATCCCACACCAATGACCACATTGAATCCATAGGGATCCAAGTATGTTGGAGGTAAAACCTCCTCACTACTGCTTAATGACAGCGCTATTAGTCTCTTCAATGGTGTGTCTACTGCCTCATGCTCCAACTCAAGGATGAACATAGAGTTGTGCATAGGATTGTTTAGGAAAAAGTCCATCCTATCCTTCAAAAATCCACACCCCAAGCTCAAGTGTTGTGTGAAACTCAATAATGGCACATTAGGATGATGGTTCATCCCTTCCTTGAGCAATTCAATGTTTCACAGCGCAGTGCAATTCTGTTGTTCCACATTAGCAGCATCCAATGGTATACATCCCTCCATAAGATTTGCTGAAACAATAGGAAATGGAAACTTAGGCATACCTTGGTGAAACTTGGGAGTATCTTGTATGGTTGCAAGAGTTCCCTCTTCTAATGTGATGGTCCCTCTAATTTTTGGTGTTGTTGGCTGCTCCTCCATGGTTGTATCAGCGCTGGTACAAGTCTCCTCCAATGGTGGTGAGGGCTCCTCCTCCTCTTATTTCTCCCTACCAAATTTTTTAATCAACCTTCGAGTAAATTCTGAAAAAGTAGTCACCTTTGCATAACTCAAATGGTTGAACCACCAAATGTGTGCTTCACCTTCAAGGTGTGGCGCTGCAATTTCTACATCCTCTCTTTCTACCACTGGATGTAGTAGGAAGAATGCATCTAGTTTCCTTGCCCAAGCGTTTGCTGTAGATGACCCATCGAAATTGGACAATAGAAACCTATTGCCCTTGATTCTCCCTTTGCTGCAAGGTCTCCTTTCTTCCTTCAACTAAATGAACTATGGTAAAGCTAGAGTCTCCTTGAAGGCTCTAGGTTGATATTTGTACTCAACAAGGTATTCACTTATAATCTTGTGATCCAAGTGTCCTCCATCTTTCTGCAATTTGTCTCCTTTTTCAAAATGAAAGGGTATAGTCCCACTGCTTCTTTCTTCTCTTCTTTTCTTGACCTCCTTGTTGAGGTCCTTTCTAAATCTAAAAAGAGATGAGATAAAACTCACTCTCTCCATAATTCTGATCTTCCTCTTTGTTTTTTTATTATTTTGATAGCATAATGGCTGAGATCCATAGGCTGAGCCAAGATTATGCTCTGATACCACTGTAATATTCCCAAATGGGGAAGCAGCAATATATGAACACAAAACTGGAAATAGCAGTGTAAATCAACTTATGAAATGTAAGAATATCATATAGACATCATATTAATGTCATAGCAGAAAAAGGTATACAAGATCTTGAGGAAATAATCACTCAAGATAGCCAACACAAGCCTCAAGAAAACATGTACATGAAATATGAAGAACACTTCTACACAAAAAATGCCCAAGGCTATGACAGCACAGTTTTATTAGATACAACTGCTGCTGGAGAATTTCAATACATGGATATGCAAATATATGGCTCATAAAATTTTGGGAGTAAAGAACTAGACTCCCAAACACAATTTCAAGGCAATCTGGAAAGGATTTCTTGAAATATGCAAAAAGTGCAAAATGACAGAATGCAACCCTAGGGATGAATAGCCGCTGCAACTCAAGAACTGGATGGAGATGGCTGAAGATGATTCATAAGATGAATAGACCTCCTCCAATTTATCTTCCAAGTGAAAGGCTGATCCTAACACTGAATATCTCACCCTCTAATCAAACACTACAACCCCTCACTACAAATACTCACTGAAATAATGCATTCAAGGAGAGGTATTTCACTATAGGTGATGGAAAATATGTTGGCCTGGTGCCAAGATGTGAAATCAGCTTTATAATCTTCCTCACTGATCTCCCAAAGGAAATAAAGCTTCCTCCTTTGAAAAACTAACTCCGGAAGTGGTGTTCTCAACCCTCCACTGCAACACCCTGCAACACAACCCAGCTCTAAACAGAAACTTCACTGTAGCTGAAGGAGGTAGCTTGGCCTCAAGCCTAGATGTGGAGAAATGAAGTGCAAGCTCCCTCAAGATTCCTCTCAAGAAATTATATGGAATTCCAAAACAGAAATACCTTGTGCTAAGGCAAGCTTACCCTCCTTATAAAAAAGTGGAAGCCTTCTCATCTTGGGCCCCACTCATTAGGATTTCCTCCACCAAGGAATCTTCCTCCCACTATCACTGCGATGTCTCCATAGATGATCTCCACCATTCATTCCAACACTATTGACTTGGTCAAACTTGACCTTGTCCACATGTATTTTCCCCTGTTCACACATGAGGCTGAAAAATATAGCTATTATTATGATCCCTTTTCACATCATGAGGTATTTTATTCCTATTTTAGAAATGTATGGGCCTCCTTACCCATTTATTCATCTCCTGTGTGTCAAAAGAAAAAATCAATATTCCAATTAGTTGCATGCTAATTTTGGAATATTACATTCGGTGATCCATTTTTTCTACATTATAAGCCTCCTCTATTCTCTGATGTGATTTAACAAAGGAAAACCTCATACACCCAAACTTGAAATCATTTAGGCTTCAGCGTTGACCTGCATTGCATCTGCTTCATTATCGCACTTTGCACTTTGGTGTTCTTATGTGTTTCTTTTTATGCATATCTCTTCCAAACCCTGATGGGATTTCTCAAAGGGAAACCTTGCACCTCTAGATTTGAAATCCTTTAGGCTTTTTCTTTAAAAATACATTGCATCCGGTACTCTTATTGCATTTCGCACTTCGGAATTTTAACATGATTCTTGAGCACTTATCCTCCTGAGCTTGTGATGTGCGATATGCGAGCCAGGTCCATGTCATCGTGCCATGTCACCTTGCCATGTCACTACCACGTCATTACCACATCAATGCCACGTCATAGCCACATCACTGCCACATCATCGCCACATCAGTGCCACATCATCTTGCCATGTCATCTCAAATCGGCCCATCACAATATCGCAATTTTAACCATATCGCAATGTTTGTGATTTTTCGATTTCGCAAATTTATGTGAATACCTTATCGCCTGTCACAAGATTTAGCTCATAGAAATAACAAGGTTCCTCTTATCATATGCGATATGTGATCGCATCACATCGCAAACCCCACTTCTTATTGCATCGCAACTTAAAACAATTAACTTATGATAACTTAACATATAAATATAAAAAACGCTGATAGCGATGTGCACTAACAATCTAATGGCTGCATGTGATATAATATAGATCGTATGTTCTCCCACTTTATGTTCACAATATGATCTTGACCATCAATCTCCGCTTCACTCTACGACACGATCTTGTCCTTCCATCCTCCACTTTAATACTATGATTTGATCTTAACCATCCATCTCTCAACCTTCAACCCGGTTTTCCGACTTGACCCATGCGTTCACGACTTTCCCTATTTGTTGAACGTGTTCATTAGTTGTCTTAGCACGTTCACAACTCTTCCCACTCGTGCATGACTTGACCTAGCATTTTCACAACTTGATTCAATACATTTACGACTTGACCCAAGCTTGTTGCCTTTGCTTCCTTTGATGCTTTTTCTCTTTTGCTGCCTTTTCTCCTTTGTTGCCTTTGCTGCCTTTGCTCCTTGATAAAGATTCTAATGTTGCTCCTTGCGTTTTTACTGCTCCTCTCTACTCATTTTCCTTAATGATAATTCTGGTGTTGATCCAAGCCTCTTTTTTGCTCCTCATCCTTGCTCCTTTTCCTCTAATGTTTCTCCTCTACCTCTCTTTTACTCTTTGCTACTCCTCTACCTCTCTTTTACTCTTTGCTAGTCCTCTACCTCTCTTTTACATTTTGCTTCTCCTCTGCCTCCCTTTTATGCTTCTCCACTTAAATTTTTCCTTCTTTACCTTATTTCTCCTTTATATTCCGATTGATCCTGATCTGCTCCTTTGTTCTCAATGATAATTCTGGTGCTGCTCCTTTCTGCTCCTTTGCCATCAATGAAAATATTTCCAACAATTTCTCCCCTTGAATTTTGTGATGTTCTCTTAGGCCACCAATACTTGTTGAAGCATCATGTTATATATGAGTCAAGACCTTGTAGTGTTATTATTACTTTGGGAAGACAAATATACAAGATACCAAGGGTGGCTCCACCTACTACCGTTTCTTTGATATTTTCTAAGAAAAATAGTAAGGTCATCTCCCGGAATAAGAATTTTTTCTTCTTCTTGGTTCACTCTCAAAGTAAAGAGAATATTATGGCCACATCCACGGCCTCCAAAAAAGGCCCTACCACATGGAAAAAGCAAGTGGACAGGGCTATGAAATATTACAAATACATCTTATCCTCGCCCACTAGGGTAAATTTTCACTATCAAGTCAAGCATTCAATTGATCTAACCCTTGGTGCACCTATACCAGATGGACCAATCTATTGCCACTCTCTTTTGTAAAATTAGAAACATATAACTGAGTTCCTCACCTTGTGGAAGCCCAATTGTACTCGTGCAGAAGAAAGATGAGACCTGGAAACTTTGAAATTGTTATTGAGACTTGAACAAAATCACATTTAAGAACTAGTACCTAATTCCTCGGATTTACAACCTTCTTGACCAAATCAAGGGGGCTAAGTAATTCAATAAGATTGATTTGAAATCTGACTAGCACAAAGTCCCAATACAACTAATTGATGTATGGAAGACTACTTTCAATTTCGAGGGTCTTTTTGAATAGTTAGTAATGCTTGTTATAGGCCATTTTGTCACATCAACCCAAAAGGCCTAAAAATCAGATCAATCAACATTCATCAAGACCTTGTCATAATCCCTTGACAAATCCATAAGCATCACTTCTCCAAATACTCTGAGTTTCTTGGACAATTAGGTAAAAAACATTCTTTTTATCCCCAACGCACGTTGCATGCTTAGCCACCCGCGTTCAATGCATATTTCATACCTGATTGCCAGTGTTGGTTAACACATGTTGCTCCCTTCTGCAGGTGCGGTGATTCTATAAATTCGAGAAAAATAAAAAATATATCTTCGAAGTTTCCTCTTCCAGAAGATTCCAAGGTAGTTTTAACTATTTACCATGGATAGAGAGCTTGAATTCATATTTGATCCTATCTTAGAGAAATTATCCCTTGTCCCTTGAGCTCATCCTCCCATCATATGTGGATCTCAAGCCTCAAATGGTAAATCCTAAACTACAACACTCCTCTTATAAATTTACTGCCTCCTATAAGGTCTAGGTTGGATCTTGGAGATTGATAGTACCCTCATGTTTTTTCTTTGAACCTAAAGTGGTAATCACATTCATGCATTAGTATTGGTTTTGAGGTGTGCTTGTGACAAGGAAGGACAAGTCAACTTTGGGAGACATCCACAAGATCAACTTCTATTTATGGTTGTAAACTTTCTCCTATATTTATCAATACAAAGATCATTTTTTTTCCTATATTTTATGTGTTATGTTTTCACTCATGTATTTTAATGTCATGTTGATTCATTAAATAGATATTTTACATTATTTTATGTGGATTGTGTCTCCTTTGATTTTTTTAGTCATGTGTGTAGGTTCTAATTATAGCACTTGGAGCTAGAGTTGGAGCTTACAAGCAAGGAGGAAAGGAAGGTTTGCTTCAGATTCTTGGTAGGCTTATTTCCCATTCTATAATTTATCTAAGGTAAAGTTGAATATTTTTTTCTTATGTTGTTCTAGATCATGCCACTAGATCTAGGGAATTCACCTTTGTCAGAAATCATGAAAAAAATTTATAACAATTCTCTTTAGTTTGACGAATGCTCCAATAACTTTCATGAGACTGATGTATGATATCTTGCAACCTTTTAAAATTTATTTTGTCATTGTATATCTAGATGATATCCTCATCTTTAGCAAGAGTCAGGAATAATTCTTACAACATATTCAACAGGTCCTTTACACTTTGCAACAACACAAGCTATGTGCTAACTTGGAAAAATGCTCCTTTGGCATGAAAAGGGTCCAATACCTAGGCTAAATTATTGATGAGAAACATGTGCATTTGGATCCATCCAAGATCCAAGTCATTCATGATTGGCCAACCGTAATGACTATAATAGAGATTTGGAGCTTCTTGGGCCTTACTAACTTCTATCGAATATTTTTTTAGGGTTATTTTATATGACTTCACCCTTACGTCGAGTGACCAAGGGAGGATCAAAAGAAAAGTTTTTTTTTTTTTTTTCTAAATCACAAAAGAAGGCATATAATGATCCAAAATAAAACCTTTTATATACACCAGTAGTCACCCTAATAGACTTGCAACAACTATTTGAGATTAAGATAGATGCCTCTAACTAGCAGTACTCCCTCAACATGGACATATGATGGCCTATCACAATGAAACACTCTTCGATACTATCCAAATATGCCCCACATATGATAAGGATATGTACTCCATTATACAGGCATAACAATAATGTAAGCTTTATATTGTTTGGAAGGAGACGGTCTTCTACACTAATCACAGGCCTATACAATTTATGTACACACAAGGGAAGTTACAGAATAATTTCCATAAGAAATGGTCCACATCCCTACAAACATTCCATTGGAACATCAAATATAATAAGGGTACCATTAATCATGTCATAGACTACCTCAGTCGGCCTCCAATTGGGGAACTAGCCACAATTCTGAACTCTTGTAGGCATGATACCTCTCGCTGGCCATAGTTATATAATAGTGACTCGAAATTTTCTACCACATACCAAATGTTAATGGTAGGATATCAAGATCCATACTTCCACCTCGAGGATGCATTATTCTGCTACCTAAACCATCTTTTAATTCTTTTAAATGATCATTCCAAGTTGATTTGGGAGGCACATTATAGTCGGGTGGAAAGAAAATTTAGTGTGGGGAATGTTGAGATTCAACAAGATGATGAGCTTAGTGAAAATTAAGCACCTTCACTAAGTGGGGCCCACAGGCTATTTTTAGGTGTATGTCTATTTTTAGAATGGTGAGCATATTCTAAAATTAGAAGGGTGTTGATTCTAGATGGTTGAGAAAATTCTATCATTGGATGAATTTCTATTTTTAGAAGATTGGGCGAAGTCCATTTATAGATCTCTAATCTAAAAATAGATGCATGTTGATTATTATTAGCCATTAATAATAATCTGACAATAAATATCAACTTATTCTCTTGGAACACTTTATTTCAGTGAACAGATTTGGAAAATCATTGGGCTGAAAGAATTATGCAATTCCTAGGGTGGTTGGTGACTCATGCATGGAGGACTCAGTTATAACTGATAGTGGCAAGTTGTGATAGAGTTGGAAGAGTATTTATGTGAGCTATTATTTAGTTTAACTCGGTTAAGTGAGTTAAACTCAGTTGTGATAGTTGTATCTAGTTCTAACTGAAGATAAAATAGTGAGAGTTTAGTGAATTAATTATTTAATTAATTCACAACTAGAGACTCACTTGCAACTGAAAAAATACAATAGTTAACTACTTGCATGTCAGTTCCAGTGGAGACCCAGTGGAGAGATAGGTGAAAGGGTGAGATGGACTATCTTTTGTGACTATAGTGATGCATTAAATGCACCTAACACGCATTGGATATGCCAATGAGGATTGTGCAGTCAAGGCAAGGCAAGATCAAATTCATTCATGGATCTTCTTCAGTAGGGATTTCATAGTGGATGCAGGCTATCAGGAGGTAAGAAATCAGTGCATAGATATGAAAATTTCTGCATGATAGTGTGTAACGATTGTTGATTGTACTGAGAGATTGATGCACTAAGCTTTGTATGAGATTGTTACATGTTCCATTGATATACATAATATATGATAGTCGGGGTTTTTAGCTTTAATATTTCCCGGTAAAACATTCTTGTTATGTGCAATTGATTTGCTCCATATGTGTTTTTCAATTGGCGATTTAATTTTCGCAAAGAATTAAGTGGAAGGATTTTGTATTTAACATAAGATTAATTTGTTAGATAATGAGTCTGGTAATATACATGCATCTTGTATAATTTCTACATGTTATCGGAGCAGTTTTGATCACTAGAAATTACAATATTGAAGTGGTGTTTAGTTTTGTGTTGGTGGAAAATTCGAATTTGCTGCAAGAATTTCTTGGTGCGACAGTTGAGTATACATTGAAATGGCTTTCAGTGGGTTGTGGTTGGAGTATGCCCTTGAGGGTAGCTCCAACTACATAGCCTAGAAATACAGGATGGAGGCAATGCTTGAAGATAATGGTCTGAAGGAGTTCATCGATAGCGATGTTCCTAAGCCCACTTCGGCGGATGTTGCAGTACTTGACGCCTGGCAAAAGAAAGTAGAAAATACAAGAATAATTCTATTGGAAGGTGTGAAGGACCATATTTTTTCAATCCTTCATGGGAAATCAACTCTATTTTCAATGTGAAAGTAGTAGCGACCATAGGAAGTCAGCGTTGAAAGATAAGCTCAGAAAAATCAAAATGGAGAAGGGCAACAATATTCCAAAATATCTCACGAAGTTTGTCCAATGTAGGGATGAGCTGGGAAGTGTGGGAATCATAGTTGCGGATGATGACTTGGTGAGCTTGGCTCTCCTTGGGCTTCTAAAGATTTGGCACAATTATCAAGACTCTGTCAATGGACGGGAGAAACTGCCAGATTGGGAGCGACTTTGGTCGGATCTAGTGCAGGAGCAGATAAGGTGAAGTACTAGGGATGGCTCTTCATCAAAGAATGATGATGAAGAGAATTTCACTTTGTCTACCAAATAAAGGAAAGGGAAGGGGAATAAATCCCATACAAAATTGGAGGCCAAAGGCAAGAAGTTGGATTTGTCCAAAGTGAAGTGTTTTCACTGTCACGAACATGGGTATCTCACCACTAACTTCCCACAGAAAAAGAAGAAAAAGAAGGCTGTTGGAACTACAGCTGGTGAGGCCCTTGCCTTGAAATTTGAACTTTATTTCTCCTTGATTTCATGCTTGGTTTCAAGCGCAATGGGATCGGTGTGGTATCTTGATATGGGTGCTTCATTCCACATGATGGGAGACAAGGAGTTGTTTAGTGACTTGGAGGAGAAAGATCTCCAAATGCATATAGAGATGGGCGACGATGGTAGATACAATGCAACCGACATTGGAACCATTACCTTTGAGAGGGATTCAGGTAAACCATTTATGTTGAAAGATGTTATGCATGTTCTAGGTCTAAAGAAGAACTTGGTCTCGGTCGCGATGTCTGAGGACAGAGGTTATGACGTTGTTTTCAGCGAGGGAAAAGCTTTACTGCGACATAAAAAAATGGTTCAAACCAAGAGGATAGGGATTCGAGTTAAGAATATCTACAAGCTGGAGGTAGATGGCTGCACTGAAATAATGGGCAAAGCAGAAGAAGTGGTGAGCCGGGATGAGGGTGAATTATGGCACAGAATATTGGGCCATCTTCACCATGGCGCCTTGAATATTTTGCAGCAGATTTCTATTGGAATTCCCAAGGGTACTCTTTCACAGTCAGATCAGTGCAAGGGATGTACTATGGGTAATTTTTTGAAGACCACCTTTCATGAGAAGGAGAACCGTGCTTCGTTGATCCTGGAGATAATTCACACAGACGTGTGTGGACCTTTCTAGGTTGCTTCAAAAAAAAAACATGGGTATTATGTTATATTTTTTGATGAATATTCTCGTAGATGCATGATCTACTTCATGCAGAAGAAGGATCAAACATTCTAAAATTTCTGTGAGTTTAAAGCATTGGTGGAGAAGGAGTTGGGGAAGCAAGTGAAGGCTCTGCGGAGCGATAATGGTGGTGAATATATCTTGAACGAATTCAAATACTTCTGTAGCAAAGAAGGAATTTGAAGAGAACTCATAGTGCCTCATAACCCACAATAGAATGGGGTCGAGGAGAGGAAGAATAGAATGATCATGGCTACTGTACAAACTATGTTGCACGACCAGGGCCTACCAATGCACTTGTGGGCGGAAGCATGCAACTCTGCGATTTATGTGCAAAACCATTGTCCTCATAGAGTACTTGGAATGAGTACACCTGAAGAAGCTTTTACTGGTAAGAAGCTGAATATTTCTTATTTAAAAAAATTTAGCTCATCTATTTACATTCATGTGACTAAGGACGCCAGGAAGAATTTGGAGCCCACTGCAAAATTTGGGATATTTTTTGGGTACACAGAAACACCCCATAATTATCTTGTTTCTTTTCCAAACAGTCGGATGACTGTGGTGCGACAGGATATAAAATTCAATGAGGAGAAAGCCATGAAGTTGTCGCTTGAGAGGTAGCTACACTTGCATGCAGAGGAGGAACTTATTGTTCCAAAATATGAGCCTCAAGATGTGGATCAGCCATAGGATAAGGATCATGGAGTGGAGTCCATTCACGCAGAGCCAAACATCAGAACTGGCAGAAGGCATACCACAAAATCTAAGAGGCTGAAGCTTGATGCGACACAAAATGTAGGAGTCCCTACATCACAGTGCAGATAGAGACAGTCACCTGACCGATTCACTGGATACATGGCTCTCGTGAGCAAGTGTATCATGATAGAGCCATTTGTATCAAGTGTAGCTGGAGCCCACATGGGTAGATGCCATGGTGGAGGAGTATGACTCCATTGTCAGAAACAATGCGTGGGAGATTGTTCCAAGGCCGGTTGGTAAATCAGTGGTAGGTTCAAGATGGATCTACAAGTTAAAGAGAGCTGCTGATGGGAGCGTCGAGAAGTATAAGGCAAGATTTGTTGCCTGGGACTTCTCACAGATCGAGGGGATTGATTATGAAGAAACCTTTGCACCTGTCACATGGTATTCTTCCATAAGGACCATCCTTTCTCTCTCAGCGCAGATGGGTTGGCACATTCATCAGATGGATGTGAAGACTGCATTCCTTAATGGGATCATTGAGGAAGAAGTGTACATTGAGCATCCTGAAGGATTTGAGATCTTCAACAGTGAGTTGCATGTGTGCAGACTCAACAGAGCATTCTATGGGTTGAAGCAAGCACCTCATTCTTGGTACACATGGATCAATAGCTATTTCACTAGACTTGGCTTCACCAAGAGTGAGGTGGATGAAAACCTATACCAAATTGTGGTGGAGGGTAAGCTTTTAATCATTTTTCTTTATGTTGATGATTTAATACTAACGAATGATGAGAAATTGATACACTCATGCAAGGAGGACCTTGCAAAGGAGTTTGAGATGAAGGATTTGGCCCTCCTTCATTATTTCATTGGATTGGAAATATGGTAGCTAGAAGGTGAACCGTTTGTGTCTCAAGGCAAGTATGCTCGGGAGATACTTGGTAAGTTTCACATGCAGGACTGCAAGCCCATGGATACTCCTCTTCCACGAAACTGGAGGAAAGAGGATGCTACATCGATAGACGTAGTGGATTCTATTGTCTATCGACAATTGGTGGGTTCGCTCATGTATTTAGTTAATACAAGACCGAACATATGCTATGCAGTGAACCAACTTAGTCAAGTGATGGTTAAGCCTACCAAGCTCTTTTGGAAGGAGGGAAAGCATGTCCTGAGATATCTTAGGGGCACATCTTAGTATGGCTTATGGTATAGAGAGACATATGAGGTGAAGTTTCATGGCTTCATGGATGCAGATTGGGCAGGCAGCCCAAAGGACAAAAAGAGCACGTCAAGAGGGGCTTTCAGTATCTTATCTACAATAGTTTCTTGAAACAACAAGAAACAAAGATCTGTGGCACTTAGTTCAGTGGAAGAAGAATACATGGCAGCAAGTCAAGCTGCATGTGAGGCTATCTGGATGAGGAAGATCCTGGTTGGTTTTTTCAATTCTCATTTATATCCTACAGTGATACATTGTGATAATCAGAGTTGCATTAAACTCTCAATTAATCCTTTATTTCATGATATATCTAAGCACATAGATATCTGGTATCATCATATCAGATATTTTGTGTAGCGGAAGATCATGTTGCTTCAGTACATTCCTATGGAAGATTAGGATGCAGATATTTTGACGAAGACGCTCACCAAGAGAAACTTCGAATGCCATAGAGACAGGATTGGGGTGAAGGATAATCCCTATCTTGTTGAGAGGGAGTGTTGAGATTCAATAAGATGATAAGCTTAGTGAAAATTAAGGACCTTCACTAAGTGGGGCCCGCAGGCTATTTTTAGGTGTATGTCTATTTTTAGAATGGTGAGCATATTCTAAAATTAGTAGGATTTTGATTCTAGATGGTTGAGAAAACTCTATCTTTGGATGAATTTCTATTTTTAGAAGATTGGGCGAAGTCTATTTATAGATCACTAATCTAAAAATAGATGCATGTCGATTGTTATTAGCCCTTAATAATAATCCGACAATAAATATCAACTTATTCTCTTGGAACACTTTATTTCAATGAAAAGATTTGGAAAAGCATTGGCCTGAAGGAATTACGCAATTCCTAGGGTGGTTGGTGACTCATGCATGGAGGACTTAGTTATAACTGATAGTGGTAACTTGTGACAGAGTTGGAAGAGTAGTTATGTGAGCTATTATTTAGTTTAACTCAGTTAAGTGAGTTAAAATCAGTTGTTCTAGTTGTATCTAGTTCTAACTTAAGATACACTAGTGAGAATTTAGTGAATTAATTATTTAATTAATTCACAAATAGAGACTCACTTGAAACTGAACAAATACAGCAGTTAACTACTTGCATGTCGGTTCCAGGGGAGACCTAGTGGAGAGATAGGTGAAAGGGTGAGATGGACTATCTGTTGTGTCTATAGTGACGCATTCAATGCATCTAACACACATTGGAGATGCCAATTCGGATTTCAAATTCAAGGCAAGGCAAGATTGAATTCATTCAGGGGTCTTCTTCAGCAGGGATTGTGCAGTGGAGGCAGGCTGTCAGGACGCAAGAAATTGGTGCATAGATATGCCAATTTCTGCATGACAGTGTGTAACGATTGTTGATTGTACTGAGAGCTTGATGTACTAAGCTTTGTATGATATTTTTACATGTTCCATTGATATACATAATATATGATAGTTGGGGTTTTTAGCTTTAAGCTTTCCCGGTAAAACATTCTTGTTATGTGCAATTGATTTTCTTCATATGTGTTTTGCAATTGGCGATTTAATTTCTGCAAAGAATTAAGTGGAAGGATTTTGTATTTAACATACGATTAATCTGTTAGATTAGGGGAGTCCAGTAATATACATGCATCTTGTATAATTTATACAGGGAAGACATTAGCAATACTTAAACAATATTTTTACTAGCCAAATCTTTGACATGATGTCCAACAGTATATCAGATCATGCACCTCTTGTGCCATTACTAAACCAACCATCAAAAAGTATGGATTGTACACTCCTCTAACTACCTTGGACATGCCTTGGGAGTCAATCTCTAGGGATTACATGTAATTTTTTCCATCAACAAATAATGGAAATGATTTTGTGTTTATGGTGGTCTATCAGTTCACTAAGATGGTCATTTTTTCAATATGAAACAAGAGTATCATGGTTGAAGCCACTAAGAAACTCTTCTTTGAGTGTGTTTAGGTTCATTTTAGGATACCTAGAACCATTATTCCAGATAGGTACAACATCTTTATCAACACCTTTTGGTCCAGCCTATAGTTTCTCATGGATTCCAAGTTGACCAATTCGACTTCCTTTCATCCCTAGTTAGATGGACAAATAGAAGTGGTAAACAAGATGATTATGCATATATTGTGCATGTACAACTCCAAGCACCCACATACAAGGGATGAAAACCCTTCCATATGTTCAACATAGCTATAATAGATCCCTTCACAACTATATTGGCCAAGAAATTTTTAGGTGTGCTAGGGGTTCCAACCATTGGCCCCAATTGATGTAGTTATGCCCATTGCATATGCACCGATTTAGTCCTTCCATTCTCATGCCAAAGTAGACATGGTAGCCAAAAAAATTTAATGGATCTAAAATCTCCAACAATAGGTCCATGATATGCTGAAAAAAATCCAATTCCTTGTACATATAGCGACATAACTAGCACAAGGTTCCACATAAGTTTTAGGTTGGTAATAAGGTGTGGTTACACTCATAGTAAGAGTTCCTAATATGCCCCAATAGTAATTTATGGCCACTTCTATATGGGAAATACAAAATCACAAAGGCGGTTGGTGGTAATTCTTATGAATTGAACATTCCCCAATTCCTTAGCTTACACCCAGTGTTCAATGTGGAGTATTTTCGACCATATTATCCACCTTTTTTGGAAACCTTGAAGGTAAGAAAGCAATTTTCCCTCTAGTGCTCAATCCTAATTGCATTTATTAGGATATAATGTACCAAATCATCGACACCAAGATAAATGATACTGACTTGTAACACATCCAACTCTTCCAGGTTGTGAAAGTCGGGCAACTTCTTCACTGAGGAAAGTGTCTCACCAGGAGCCAAATTCAATAGAAGTTTCCACATATGATGGGGGGCCTCAACATAATGGAGACCGTTTATTCTTAAGGTGGGAGGACTAATCCAGGTATATACTATTGGTCATCCACCTACCCATTGGTCCAAAGCACAGTTCTCCATATTGGCATTTTTTCTATAGTTTTTCAAGTCCAAAACTTCCAAGGACATTTTGAGGCCCTAAATGATGATTTTTTGATGTGGAAGGGAAATTTTTCCAAAATATACAATTCTCATATAGACATTTCCAATGGTATACAGAGCACACCAAATCGATATTGTACACAAAATTTATGATCCCAAGAATTCGATGTGCTAACTAACCCAATGGGGCCCATAAATATTTTGGTGTTTCATCTCCTATTGTTAGTTGTTTGGATATTTAGTATTTCCTTATTTATTTTTATTTTAAAAGGGGCCTTTCAGCCTCATTATAACTCACTCTATAAAATTAAAGTAGCCATCACATCTCTTCTTAGATATAAGCTACCCTTATTCGAGCTAGTTTTTTTTCATCCTACATTTTTATAGTTTCAACATTTTCCATTTATTAATAGAAGTCAATTTTCATTGTATTTTTTTTTTGGTTATAAATATATTTTTCATTTCATTCCCCTCACAAATCTAGATCAACCAACCCTCAAATACATATCTCCTTTCTACTTGGCCAATTTATCCAAGCCAACTAAATAATGGACAAGTTAAGGCACTTCACAATGGACTATGTCCAACCTTTAAATAGATTTCCCATCCATAAAAATGGGTGAATACCATGGACCTATAATCTACCTACATCATACAATCATTGACCCACCATTAACCAAGTCAACCATGTTGAGATTAACTTAACACTCGTCTAAGAATAACAACGATTCGCTAAACCTTAATGGCAACACATTAGCTTCAACGAATAATATATTAAATTTTAGTACCATGTAAGATTAACAAACATTACCAAATGAAAGAATAAGTAATTATGTTATCTTGAGGGGTCTTGACCCAAGTTTGGAGTTATTGCACAACCAACAAAACCCTCCAAATATTGGCCCTTTTGGCAGTGATCTACTTGTGCAAATCAAATTTTCACCCGAAGCAGTATGTGGGGGTGCTGGAACCAGGTTTCTACACCCTGAGGAAGATTTTTATTTAGTGGCCCTAAATATACTTATAATAGGTAATGTAATAGATGTGTGCATGCGCAGTCAATAGAGCAAACCCTTTGGCAGATTATCACAAAATAATTTAATGAATTTGCGCACAGTAAACAAGTATACTTAGATCAAATCTATTCATCTAACATCAACTGATATTCGCGCACATAAGCAGTTAACCAATAACAGAAGTAAATACGTAACACAGAACAGATTCAGATCTTAAAGTAAATAACATATAATTAATACAAAAAATCACATAAACATCTAGGTTCACCAAAATTGTCTTCATTATTAAGATATATATCAATTCCATTACATTCAATCCTTATGCGCACACAGCCAACAAAGTCCGCACACAGCCAGGACTTAGGTCTCCACGCACACAGCCAACAAGAGCCTTTCTACCCAAAAACCCGGACTTAGATCAAAACCTTAAGTAACAACCATACATTCAATATCTTGATTGATTCTTACTCGAATCGATCATTACATATTTATACTATCTAGACGCACACATACCATGGTCTCAAACCATGGTTTGAGAATCATAGTTTTCCCTTTCATCCCATTACAATTATTAAGGGGCTTTGACCTACCCCAAAGCCCCTTTGAATACTTGCGCGCAATGCATATAACAAAACTTAGACAAATTACCCAAAAATGCACCCCAGGGGAACCCGCTCCAACAAATTATAAGCATGTTTAACTTTTCATTTAATAGTGTTGTTCATGAAACCTTCATTGCTTAATATCCAAAGGAGTTAAATCAACTAATTATCACTAATATTATAGGAATTTTTCTAGTTATATAGAAATAGATGCTTAGTTTGAGTCCCCCTAGGTGAGGCACACTAGTCTACATCAACATGTTTCCTAAGGATACCATCCACAAATGTGGGGAAACGTCCTTGTATTTCCTTATGAGGTTTTCCTTAGACACAAAAAGCATCCATCCATTAATGATTAACTTAAAGAAATATTAATGAATTAAACAAATTTCTAGTTAGATGCATCAATTAATAATATAATGTAAAAACAAAATTAAAATTAGTTTATTAGGGTAGCGAATCCTTTGTTGGACTAGCAAAAAATTAAATTGAATACTAATGACACTCACATGCATGAAAAAAATTGATGTTATTCTTCCACTCGTTTTAAACACTAGTGTATAAGCTACTTGCTTGATCATTTTTTTCAACCATAAGAACATCTCCCTCAATATTATTTACATCCCCAAATAAACCTATGAGAATTTCATTCAATCCCTCTTCATAGGCCCCATTGTCAACATTATCTTCATTCTCACACATTGTTGGCATGAATAATTCATCCCTAACTGTAAGGCCCCTAATAGCCTTAGCCATGGTTAATATTTCAATGTTTCCCTTCATATATCCTCCTTTTCCATTTATAACCTAAAAAAAATCACAATTAACTCTTAGAGTAAGATGCCATCCTTTATTAGTGTTCATAAATCTTGCAATGCTTTTACTTATGCGTGGAAGACCATATATATACTCAAAGTCGCCTATATTCACTTCATTTCCTCTTTCAAACATAGGAAATGCATATATAAATTTTAATTCCATGTGTTGCCATGTTATTCTTATTGTCTACTAACCTCCTCCATTCACTATTGAAAAGTGTAACTAGATCGGTCTTCATGTTGACTATGTAATTATGCATTTATGTATAGAAGATGTCAATGATAATAAAATGTATTTTTGGTATACTTGCTTCATGGGTTTCATGACCAAGATTTTATTATGTAGATAGACTTATTCTTGATGTTTATTAGGTTTATGTCTTCTAGGAATAAATATAATTAGGGGTCATATTCATGAAGGATTTATTTTGTGCTCCAAAGACCTTTACAACCCTCATATAATGTTGAAATCAAATGAAGACAATCTGCTACGTTGTTGAAGTAACACCTCTTGCAAAGTGGAAAAAATTACAAGTCATAGTCGGCCTATAAAAGTGTGATAAAGTCAGCCCTATATTATATTGGCAGGCCAGCTTATTCACATACTGAGATAACTATATATACAGCTGTAAATACTACATAGAAAAATACATAAGTGCAGATTCAATCTCAGGAAAAAGTGTGAATTAATTTCAGGAAAAATTGTGGATTAAAATGTAGGAAAAGGTGCGGATTAAAGGAAGGAAGAAGTGCATATAACACTACAGATAATACAGAGCAAATATCAAGACATCACAGTCAATAAGTGCGGACAGAATAGAGAATTAGGGTTGCCTCTGAATGTGGACAAGTGCAGGAAGGGTAGCACATAAATACGAATAGTTAAGGATAGTTTGTGGACAATCAAGGATAACAAGGTACAGTGTTGATTTCCCTGAATTTTAAGGAGCAGACTTAAGAATATTGGTACAAGAATAAGTTGTTTATATACATTGTTAAAGGATTTGATTACAAGATAGAATTAGCAGAGGTTGAGACTGTGAACATAATGAAAAGAGGCAGTAAATGTGAGGAAGGTAAATCTATGATTTACCTTCCTAATGTTCAATAAATTCAACTACAAGCATATGCAAGGTGAAGATCAAGGTCTCCAATGCTGATGAAAAACTAAGTAATTTGGTGAAGAGAAGATTCAAGGTTAAAGAAGTTGGATCAAGGTATTGGAAGCACATCTAGGTCAAGAGTCTAAGTCTGGGTCATGGTACTTGTCATTTGAAGATCTATAAGAAGATTATTTATGGATTTTCCTCTCCAAGAGGGAGATGTTTTTCCCTGGATCTAGAAGCCTAAATTTTGTGTCTTGTGAATTTTGATAATTGACTTGATGAAAGATTAACTAAACTAAAATAAGAAGAAGACATAAGTATCACAATTAAGGTGTTACACATCATTTTGTCACCGTCCCTGCAATCCCTCGCCCCGCATATTGGAGGGTCTTTCCCGTGACTTGTGAGCAGTGTCATACTCTGCAAACACCTTCTTTGCATCCTTCTGCATAAGGACATCATTTCTCCTGTTGAAAATTTCCTTAAAAAGCCCACAAAAACCTATGTTTTGGCCTTGGCGCAGGTAGCCAATTCATCCCTCGCGCCAATGTTGAGGGTTTACGCTAGAGCCCGCGCCATTTGGCACTCTGTCTCTGTGTTATGCCTGGACCAACTGTTTTAGGAATGTTTTGTAACAAATAGAGTCGGAAGTTTCCTTCTAACCACCTCGGGGATGAGTCATAGGAAGTGGTTAACTTGATGAGCTATGGATATCCCTCTTTGGGTAGTGGTTTCCTCCTCCCATGGAACACTCCTTGAAGATAGGTCTCCCTTCCATGATTATAGGGATCCTAACCTCTCCCTCTCCCTCTACATAAACAAGCCTTCTCCCTTTACGAAAGTTAGCTGAACATATAGCCAAGAATTTGAACTTGGAGAAGAGATACTATAGCTGCATAATTGCTATTGAGAAGGTAGAACCAAGGAGAATTTCGTAGAGAGAGCCCCGCCCAAATTCCTGACGAGCCTTTGTGAGACACACTCCGCTGGAACCCTGTTGGAGGAGACCGCAATGTCAAAGCTTGGTTGTACTCTTCCTTCCTTTCATTAATATACTCGACTATGGTATTGGTTCCATCATTGTGTTATGTTTATCTGATGCAATTGATTTAGTCTTATTTGACTGACTGATAGTTACGAATGTGAAATAGTATGTTGTATATCATTTTTGTGTATTGTGTATGTGCAGGTATCCAAACGTGAAAGCGAGCGGATTTTGATCTGTCAAACCAGGAGTGAGAGGCAGCCACTCTTTCTGACGACAACAACAATGTAGGACCTCCGGTAAGTCATCTATCAAATCTCCATCCATTTGTTAACTAGGAATCGATATTATAGCGTGTCTCGTTTGTGGCTAGACCCACTCTAGGGCTAGTGGGATCGCCTTTGTTCGCAGAGGAGATTTACCTCACCAACAAATTGGCAACTCCACTGGGGATCAGTGTGAGTTTGTCTTTCATCCATGAGGTCTTCTTCTTGGTCTTTGCTTGCTTAGCTTGCATTTTCTGACTATTTTTGCTGAGTCTAGACCCCTGTTCAACCCCAGAGGATTATATCTGACCTCTATCCTTTCAAATTTTCCTTTTACTAGAGTTGGCTTGATTGGCGCGTTTTTCGGTCTGACAGATGCGCCCACTGGGGCTTGTTGCTAGTTCAGCACCCGCGCCATCCCCTGTTTGGCGCTGATTACAGCCAAACAGTCACGCCAATTCCTATAGGTATTAAGGTTTGCCTTGTTTTGGATTTTTTGGTCAATACTTATGTTTCTGGGTGGTTTCTTGACGTGTTTTGAGTGCCTTGGGATTGTTTGTGATTGTGAATAGCCTCTTTCCTTCAGTTGTTTGTCCTTTTCCTGTAAGCATCATGACCTTAGGGTTTTCTAGTGATTTAGTATGTTGAACCTCTTGTAGGATTTTGGGTCTTTTGTTTCGCAACCACCTTCATTATTTGCTTGATTTCATTCGGCTCCCTTGATCCGTTTGAGTGATTTCTTTTGGTGAAATGAGTCTTGTCTCTTTCATTCAATTGTGCTTCTTGTCACTCCAAGCATAGATAACACTGCTTGTATGGGTTTGTTTCAACATATTTCTTCGATTTGAGATATTGCAACATTGGTTTGAGTTTTGTTATGTTTGCTTTTGAGTTGATCGAATTGTTTCGCGTCAACTCTCACATTGACATTCTCGAACTAGTGTGAAGGTTTGTTTTTCATGTCATTTAGTGCATTGTTTTCTCTATTACATTGAAAAATCAAAAAAAAAAATTGTGCTTGCATTCTTGTTTGCATTGTGGAATTGGAAAATCTTTCGCATAACTAGCATTGGGCATTGTTACACAGCATTTTGTCACCGTCCCTACAATCCCTCGCCCCGAATATTGGAGGGTCTTTTCCGTGACCTGTGATCAATGTCAAACTCTACAAATACATTCTTTGCATCCTTCTGCATAAGGACATGATTCTTCCTATTGAACATTTCCTCAGAAAGCACCAAGAAACCTATGTTTTGGCATTGGCGTGGGTAGCCAATTCACCCCTCACGCCAATGGGGGAAATTTTCACTAGAGGTCGCACCAGTTGGCGCTCTGTCCCTGTGTTGAGCTCGTGCCAGCCTTTTTTGGAATGTTTTTTAACAAATTGGAGGTTGAAGTTTCCTTTAACTACCTCAAGAATAACTCATTGCAAGTGGCTAAATTCGATAAACCACAGATATATTCCTTTAGGAAATGGTTGATGGAAAATTCTAAGAGGATAGGACTTCCCCCACGATTATAGGGATCCTAACCTCTCCTTCTCCCTCTATATAAAAAAGCCTTCTCCCTTTACAAAAGCTAGCTGAACATATAGCCAAGAAGCTGAACTTGGAGAAGATATATTATAGCTGAGTAATCACTATAGAGAAGGTCGAACCAAGGAGGATCATGTAGAGAGAGTCCAGTCTGAATTGCCGACGAGATTTGTGAGACGTGCTCCACTGGAACACTGCTGGAGGAGATCGCAATGTCAAAGCCTGGTTGTACTCTTCCTTCTTTAATACAATATACTCGACTATGATATTGGTTCCATCTCTGTGTTATGTTTATTTAATGCATATGATTTAGTCCTCTTCAACTGACTGATAGTTAGGAATGAGAAATAGTATCTTGTGTATCATCTTCGTTTCTTGTGTATGTGCAGGTATCTGGGCGTGAGAAAGAGCGGATCGTGATATGTCGAATCAGGAACGAGAGGCAACCATTCTTCCAGACGACACAATAGTGCAGGACCTACGGTAGGTGATCTACCAAGTCTTTGTCCATTCTTAACTAGGAATTGATGTCATAGTGTGTCTCATTTGTGGCTAGACCCACTCTAGGGCTAGTGGGATCGCCTCTGTCCGCAAAGGGGATTTACCTCACCAAAAAATTAGCGACTCCACTAGGGAATCAGTGTGATTTTTTCTTTCGTCTATTAGATCTTCTTCTTGTTCTTTGCTTGCTTAGCTCACCTTTTCTGGATTGTTTTGCTGAGTTTTAGGCCCTTGTTCAGACCCAGAGGATCAGTTTTGACCTCTGTTTTCCAAATTTTCATCTTTTCAAGGTTGGCTCTATTGGCATGGTTTCCAGCCTGACAGTTGTGCCCACTAGTGCAAGTTGCCAATTTATCACCCGCGCCATCCCTTTTCTAGTGCAGATTACAACCAGATAGTCACGCCAGTTTCTGTAGGTGCTAGGGTTTCCCTTGTTTTGGAGTTTTTGGCCCATCCTGGTGTCTCTGGGTGTTTTATTGACTTGATTTGAGTGCTTTGGGTTTTTTTGTGACTGTGATCAGCCTTCTTCCTTCGGTTGTTTGTCCATTTCTTTCAGCATCAAGGCTTTAGTGCTTTCTAGTGCTTTGACATGCTGATCCTCCTGTAGGAGTTTGGGTACCTTGTTTCGCAGTCACCTTCGTTATTTGCTTGATTTCATTTAGCTCCCTGGATCCATTTTGAGTGGTTGCTTTTGGTGAAGTGAGTCTTGAGTGAGTCTTGTCTCCTTCATCCAATTTTTCTTATTTTCACTCCAAGCATAGCTCATATTGCTTGTATGGGTCTGATTTGACATCTTTCTTTGATTTGAGAGATTGTGACATGGGTTTG
Source organism: Pinus albicaulis (assembly GCA_034641835.2). Classification (NCBI taxonomy): domain Eukaryota; kingdom Viridiplantae; phylum Streptophyta; class Pinopsida; order Pinales; family Pinaceae; genus Pinus; species Pinus albicaulis. Next base: position 669,691,835 of record CM076572.1, read on the forward strand.
AGTCTTTTTTTTGTTGGCTTGTTAGTTGATTGGATTGTTTCACTTCGACTCTTGCATTAGCATTCTCGAACGAGTGTGGAGATTCATTTTTCATGTTATTTAGTGCAATGTTTGCTCTATTACATTGAAAAAATCAAAAATATTTTGTGCTTGCATTTTTTGTTTGCTCTATTACATTGAAAAAATCAAAAATATTTTGTGCTTGCATTTTTTGTTTGCATTATAAGAATTGGAAAATCTTTTGCATAACTACCTTTCGGCATTCTAGGAAAGATTTTTCATTCTCATTAGTTTGCATCAAGTTCTATAGTGAATACTTTTGTGAGTTCTTATTATTTTCTATCTCTTGAAATTCCTAACCTTCTCATAGATAGCTCTTCATTGAACGAAATAGTATTCTATGGCATGTAGCTTGCATTCAGGAATTTTTGAGATCCAACATTCGGTAGGACCTTGGAATTGAAACATAAATACAAGATCAACTTAAAATTTATTCAATTAACCTAAAGAAACATTGAAACTTAACGAAACATTTAGTGGTCTAAGTTAGAGACGTGTTTCGGCATCTTAATACCTAGCAGTTGTCACTCGCCATCTGGCTTCAGACAGCGCTAGTACGGACTTGCGCTCCCCGTACCATCGAGTATATAATGGGAGACCCCTATAGGTTGCAATCCTTTATCCATAGGAAGCTGAGTCTGCCACCTTGTAACCGTGATGCACCGAACACAACATTCGGGGAGACTACCTGCACGTACGTCAAGTCCTTGGTTGATTCTTCTTTCATTTTATAACCAAGGTGTATATGGCAGTTCACGGGAACATGGTACACCCTTTTACCTAGACCACCTGAGCAGTCATTTTTTATCTTTACTGACTCTATAAATTTGAAAAGATCATCGAGCACTTGTCCTGTCACACTCGCTTAAAACTGAAAGAGACTAGAGTCATATTTGACTGTTTCTTGACTCTTAAAACATGAAACAACAAACTTTTGGTTTCAATGTGGTAAAATATACTACCTACAATTACACGCCCGTTAAAGATCATTTACTTGGCCTATATTTGTTTGATTTGGTTTTGATCCAAGAGTCTTCTTTTTCAATCTTTTTCCCTTTTCTGGTGTGCTACAGTCACAGTGGCGGAACCATCAGTTTCATCTACTGGCAGTCCTTTCTCGGACGATTCATCTAAAACTTCACAGATATCTTGGTCTACTGAGCTTCAACAGCCCGTCATCCCGTCAGAGTATCCCTTTAGAGAACCAGTTAAGTTCCATTGACCTCTTTCAAACACTTGGTTTGGATTTGGGGTTGGGGAACATTTTCCCCCTCTTACATCGGGATCACCGTTTTTGGCTGCTATCATACCTCCTAGCCCCCATACTCTTTTGAAAGATATTACGATGGATTCAAACATGGATTCGTCTTGTCCTAATGGTAGTGAGGGTATTCCAATTTCTGATGAACAATACCAACTCTTTCCAGAAGACATCCAAATAGAACCTGCTCAATCTTCACCATCGGTGTCACTTCCATCCGGATATAGGTCTTTGGGTCAGATTATGGCCGGTATTGCCTCCATGGCAACATCAACTCTGTCAAGGGGTCTGGTTCTTCCGTCCTTAGGTATGTCACTGACGACACCTATCTCGTCGTCGACACCTTTTGTCACGTACGTTCCCACTAGGCCCACTATCTGCGTGGCTGCTTTGGCACCGGTCGTCATTATGCAGTCGTCAGGAGTTTCAACTTTGGTAGAAACCTTGATTTCCATGGAAATCCCTAACAGCCTTTCATTTGAGGAGTATCAACTGGCTATTCAGCAGCAGAACTCCTAAACATATCAATCCCCTCAGGATCCTTATAAGTCTTATTTTTCTCATTATGGAGCAGATGGTACCCCAATTTATTCACTTTTGTTTCAGTATGACGAGCAAGGAAACCACATCTATTTGCCTTCTCCTGAGGCTTATCAGTTCCTCCCTAGTTTTATACCTACCTTTCCTGTGCAACCCTTTCAGGGAAAACCTTCGGTTCAACAAGGGTATGCTTATGACCCTCAAGGACAATCTTTGGTGCAGCAAGGGTATGCGTACGACCCACAAGGGCAACCCTTACAGGGACAACCTTCGGTCCAGCAAGGATTTTTTTACGGCCCATAAGGGCAGCCTTACAATCCTCAAGGTCAACCTTTACAAGCCCAGCCTGTGATCCAACCAGGCAACCTCAAGGACCAGCTGGGCAGCCGGTATATCAACCCGGACCTTCATACGGTCCTGGGGGGTAGATTCATCCATCTCAACCTTTTGTGCAACCTCAACAACCTCATCTTCATATTAGTCCAAATGTTGCACAGCCAGGGCCATCTTATGGTCTTGCTCCAGGTCAACCTATTTATCAGGCACAACCTGGCCCTCAACAGCCATCAGGCCAACCTGCTCAACCGGGACAACCTGGTGGCCCTCATCAGTCAAGTCAACCTGCTCAGCCAGGCCAACCTACATAGCCTATTCACCCTGCTTAGTCGGCGCTCTACTCTATGCCGTAACCAAATCAACCGCTATGCCCGACGTGTCCAGCTCAGCAGGGCCCCACTTATTTGCAACCTGTTTGGCCCCAAGGCGGTTATTTTCCTCAAGGTCAATATCGACCAGTTTACAACCCATCTCAAGGTCCTACTTATCGCCCTCAACAGCCAGGCTATACTTATACTCCGCAACAGAATCCTTATACTGCTCAATCAGGACCCTCGTATACTCATAATTAGTATCCCAGTTTTCAACCCTCGTATCCTGGTCCTCAGCTACCATATCAACTGAATTATCCGGCTTATACCCCTTATGGTCAGAATCCTCCGGGACAGAACCAATGGGGGCAGAGTTATACTCAACCAAGATGGAATATGGGTACAGGTCCTTATCGAGGACCTGATATGTCGTTTAATCCTTAATTACCTTTCCTTGCTACATTGGAGTTACCAGATGTGTCCAAATTGACAAATGATCCCATTCTTCATAATCCATATTAGGCCCCAATCCCGACGAAGGTTCCTGGCGATTGTCCCAGGTTTGAGGGCAAGTCTGGAGAAGACCCCCAAGCTCACGTCATGACATACCATTTATGGTGTTCTTCCAATTCTTGGGTGGAGAACTTTGTTCGGCTCCGTCTCTTCCAGTGCACTCTTACCGGAGCTACTGCTAAGTGGTATATCGAACTACCTCGTGGCATATTTCAAGATTTAAATACTCTTTCTATGGCATTCCTGACTCATTTCCAGTTACCGGTTCATTATGAAGCCGGGATGCATCTCCTCACATCCTTGAAACAAGACCGAGCTACCCATATCTCGGACCACATTCATGAATGGAGACAGCATCATCGTTTGATCAAGTTTGAAATTCCTGATCAAATTCTTACGCATTGATTCACTACCTCTTTTTTCAATCAGATTGCGAAAGACATCGCCATGGGGGCTTGTGTAACCGAGGAACAAGCCATCGCTCATGCCCAGTACCTTGATTTAGTGTACTCTCAATAAGGCATTTTGTACGACATCTTGACTGAAGCTCCACGTCATGGGACCTCTAAAGCACCGGCTACCCCATCAGTCGATGTTTTTATTGGTTCTGTATCTCAGACTTCACACAAGTCTTCCAATGGGAAGTAGAAATCAAATTCTTCCAATAATTCTGCTCCTCATACTACCCCAGATTCCGGTAAAACCGCGGAGGTCAACGTTGTTCAAGCCAATCCTATGGATAAGACTTCCAAAGGGAAAAATAAGGGCAAAGGCAAGCACAAATCTGATGCCCCAAAACCGGAATCATCTAAACCTCGTGCTGATGATGGTTCACAGCGACAGCTGAAGTATCCCTGTCTGATTTGTGATGAGGACCACTACACTAAGGATTTTCCTAGATGATCTGAGGTTAGTCAACTACTCAAAGGCGCTAAGGGAACTCTGGCAGTCCTTAAGGATCCTTTCCCATCTCAGCAGACCCAGATGGTCAAGCAACCTCCCCCATCTGCATCTTTTGGCTCTCAAGTTTTCATGATGAAAGGTTCTGCACCCGTTTCCATCGCTACTTGGTCAAAGGATTATGTCGGATCACGCCAGGCAGCCGGGAAAGAGTTCATTGATGCTCCTCATCCCTCACCTGCCTCTGGTCCTCTTGAAATTGCAAGGCCTAGTGTTGAACCCGTTATACGGCCACCTTCCAAAGGTGTTCTCCGGAAATGTTCTTATAATCCTAACGCCCGTGCCGTGCCGCTCAGCATTATAGTATTGTTGAGGATTTGGCACAGGCACCTTCCGTGATGTCCACGTTAAAAGTGCTCTAGAGTTGTATGTCTCAACGGAAAGCGTTATTATCTATGATCGGCAGGATTGACCCTGCTGATTCTTGCCTTCTCTCCTTCAATCTAGAAAATTTTGTCCCCCGACTTCCGCACCAGATTGTGCTTGTTATACAAGTTAGTATCAACGGTCTCAACATCCATAGAGCCATAGTGGACGAAGTTGCATCTACCTGTGTCATGTCATCTGCTTGCTAGAAGGCTATTGGCTCTCCAGCCCTCAATTCGTCTCCCAATTCCCTTGAGGAATTCGATGGAAGGGAATCAAAACCGTTAGGTTTTCTCGCTAGATTGCAGATTACATTGCAAGGAAAGATATTCAACGTTGAAGTAGAAGTCATTGATGCCAAAATCAACTACAATCTTCTACTCGGTCGCAGTTGGACTCACGCTATGCTGTGCATTCCGTCCACCCTCTTTCGACTTCTAAAGTTTCCACATGAGGGAAAAATTATTACTGTTGACCAGTTATCATTCTTTACCTCATCTTTCAAGAACAACGTGCCATATGTGGATCAAATTCATAATCCCCCTAAGAGTATAGGGTCGGGTTTCTTCAAGGATCCCGCTCTCATGGGTATTTTTCCCCTTCCACCACTGAATACGTTCAAGTCACTACAGTCTCTCGGTCAGATAACCCTTGAATCATCCCTTTGGCTGAACAAGTTGATTCGTTTGGAGATTTGATGCTGCTTAGTCCCATCAAGATCAATTATTGTGAGCTTACAACTGCATCTAATTCTCCCCCTCCTGAAGCTTCTCCTTTGAGCATGTCTCTCGACATGTACTCTCAATCCCCCTGGCTTGGCGATGCGGATTTTCCTGATCCTTTGAAAGAAGTGTTTCCATCCGATGAGGCCATCATGGAAATCATGTCTCTTGAGGATCTACCATGGAGCGATGGGCATCATCGTTCCTCGTTCATGCCTTGCCTCAGGGCCATGTCTAACTGTCTTGAGTGCTTCGCATCTCAGGTTCCCTCTCCACCGCTTTAGACACCCATTTTGACTCATGAAGTATTTGCGGAGGGTAACCTAGGTAAAATTACTCAAACGATGCCTATCGACATTTCCATCAAACCGAGGATCGTCGAGAACATCCATGTGGGAGTCACTTTCTCTTCTGAGGAAGTCCAAGTGTACACTAATCTCTTTCACAAATTTCGCGATATTTTCACCTGGTCTTACGAAGAAATGCCTAGAATCGACCCCAATATTGTGGTGCACGAGATTCCCACCTACCAAGGTGCGAAGCCTATTCGCCAACATCTTCGTCCCGTGCATCCTTGAAAATTCACCGCTATCAAAGCTAAAGTTGAGAAACTTTTTAAAGCGGGTTTCATTTATATGATTCCCCTGACTGAATGGGTTTCTAATATTGTTCATGTAGATAAGAAGCAGGGCGCCATTCATGTTTGTATTGATTATCATGATATCAATCGAGCATGTCCTAAGGATAATTATCCCACCCCATTTATCGATCAAATCATTGACGATTGTGCGGGAAGCGAAATTTTCTCCCTTATGGATGGTTTTTCTGGCTATAACCAGATTAAAATTCTCCCATCGGATCAACACAAGACCTCTTTTATTTTTCCATGGGGAACATTCGCATATAGGAAACTCCCTTCCGGCTTAAAGAATGCTGGGGCTACGTTCTAGCGGGCGATGTCCTGTGCTTTTCATGATATTCGGCATATTGTCCAACCATACCTGGATGAACTTCTACCTCATTCAGCTGCACAGAAAGACCACCCAGAACATCTTCGTCAAATATTCCTTCGTTGTAGATGTTACCATATTAGGCTCAATCCGCATAAATGCATCTTCTGCGTCAACTCCAGTAGACTCTTAGGGTTTATCGTATCTAAAGATGGAATTCACCTTGACCCTCTTAAGGTTGAGGCTGTTGTCAATCTCCCCTCCCCGTCCTCATTACACCAGCTCGAGAGTCTCCAAGGGAAGGCTAATTTCCATCGTCGTTTCATCCCAAACTATGCCAAAGTAGCCAAAGGATTTACACAACTTTTAAAGCAGGACGTCCCTTTCTGTTGGGAGGAGATTTCTCAACAGTATTTTGATAGACTTAAGATGTTTCTTTTCAATGCTCTGCTATTGCGTCCTCTGAATTACCATCATGATTTCACCCTCTACCTAGCTGCCACCTTCAGTACGATCGCAATGGTATTGGTCTAAGATGATGATGACGATACTGAACATGTCATTTACTACCTGTCTTGGAACCTTCTTGACCTTGAAACGCGCTACGCACATCTCGAGAATTTAGCGTTGGCTGCGGTCTAGGCCATCCAACGTTTTCATCGTTACATTCTTTTACACACGGTGACCGTGATTTCTGATTGTAACCCTATGACTTATATTCTATCACAGCAGTTGCTAGGGGGAAAGTACTCGAAGTGGATTTTTATCCTCCAAGAGTTCGATTTGGAATTCACTACTGCCAAATCTAAGAAATCACTTGTTTTCGCCGATTTGATTTGTTCTCTCCCTGCCGACTCTGCTCCTTCCTCCTCTGAAGATCATATTCTGGATGAAACTCTCTTCCTAATCAACACCCTCGATCCATGGTATGGTGATATCATCGTGTACCTCCAAACATCTACTTTCAGGTCTGAGCTAATGAAATATGCCTGATGTCGCGTTCGGCATCAATCGCAACCTTATCGTATAGTTGGAGATACCCTTTATCGTGTCGAAGTCTATTCTATACTCCGTCGATGTCTGACCCTCGAGGAAGTGGAGAAGGTTTTAAATGACTGCCACAGTGGCGCCTGTGGTGGTCACATGTCTGGTTATTCCACTGCACAGAAGATCCTTTGTGCTGGCTATTTATGGCCATCTATATTTAAAGATTGCATTGTTGCAGTACGTAAATTCCATGTGTTCCATATTTATCAATGCAAGATGCATGCGTCGCCTATTCCACTACACCCTATCATTACCGTTGGCCCTTTTTCCAAATGGGGCATATATTTTATGACGTGTAACCCTCGTTCGGCTGGGGGGCATGCCTATATTATCGTGGTCATCGATTATTTTACGAAATGGGCCAAAGAAATGCCGACACTGGCTGCGGACGGTAAGACAGTGACACAGTTCATATTCAATCACGTTATTGCTCAGTTTGGTGTCCCTCAAGCCATCATCACCGACCATGGTTCTCATTTTCAAGATTATATGATGGCAGAGCTGACATCTAAGTTGGGTCTGTGTCACGACAGCTAAACGCCTTACTATCCTCAAGCTAATGGCCAAGTTGAAGCTGTAAACAAGGTCCTTGTTACAATACTTCAACGAACAATCAGGATCCACACATCAAACTGGCATATCATGTTGTTCTCAGCTCTCTGGGCTTACTGAACCTTGATCAACAATGTAACCATATTTACCCCATTCCAGTTGGTATACAGTCTGGAAGCTATGCTTCCGATTGAATGTGAAATCCTTTCACTGATATTAGCTGTGGAATTACTGCCTGATACTTCGCCTGAAGAAGAACATCTCCTCTACTTAGAGAGATTGGACGAAACTCATCGCTTAGCTGCCTTGGTCATCGAAGCATAGAAGAAACGATTCAAAGCCCATTTTGACCAATCAGTTTCTCCTCGTTCTTTCATCAAAGGCGATCTCGTTCTTCTATACGACCAAGCTCATGACAAGCTGGGGGCAGGCAAGTTCCAACCCATGTGGCATGGGCCCTAAATCGTTAAATGTGTGTTACAGAATGGGGCTTATGAGCTTATTGACTATGAAGGCTGTCCTTTATCGCAGCCTAGAAATGGGTTGTATCTGAAAAAATATTATGCTTGAATCATTCACGCGTGATATGTGTACATAGGTGATTGTTTTCATTTTTTTTGCATGCTTTGGTTTGATGTGCTTTGTGAGATTTTTCTGCTTATTAGATCTTGTTTGCTATGCAGATGTCTATTTATCCTTATGTCAGTTTCGCGAATGGTGCCTCTTGCAGTACCAGGAACTTGTCTTCGAGAGCCTGGGTAATTATGATCCTGTTACTGAGTTGATTAACTTACAAGGTATTTGTCTGGGGCCAGCTACAAACAATGTCGCTGAATATAGTGAATTTTTGGAACTATTAACCGAGGCAGTCAACCTCGGCATACGCACATTACTTGTCAAGTTGGATTCACAACTTGTTTTTCTTCAACTGAATGGACATTATTCGGTTCGAAACCCATGCATTTTAAGATTGTATTTGCGTACTCGTTTACTTGAACAACATTTTGATTTCATTACATATCAACATATACCAAGACGAATGAATGCATTAACAGATGCAATAGCTAACATTGTGCTAGATAGACATTTGTGCAATTTATAAAAACATCATCACATGTACAAAGACCCATGTAGAAAATAGATGTATATATATCATTTGTTTACAAGTCGTGTGCATCATAAAACCCACAAAAAATAATATATGTTTGTTTCGGTTACATTGTGAGACAACATGTCTCTCCAAAACATGCAGAAATAAAGCCTAAGTGCCTAGTCGACGTGGTGCTCATAATAGCACGTTACTGCCCGTACCAACCACCTCAGAAAACGTTGGATACGACTCAGTACTCCCACAATGTGCCTCTGGTAGGCTCAAGGTACATCATCCAAACGAGCATAATCTGAGACCCCACAGGCGATTCCCTCTAGGTTCTACACTAACTCCTCGTTAATGCCCTCACCCTGAGGATCGAAGTCATGAGGAGTCCGCCTTGCTATTGGAGACATACCAGCGGGACGCTCTGGGTCGACATCTGCATCCATATAAGATTAACTGTCAGAACATGCATACATACCAAAAAATCATAAAACTCATAAAAATAAAAATGATTCTTACCAAGTTCTTCGTCCCAATCCTCTCCCTCCGGGAGTGGGAGGTCTGGGTCTCCAGTGAAGTTTGTGCTGGCGTACGGCCAATCCTCCATGACAATCAGCTGTCATCGGAGCCAATCAAAAAAATCTAGCCTCCAGGACATCTGCTGGCCACCCCCTGCTCTGGGCATCAATGCCTCCCATCGGGCCATCCGTGGCTCTCTCAGTGGTGGCTCTGGGACTATAGCCTCCTGGCGCTGAAATATGGGTAATCGTTCCAAGAAGAACGATACCAGAATCGACCCATACCCAAACTGATTTAGGTTGGACTTATTGCATTTGGTGAGCTGCCATTTGATGTTCATAGTTATAGCCTCAGCCCAGTTGAAGATGGTTGGGTTCATACACTCTGAAGCAAGAAGTAATTGCATCTTCGTAGCCTCATGTGGTGCTTGTGATTTCGTGGCCTGCATGATAGAGTGTAGCATTACTCTCAGTGCTAGATCAGGGACGGTCTATATATCCACTTCACCGCTCCCTTTTCCTTTTCGTGCCTCTGGGCACACCCTTTTCATTACCATTGTCATGCTTTCCCCAAAAGGCTGGGTACCAGTTAGAATAGGGACTACACCCCTACGTGACAATCCAGTGATAAAATATACATCAGATACTTTGAGCTCAAGCTCTTGGTCCTGAAGTATGAACTTCTCCTGATCTTCGTCCCAAATTCTGATAAGATACTGAAGAAATTCGGGTTGAGCCCAGAGACACAGTATCAGGAAGAACTTTATGAGCCCACAATTCCTGAGGGTGTTCATACATTGTTCATTTTCCATGGCCTGTTCATCCTCTTCGTTTTTTTCTCTCTCTTTCCACTCGATCACCATATTGTTCTACTTTATACCTACGTGCATTGATCATAGGAACATTGTAAGACCTCTTAGGCATTAAAATTTGAAATCAAATGGTTGCATTTTCTTGAATTAAGTGTGGATTTTGAGTTGCGTGGTTGGCGCGACCTTTTTTCTAACAGTCGCGCCACCTGGCGCGACCCCTGTGTAAAACAGGGTTGATTGGCACGAGTCAGTGCCCAAAACCCGCGCCAACCATGGAGCCCTAATTTTTACAAATCCTCCCCTAAGAGACTCCAAATGAAAACTAAATGCAGTAAAATATAGCTTAACAGATGAAAAATTAAATCGGATCTTACCTGAAACAGACGGAATCCGGATTGGTCCACTGGATTGTCCACAATCGTTGCCTAAAGATCGCAAGAGAAATGGGTCACTGTTGCTCTGCAAAGAGGTAAAAGTGAAAAGTAAATATTTTTTACTACTGTTGGTCTTTTATAACTTTTCAAAGTCCTAAAATAGGTTTTGAAACATATTTGTCGATATATTTTCACATTATTTTCATGGAATATGTTTTACACGCGTCTTTTTGTGCGGCGATAGGTTTTTCACGTGGTTATGACGAAGAGACGAGTTGTATTTTATACTTTTTCGGACTTGGTAAAAACACGAAAAAGTCACTACTGGAGTCACTTTCCAGCTCATTCCTGACTCTCTAAAACTGAAAAGTTTTCCGAGTCGCTTGTCATTTTGAGCTTGTTAATTTCGCTACGAAACGATATCTACCTAGTATACGTTTACCCCTTTTTTGGGCTGGGATATATTATTTATGAAAAAGGAATACCCTAGCCTATCGCGACTAGGAGGCTCTCTCAGACATATTTTTCTACCTTTTCGGGTCTGTGGGACTACCTACGAAAAGGGACTCCTAGAGTTTCTTTTCTGCTATCTTTTCAAACTCTCTAAATATGAAAAGACGTTGATTTCTCCCTTTTTTAGACCCGTTAAACTCTGATGACATCGGACTCCATCACAATGACATTACTCGAGTTCCTCCTTCCTAGGGCTCGTAAAATGTACTAGGTTGGATTTGTCCGAAGGAAAAACTTACATCGCAAGCACATGTTATCCCCTTCAAGCTTGTTTTCAAAAATATTTGGGGTACTCACCATAAATGGTGGGAGGAAATAGAACCAATATCGTAGTCGTGTTGGCATTATGTCGCTCTTGAACATGGCCCTTGTCTGCATTCGTGTCAAGTTGGGGACATCTCATCTCGTTATCTGCTTGCCTCCATGGGTTTGGTTAATCTCTTTTGACCGCTCATTTTCTCTTTGCTACGTCACCATGACCTCATAACCCTTGATTTCAAATACTGCAAAATCCAGTGTCGTGTCACCGATATGTTCAAGAGAAGTTTGCCTCTACAGTTTTAACCTCCCTCTAATTCTTTGTTGGTCTTGATTCACAAACATCATATTCCTCTGTCTCGTGTCGATGATGTGGGAAACATTATGGCCCACATTTGATCAAGGTCACTTTCTTTCGACTCCATATCATTATCCAGGAAGCTGATCTAGAGACTCCCTTCAGGTACCTTGGAGCCTGAATGCCTCAATGGCAAGTTCTTCACACTCGACGTAAGGTCCACATCATTGGCCTTCAATCGATTGACTCTGCGGGTGTTCGACATCATATCATTGTTCACATTCCGTAGATTGTACCTTGTGTACCTTGAGAAACATTGTCATTATTGATGGTTTCTCTCGCGTCTATTAATAGCTTTCATCATTGGCTAGTAATCAGATGATGTTCTTGCATGTTCGACTTCAGCTCACATATTCGCATGCTCGAATTCGTACTATGTTCAGGTCGATACGGAGTGCGACACCCTGGATTTTGTCTGATGAAATCCAAGCTGTGGATTCTTTGTGGATTATTATGACTTATTGTATGACTCCTTTGATTGGATGGTTGCGACCATACTTGAGTCTATTTATTGCTCCTTACTGCTGGATGGCTGTGTCCATAGCTCGAATCTCATTATTTATATGCTCTCTTATGGATGGCTGCGCCCATGCCACATGTCATATATCAGATGTATCAATTGTATTCGTACTTGCAGGTTTTCCAACAGTAGTGTTTTGGTTGAACGTGTTCTCATAAAGCATTTCACCCCTCCCTCTCTCTCGGACCTCATGCTTTAGGGGGCATCTGTTACACAGCATTTTCTCACCGTCCCTACAATCCCTCTCCCCGCATATTGGAGGGTCTTTTTCGTGACCTGTGAGCAATGTCAAACTCTACAAATACATTCTTTGCATCCTTCTGCATAAGGACATGATTCTTCCTATTGAGCATTTCCTTAGAAATCACCAAAAAACCTATGTTTTGGCATTGGCGTGGGTAGCTAGTTCACCCCTCGTGCCAATGGGAGGAATTTTCACTAGAGGCCGCACCAGCTGGTGCTCTGTCCCTGTGTTGAGCCCGCGCCGGCCTTTTTTGGAATGTTTTTTAACAGATTGGAGGCAGAAGTTTCCTTTAACCACCTCAAGAATGACTCATTGCAAGTGGTTAAATTCGATAAACCACGGATCTATTCCTTTAGGAAATGGTTGATGGAACATTCTAAGAGGATAGGACTTCCCCCACGATTATAGGGATCCTAACCTCTCCTTCTCCCTCTATATAAACAAGCCTTCTCCCTTTACGAAAGCTAGTTGAACATATAGCCAAGAAGCTGAACTTGGAGAAGAGATATTATAGCTGAGTAATCACTATAGAGAAGGTCGAACCAAGGAGGATTCCGTAGAGAGAATCCCGTCTGAATTCTCGACGAGCTTTGTGAGACGTGCTCTGCTGGAATACTGCTGGAGGAGATCGCAACATCGAAGCCCAGTTGTACTCTTCCTTCTTTAATTCAATATACTCGACTATGATATTGATTCCATATCTGTGCTATGTTTATTTAATGCATATGATTTAGTCCTCTTCAACTGACTGATAGTTAGGAATGAGAAATAGTATGTTGTGTATCTTCTTCGTTTCTTGTGTATGTGGAGGTATCTGGGCATGAGAACGAGCAGATCGTGATCTGTCGAATCAAGAACGAGAGGCAGCCATTCTTCCAGATGACACAACAGTGCAAGACCTACGGTAGGTTATCTACCAAGTCTTTGTCCATTCTTAACTAGGAATTGATGTCATAGTGTGTCTCATTTGTGGCTAGACCCACTCTAGGGCTAGTGGGATCGCCTCTGTCCACAAAGGGGATTTACCTCAGCAACAAGTATTCTAGGAAATATTTCTCATTTTTATTAGCTTGCATCAGATACTGTAGTGGATGCTTCTGTGTGTTCTCATTATTTGCTATCACTTAAAAACTTCTAACCTTCTCGTAGATAGCTTTTCATTGAACGAAATGGTATTTTATGGCATGTAGCTTGCATTTAGGGATTTGTGAGATCCAACATTCATTAGGACCTTGGAATTGAAACATAAATACAAGATCAACTTAAAATCTATTCAATTAACCTAAGGCAACATTGAAACTTAACGAAAACATTTAGTGGTCTAAGTTGGAGACGTGTTCTAGCGTCTTTAAACCTAGCAGTTGTCTCTCGCCATCTAGCTTTAGACGACGCTAGTAGGAACTTGCGCTCCTTGTACCATCGAGTATATAAAGGGAGAGCCCTCTAGGTTGATATCCTTTTATCCGTAGGAAGCTGAGTCTGCCGCCTTGTAACCATGATACACCGAACACAGCATTTAGGGAGACTACCTGCATGTACGTTAATTCCTTGGTTAATTCTTCTTTCATTTTATTACTAAGGTGTATATGGAAATTCACAGGAACCTGGTACACCCTTTTACCTAGACTACCTGAGTAGTCATTTTTTATCTTTACTGACTCCATAAATTTGAAAAGATCATCAAGCACTTGTCCTTTCATGCTCGTTTCAACCTGAAAGTTATAGAGTCACATTTTTCCTGTTTCTCAACTCTTAAAATATGAAACAACAGAGTTTTGTTTCAATTTCTTAAACATCAACTGCTCACGAAATATTCTTGGTTAAATTTATTTTCCCTAGGGTTTTGTTTTAAAGTTGTTTTTTATGGAAACGTTTTCGGAGTTCACTAACCCAGGAATCCCTTCCGAAGGGAATCTTGTTCCTTTTCCTGCTTTTTCAAATTTTGGTGCTCCTTATATGGCAACGTTGTCCCTACCTGGGTTAACTACTGAGTTACCTGTATGGTTATTTTCAACCTCGGTGGTCTCGAGTGTTCCGTCCACCGTATAGCCATCTCCTCCGCCAGAAAAAAATCATGTTGCTTCTAAGGTGGACCTCTCCCCTTATTTTCCTATTTCTTCGTCCTCCTCTTCTACTTCGTTTGGTGAAATTCTAGACTCCAGTAACCAGGTGGCTAAGAAGAAGAAGAAGAAGACAAAGAAGAAGAATTCAGATAAGCGAGAGGCTAATACTGCAGCTATTGCGCTTAAGAAACCTTCCATTGTAGAACCATCCCAACTTCCACGGAAAGTCAAATTCCCTTGCATGCTCTGCAAAGGTAACCATCTGCTTCAAGACTGACCTGGCATTCCCAAGGTACTTGATGCATGGTCTGTCGACCATCTGCCGTTGATTTTGGCTTCTGGAAGTCATATTGGTAACACATCTTCAACTAGCTCTGATAAGACTCATAAGAAATAGGGTACGATTACCAAACCTTGTAAGTTGCGTGAAGGGAATCATCCCATTCACCTTTTTCCATACATGGATGAAGCCAAGAGAGTGTTGGAAAACTCCATTTTTTCTACTCCCTTCCTTCCGATTGGTTAACAGAAGATTTCTTCAAGTCTTCTGCTAGTTGATTCCACGCTCAGTCAAGTGTCATCCTTGGTCGATCCCGCTCCCCCGGAAATTTAGATTCAGGAATCCATTCCCGACCAACCATTGGACGTGGGATCGATCGACTTGATTCCGCCTATGGTCCATCAGGTTTTTTCCGTTGAGAGTGGATCTCATTCCCCCCACGTTCTTCTTGTTTCATCATATTCTTCAAACTTGGAGGAAGATCCGTCTGTCCCTGTAGTTCAAGAAGATGCTCCTCCTAATCCCGTGATGGAAGTCCAGGAGAGTGCTCCTTTTTCTCCAGTAACACCAGGGGAAAACCATCTTAGTTCGATAGTATCCCCTCCAAGTATTTTAGTCCTTCCTTTGATTGGAGTCGATTTGTCGAATATTGCCTTCCATCTTATGTGCCTTTCGAGATAATGGTACAAACCTTTGATTTGGTCATACCCAGCACTATTATAGATGAAGGTGCGTCTGTTAGTAATTTGTCTTCAATTACTTGGCAAGCTTTTGGTTCTCCACCGCTTATGCATGTTACCCAGAATATGTTGACTTTTAACAAAGGAACCAGTCAGCCGTTAGGGATTCTTCCCAAGTTGCCCATTACTTTGGGAAGAAAAACCATCCATATAGATGTGATGGTTGTTCCCAGCCCCTTAGATTTTAATTTACTCTTGGGGAATGACTATATTTATGTCATGGGGGCAATTGTCTCCTCCCTCTTTTGTGTGATCTATTTTCCACACAAAGGTCAAATCGTGACCATTGATCAGGTTTCACTCATTGGTCTTGACATGACATCTGGTGCACCATAGTCCCTTCCGAGTCTTTATCCTCCGGTTTTATTGTTGCCGCAATTAATTATGTAGCTACCTGTCCTGTGCCCGCATTCAGTGATGGTTCCATTGTGCATCGTGTGCTGGGGGCATTGGGTCCTGATTTTAAAGATATTTTTCTCCCACCAGAGGTGAACCTCTTGGAATCTATGACCTCTTATTCATCATAATGAAAGGTCGTCAAAGCAGAGTTCGTTTTTCTTGTGTCAAGCTCCTTAAAAAATGAAACAAGTTTTTCAGAGCAGAGTTCGTTTTTCTTGTGTCAAGCTCCTTAAAAAATGAAACAAGGTTGTCGAAGCAGAGTTCGTTTTTCTTGTGTCAAGCTCCTTAAAAAATGAAACAAGGTGTCATGAGGATGGTTCGTCTTCTATTTCAACCTCGTTAAAAAATGAATTACGTCATGAGGATAGTTCTTTTAATGTGTCAACCTCGTTAAAACAATGAAACACGTTCTCGTTCAATTAGAGTCTTTGATACAATCTCATAAAATCCCAGTCGAATCTTTCTCTTGATCTCGTAATTGAACCTTCACTCCCTCCATCAGTTTACTTAGGTGCATGGGCTGAATCTTGGGGGGCTTGTACCTCAAATTGAGTCACCATGTTGAGGGAATGCAAATCATTTCAAGCATACTTTGTTTCCGTTTCAAGCTTGTGTAAAAATGAAACCGGTTTCAAGCATAGTTTATCTTTGTTTCAAGCTTGTGTAAAAATGAAACCAACTTCAAGCAAAGTTAAAGAATATTTTATCTTTTTTTCAAGCTTGTGTAAAAATGAAACCATTCTCATTTTACCTCTTGTGATTTCCATTTTATCAGCCTGTTTTTGCCAGATGAGCCTTGGTTTTCTCACTCCATCGTCACTATCTGCTTGGCCAATCATATGACTTCACTTGGTTGTTTCACCCATTCTTGAGGAACCGTTGCAATGAGTGGTCTTGTTAGCCAGCCTCTTGACCTTTACTTGTTCTAAGAAGTTCCACCATTACTGGAACTAGTAGCTACCCTTAATACCACTCGTTCCTCCAGGAGGAGTCAACTTTCAGCTCTTTTCTGACTCTCTAAAACTAAAAAGATTGCCGAGACGCTTGTCGTTTTGAACTCGTTAAAATGGCCACGAAACGATATCTACCCAGTATACGTTTACCCTTTTTTTGGGCTGGGATAGATTATTTACGAAAAAGGAATACCTTAGCCTATCGCGACTAAGAGGTTCTCTCGGACACAGTTTTCTACCTTTTCGAATCTGAGAGACTATTTACGAAAAGGGACTGCTGGAGTTTTATTTTCCACTTTCCTTTCAAACTCTCTAAACATGAAAATATGTCGAGTTCTCCCTTTGTCAGACTCATTAAAATTGATGACATCGGACTCTGTCTTCATGAAATTACTCGAATTCCTCCTTCCTAGGGCTTGTAAAATGTACTAGGTTGGATTTGTCTGAAGGACAAACTTACATCGCAAGCATATGATATCCCCTTCAAGCTTGTTTTCAAAAATAATTGGGGTACTCACCAGAAATGGTGGGGGGTAATGGAACCGGATTGTAGTCATGTTGGCAGTATGTTGCTCTTGAACATGGCACTTGTCCGCATTCGTGTCGGGTTGGGGACATCTCACTTCGTCATTTTTTTGCCTCCATAAGTTTGGGTAATCTCTTTTGACAGCTCATCTTCTCTTTGCCACATCACCATGACCAGATCCCTTGATGTCAAATGTTGCCAAAGCTAGTGACGTGCCACCTGTTAGCCATCAGTATTTTTACATGTTAGTGATGACTATATCCATAACTGAGTTTTCTAGAAGCTGAATTCCATATGTCAATCTGTCATCTAGAAAACCCTCATAAAACTTTTTTCGCCCTTTTACTTTTTAGTCCGCCCTTGTCAAAAGTTAAAATCCATTATCACTATTTTTTCTAGCTTCAGCCCTCCTAGTCTGTCCATCAGCTCCAAAAGGAAAATTCCAAGTCTATTTCAGAAGTCTCCCCTATGTTAGGAAGTGGCGCTTTAAGGCATTTCACCCTTGGCAATCATCAAAGGGCCAAAAAAACCTTCATCTGCTACAGACCAATCATGACCAACCTCCTACTCTGCAAATCAAATTGACAAACAGCTCTAAGTCGCACCACTTATATCCCTAGGTCTCAGCACTGCATGAACCACAGTCTCAAGCTGATTAGTAGGTGTTTCACAGTGTTTTATGGATTCTGCAAAGAACAGGAAATATAACTTCATCTCAGGATTAAATGCTTGAATCTACAGTTAGAGGAACAACTGCTTCTAAATGTAGCATGAGCCTGAGATGAAGCTGCAAAACAAAGAGTCACTCATCAAGACCTTACAGTTCTTTCCAGCATGAAAATCACAGTAAGAGAAAGACACCACTGTCACAGCAAACTGGTAAATTTTCATGGCCCAGAACCTCCTTCATTTACAAGCAGAGGGTTAGGGCGCCTCCTTCATCCACAAGCAGAGGGCGCTGGCCAGTATTGACTTTGAAGATTGCAAAAGTCCAGGTTTGCCTTTTTACTGAACAGTGAAACAATATCTCCAGGTTTTATGAATGTGAGTGATGATCATAACAGGAATAGAGTTTGAAATATGCTAGCTCAAAGGAAAAAGAGTCTGGTCTGATAAAGGAGGTCATCTGAAGCTTTCAAATCATGTGAATTGTAGAACTTTAGAAAAGCATGTCATCAGTAAACATTCCAATCTTAAGCAGCCTGTTTTCCACAAGATCAAATTGAGGAGGTGCTGACAAAAATGCCATTACACAGGTAGAAAGAAAGTTCTTGGTTGTTCAAAAATCACTGACCTCCATAGTCACAGAGACTATCTTTCAAGTAATTTGTCAGGAGATGACCAAAGAAAATGATGATATTTCAGTCACCCTTAGAGCAGTGCAGGGAGACAGTGTCACTTTGGCTAGGTTTTTTGCTGAAACACAGTGATGCTTGCAAGAAGATATGCTAGTATTGATGTTTTTTAAGTAGTTTACTTACCATCACATCCAGAGAAAAGCTGTGTCAAACAGATTTGTCAAAAAACCTTCAGATACCTTACCTGATGAAGAGCCTCCTCCATGTATGAGCAGATGGCCAAAGCCTTGGATGTTGTTAAAGACTGATTTATCTAAGAGACAGTGGAAAGAGACAAAGGAAGAAAGCTAAAAGGTCTTTACACCAGGTAAATGATAGTGTTTATGATACAAAAGTATTGGTTTTCCTATTCAAATGAGATGTCTGTCAAACTGTACCTATAGTGGAAAGGAGA
This sequence comes from Pinus albicaulis, assembly GCA_034641835.2. Lineage (NCBI taxonomy): Eukaryota > Viridiplantae > Streptophyta > Pinopsida > Pinales > Pinaceae > Pinus > Pinus albicaulis. Next base: position 669,710,859 of record CM076572.1, read on the forward strand.
CAAAATTGTATATATGCATGCATTGATACCAAAAAGGAGCAGTTTCTTTAAAGGAAGTGGTTAAACAGTACTCCACTATCACCTGCCCAGAAGTCTAAAGGAGCTCTTTTTGAGTAAAACAGAGAAAATATGGTATGAAGGGATGCAAGCTAGAATATAGCACTTACAATCCAAAAAGGAACTTGTTTATCACCTGGAAGCAGGAACTGACACCATGTACAAAAAGAGCTTTTTCCAAAGCCTGCACATCATATAGCCATCAACAGATTAAGACAGAGTTTCTGGAAATGAGTTTTATTAGCTCTGGGCAGCACTCAAAACCCATGAAGCACTTCACTATTACAAATCCAATCAAAAGACATCTACAAGATTCTGTCAAAACCGAGCTTAAAAAGAGGAGGCATTTCTACAAAGCAGGGAACAGTCAGGACATTTTATCACAAGTCATTATCCAGCTTTGAAGAATTTTGCAAGCATGAAAAGGAATCAGCTACAATGTGTCACCTGCAAAGGAGAAAAGGTAAAACAGTGGACAAAGTTTACCTTTGCAAATAGTTCCATTACAAAAGGTCAAATACCCTGGTCAAAGTCAAATAATAACTATGTTTCAAAGAACCCTGCTGTTCCTGCTTCACCAGTTTATCCTTTCAGACATACATCACAAACAGTGGGAGGCTATTCAAGATTAGCTCCCAGGATGGACATGGTGAATAAGTATACAATGTTATAAATGGACAAAGAAGTGGTTTGATATATTGTCAGTTTTGGAGTTTGGAACAAATGCATCTTTCTCATCATTCAAAAAAGACAGATACATCATAGGTAATGTACCTACAAGCAGGAAATTATTTTGGAAAAAAAGGGGCGCCTTCCTGAAATAAAAAACCCATAACCAAATCCAAATTAGGTCAGCAATCTGGACACCTGCATTAGAGAAAAGGTTGAGACAGCTGTTTAAAAATAGAGACTGGCAAAACAGGTTTACAAAACCCTATCCTCTCGGAAACAAGTCAGAACTCAGGGATTCTCTTGACAGTATTAAAGAAGGGTTACTTTGCCTCATAAATATCACTAGCATCGTTAGAAACAGTGGCAGAAATTGTGAAGATACGGAGTTATTTTTCAGAGTTTCAAGTTTGATGTTGAAGTGTCGAAAAGACTGTGAAAAATTTGCAAAGAAGCCCAACCAAAGGTCCGCTTTACATTTAAAAACAAGTGACCGTTGGAGAATTTGAAATAAGAGGTTAAAGGTTGAAGTATGAGAGCAAAAGTGTCATTTTCAAAATTCAAATAGAGCTCCCTGCCTCCCTAGCATCAAAGCAAGACATTTCGGGTCGATTTGCAGAGTGTGGCACTGTGAAAGGCCGAGCGACGCGCCTGGAAACCCGCGCGACGCGCCTGGGAGTAAGTTTACACAGTCGGTCAGTTCATGCGCGACGCGCCTGTACAGTGGAGCGACGCGCCTGTACAGGGCACCCGACAACCCGACAGGCCGACCCGACAGGCCACCCGGGTGTAATTTTGCGCGCCGTGCTGACATTAAAGAGTACCGCGCACAAATTGGAGGACCTGCGGTGCTACTCCAAGCCTCTCCAAAGATCTTCCAACGATTTCAAAGAGGTATTTTGAAATTTGCCTTTGAAACCTTCAAAATTTTCCAAGGTGATAAATCTGTGACTGTTCTCTGTTCTTCAAAGGATCATTTTCAAATGGTTTTCCAGAAGGCATAAAGATATTCCTCCAAGAACTGCTATTTCCATAAGTGAAAGAAGCCTTGATTACTTTCTGAAGAGCAAACTCCTACATCCTTTGTTCAAACTTCTATAGCTTTAGAAACCCTATTACCTCTACTAAAATTGTAAATTTGATTAAATAAACACACCAAGGTAAACTTCATGAGCATGTTTTTGTTTAAATAAAGTGACATACATAAAGAAACAGTGAAGTTTAGTAGGAGAGAAGTTTCTTGATCAGGCAGAAGTTTACAGTTTGAAGCTACAGAGGAAGTCTTTGTTATAGAGAGACAGGGTTTAGGTCTAAAGAGAGAAACTTTTCACACTGTCCTCAAGACATTGCCACATTATTATTGATGAAGTACACTCAGTGGGGTTTGACATGTTGTTGAAAAACGCACATAGTTTATGCCAAAAGCTTTGTAATCTTCTAAACTCTGTCATTTTTTTCTCCAGTCCTGTGTATTGACTGTCTAAACATATGTATGGTGGTTTGCAAGAGATGCAAGATTAGTGGACTGTTGGCACACTTATACAAGGAAGAGTTGTAAATGACTGAAATTCTACCTTGAAGCAGAGATACATGTTTATTGGTTGACATCTAAGGCTTCAAGAACAGGGTGATTTTAGCACTTTCTCACAGCAAACTCTTTCTGGCAGTCTGCCCCTCTTTTTCACTGTATCATTCCCTATTGAAGAGTTTTTGACTGTGATATTTTCAAAGTGGAAGACCATTTCCGAAGAGCAGGGTTTTTATGATTAATATTTGTCTTGGAGACCAAATACAGGTGTGTTGATTAGCCTCTAACAAATCCACAAGGAAAAGTGATTTTTCAATACTGTGCACAGGAAATTTACACAGAAGCATGTCTCATCTTTACTGATGGTGTCCTATTGAGGAATTTGCCTGGCTGAGGTACACTCAAAGGTAGAAGGCTAGTTTTAAGAGAACAGGAGGTTGTGTATTACAAAGACACTTGTTGCAAACTATCCACCTCACATTGTCTCTCTGTCAAAGCAGCATATTGACACAGTTTCAATCCAGCAGGGCATTTTTACACACAGTGAGGGCAGTTTGCCTTTTCCAAAGCATTTCAGGTCAAAATGCCTCCAAAGCAAGACCACAGGAGCGGGCCACATAAAATATATGAGCCCATCTCTACAGAAGAGATTAATGCTCATCCATCTGTACTTTTCAATTTCCATGAAGTAGGCTGCCTTGATTTCTGCCAGAAGATAGAAGAAGTCAAGAGTTGTTCGCCATTAACACACTTGTGCGCCCTGAGATTCAAAGAAAAACACTTCCAAGTGGCGGATCTTGATTTCAAAATTTCTCCAAGGTATGTGTCCAAGGCCACCAAGATCCCGTATCATGGCGAAAAATGGTTTAAACAAGCTCATCTTGATTTAGAGGATTACAAACCTTTCATCAAGCCTGAACATAGAGAGGCTGTCACTGCTATTTTCCCTTTTTGATATCTCCTTGACAGTTATGCTCCGCTTATGAAAGCCATAATGAAATATTTCACTTGTGAAGGGAGGTTTGATCGAATTTATGCCTATCATGTCCATTTATTGATGCACTTTACTAGAAGCAGGCAACTAAACCTCCCTCACTTTTTTTTCAAAAGCATAGAGAAAATGGCATCCACTGTCCAAAAGAAGGCCCCACCTCAGCAAATCCCTTCTCTTTTTCATCATTCTTTGATCAAGATTATCTTCCTATACCAGCTGGAGAAAAAAGAGGTTTCATGGGATTTATTCATCAGCCATCCAGATTTTGCCACTGTTCCTCCTGCCCATATTTCTCCTACTCAGCCTGTCCATCGCCCAGTGCCTCTGTCTAGTAGGCCTACACCTAGAAGACTCAGAATGACTACTGGACAGCCAAGTCAGCAGGAGGAAGGAGAGGGCAGTGAACAGCAGCAGCAGGTAGATGATGAAGGACAGCAGGTCCATGATGAGGGACAACAGCAAACAGAAAGTGAAGGGCAGCAGGTCCAAGATGAACAGCAACAGGTACACATTGATGAACAGCAGTTAGAAGATGAAGAACAGCAAGTTGGGCAGGAAATTGAAACACCTCTTGAGCCACAAATTGGACAAGACATTGATGAAGAACAGCAAGCTAAGGCTGCCACCTTAACAGTGACAAAGATTGTTCCTAGCAAGAGGAAATTGCCCAAAAAGACACCTTCTAGCATGCCAAGGAGGAAAATCGCCAGATTGGCTTTCAAAGGCAAAAGCAAAGTTGGGGAAAGTACAAAGCATGGAGGTAAATTAGCTATTATCCCGATCCAAAGCGATGATAGTGACAATGAGGCCCGCCTTCTTGAAAATCTCTTAATTCATAAGGAAGGGAAAATTGATGCATTAGAGCAAGATCTTCAAAGGGCAAGGAATTTCAATCATTTTTTGGAGATTGAAAACAAACAAATGAATGTGCACACAGCTGTTCATGAGGCACGCGCGATTAAGTATAAGAAAGAGGCAGAAAAGGCGCAAGCAAGAATTGAAGAGCTCATTGGTGAGTTTGATGATGAAGAGGAGGAAGACCAACCTAGGCGGAAGAGGCCTAGGACCATCGGGCTTAGAAGAGCCTTGGAAAAGCAGAGAGCAGAAGAGCAAGCCCAGCTCCAAGCCTTTCCTCTCACTGCACTCCTTGAGCAGGAAATTGAGGAAAACAAAGAGGCTTGGCTTGAAAGAGCTAACAAACATTTGGAAATGAAGCTTGAGAGGGCGAATAGAGATTTAGAGCTACAGAGGAAGAGGACACATCACTTCCAAAAGCTGAATCAGTTTGCCCGGCGCAAACTAAAGGCAGCTCAAGAGAAATTGAAGAAGGTTAAGGGGAAGCGCCTAGCACGGAAAGAAGGGAAAAGCATATCAGCCCTTGATATTTTGGCCTCAGCTTCAGAGCATGTTGCTATGGACCCTTGAGGGTCATGCATGCCAATTTTGGGCCTTTTTCGACAACTTTTTGTTTTTTGGCATTTTTTGGGTTTTTGGTCGAAAACTCATAATTTCGCCATTTCAGTTTGAGGAATTTTCAAGGGAGGAGGATGACACCGATAGATGCCATAATTCTATGAGCAGGTCTCCAGCGATTTTCAGGGCATTTGGAGATCATTCGCCCCCTCAAATTGGCGAAAAACACCCTCTTTTTGCACATTCTGCCCGCCATATCAGCAGTCTGCTATTTCCTGGCTTTTTACACACAGGTATAGTTTTGGATGACTTCCAGGCCTCGGATTGAGATGGTTTCAGTTGCGCCGGAAAGTAGACACAAAGAGCTTTCCAGCAAGCCCTCATGAGCCCCATTTTGACATCGGGAAGGCTTCCAATTGCATCCCGCAAGTCAGGGGACCTTTTTCAGGCATAAATATGAAGTATTTTTGTAATTTTTGAACCTCAAAAATCTGCTTTTCCCAAATGTGCGTTAAGCTATTTTTATCCTTGGGAAATGATGTAAAGTCAATATAATTTTCGTTTTTAGCAGTTTTTTAGATATTTTATGGGATATTTTGTGCCTTGGGCTTTGCAAAGCCTCAAGGACAAGTTTAGATATTTTGACTTGACCAATGGGATAGCTAGTTGCTCCATGAGGTTTTCCTCCCTCAAGCCTATTTATTCCATGGGTTTCATTGTAAATCAGAGGCTGAACTTGAGAGAAGAATTAATACATTGGTCATATGAGCTTTGAAGAATACACTTGTGTTATGATTTTTGGACTGCCTCTTGGATGCTTTTGAGGAATGATGAAGGATTGTTGATGGATTCCATGACATGGTAGAATGGTATAGTTTTCCTTGCTTTATTGTTGTCTTCTATTTTTCATCCATAATACATGCTTCTTGCTGCTATAGATCAGTAGAGATTAGTTTTGAGATATGCCCATGGAGGCACCTCAAAATTCCTGAATCTTCATAGCTTGATTTTTTCTTCTTCCTTTGTTATGCCAAAGAATTCTTAACTGCTCTTTAGTAACCTAAGGATAATGTTTGCTATTTTTATTTACAAGTTCTATGCATGTTGAGTAGGATGTATGGTGTGCCCTGCCTACCTATAAGCTGTCCATAGTTCTGTCCATAAAACTTTCTCTTTGACTGATTTGTTGATCATCTTGTTGAACCAAGGAGGCCTAGTCCCGATCTAGCCCTTTGCCTAAAACTATGAAATCTTGTTTGTCAAAGTGCCCAATGACTTAGAGACTATTTTTAGGCGTTCCGGCGTAGTTTATGAGTTGTTAGTTTGTCTCATGTGTTTTCCCCAAAGTTTGATAGCCATTTCTCGAAGTTAGAGGGTATTATACCTCTATGTATGGCTGGAATGTTTGATTTCTATGTATTAATTAGCTCATAGTTACATTTAACATGATTAATGGCGTGCTATAAAATGTTTATGTCTGCTATCAACTAGTTACACTTGAAATCCCTTTGTCTTTCACCAACTTGTTGTCCATTTAACCCATTTTTCCCAAAGATCCCTTCTACCGTGAATCAAATCGGCCCTACAGCAGCCTTACATCATTACCTCATAGCTTCCTTGACCTGTTTGACCCCATAGCCCAATTTATCTACATCTTGTTATCCAGTTTATGTATTTGATCAGTTTTATCCCTCACAAACTAAAAAACCAAAAATCAAAAAACTAAAAACATACTTCATAACTAGCCTAATATCAGAACACCATAAGCGAACACACCGATATCTTTTACATTTATAGAGAGAGCCCTCTCTGAGTCCAGGAAGGCTAGGTCCTTGGGCTCCAAAGCTTGGTTTGATGTTACATCGTCATTTGGCTCGCCAATCGGCCAAATCACAGGACCCTAACATAATGGCGATCACGGTGGGACTTTGAGTCAAAATATCCTAGGTATCCCTTAGGAACTCTCAAAATCTCAGTCAAACTTAGAAGAGTAGAATCTGGTTGTCTCACCATCCTAGCAAAATGATGAGTCAGTTATAGGAAACTCTTCCAAACCTCAGGACTACATAAAACTCAAAAAACCCCAAAACACTCCCTTAGATTGGCTTTTGATAGTACTAGTGGTGGACCATACACATACACCTCAAAAACAACTAAAAATCCACCTGGCGACTCCACTAGCCTCCAGTAGGCCTTACAACCTTGCCAAATTTTAGAATTCCATCTGATTTAGCTATCCCACCGCTCCCTAACATAATGGCGATCACGGTGGGACTTTGAGTTAGTGACAATCTAAGGACACCTTAGAACTCTATAAGTCCCTTATTTTCAAGAATACCTACTAGTGAGCCACCTCATCGCCACACTAACATAATGGCGATCACGGTGGGACCTATTGAGTTCATGATAGTCTAGCGAACTCTTATAGACTCTTTATTCCTTCAATCCTAAACTCAGACCATCAGCCTTTAGAATCATTTAGTGTAAACTCTCTGTTTCACCATCTTAGCAAAGTGATGAATCAGGTTTATAACACTCTTACATCCTAGGCTGCACATAAAACTCAGAAAAAACCACAAAAATACTCCCTTAGATTGGTTTTTGACAGTATTGGTGGTGGACCATACAAGTATATCTCAAAACAACTGATAATCCACCTGGCGACTCCACTAAATTCTAGTAAGCCTTACTATTTTACCAAGCTCCAGGCTACTATCTGATAGACCTATCCCATCGCTCACTAAACATAGCGGGAGATGGTGGGACACTGAGTACATGATAGTCTAGCAAACTCTTATAGACTCTTTGGTCCTTTAGGTACCATAAACAAGTAAGCAGTCCATAAACCCATTTTTTAGAGTAAACTCTTTTTGTTCTCATCACCCTAGCAAAATGTTGAAACAAGTCTAGGATACTTTAACAAACCATAGGTTGCACATAAGACTCAGAAAATCCAAAAACATTCTCAGATTAGTTACCGGTGGTGGACCATAGCTACCTTCACAAAATCAACCCATTTCCACCTGGCGACTCCACTAATCCATCCCTTTTATTTTGACCATCCTTCACCTTAGTAAAACTTTAGAAAAACCATTCATCCAGAACATTCACCAATACCATTCTCTCTAAACTCTGGATCTGAAATCTGGCTTCATGAAGAATCAACACCAGATCCCATCCAGACCCAAATCCCCCTATCATAGTAGATGACCCAGAGAAGATTCTGTGGCAAGCTTCCAAAACTGATCATCTAGCTACTGGTAGATCCATCCGTAGAACAAGATCTGTACCTAAACATCGCACTATCCTACTAGATTCACCTTTGGAACTAGAGTCATCACAAACTCTTCCCAGGAGAAAATCATATAGTAAGATAAACTTTGACGATCTTGAACCCCTATTCAAACCACCTCCGCTCATCCCACTAGTCCTCATCTTGTACATCATCCATTAGCTCCCGTCATGGCAGCCTGGTACGCACCTTTGGTGTTGCCATTGCCCTTGGCTCCTCTCCCAAATAAATATCAAGACAAAATCCCACACTTTACCGGAGAAGACACCACCACAGCTCAACAGCATGTAAGTAGGATTAGTGATTCTTTTGAATACATGGAAGTACACGACGAAACCGTCAGAATGAGAATATTCGCCCAAAGTCTGGGTGGAGAACCCAAAACATGGTTTAAAAGCTTGCCTCCAAACAGCATCCACAACATCCTAGAACTCTGCCAAGTCTTCACGAACAAGTGGGAAGTCCGAAGGAACCCTATTCAAATCCTGTCAGAATATAACAACCTAAAAAGGGAAAATGGGGAAAGTGTCCAGGCATACTGCACTAGGTTCAATAATGTGTATAACGCCCTCCCACCTCACTTCAAACCCCCACTCGGTTTAGTCTTGGAAAAATTCCCCGAGGGTTTTGATCCAGACATGACATATCATCTGAGAGACAAGGATCCCCCTACCCTAGAGGAAATGCAAAAAATAGCCATAAAAACAGAAGCCAACTTAGTAGAAAAAAGAGCCAGGACTAGATTAGAAGGAAAAATCCCATATAGAGATAAGGTCTCCACTTCATCTCCTTCCCTAGATCCTAGAATAGATGGCCTGATAAAATCCATGACAAAGATGTGGGAAAAAATGAGTGAAAAGGTGCCTCCTAGGGACAACCAACCAAACCCTCAAAACTGGAAACAAGGCTTTAGAAAAGATCAGTCTCAAAATAAACCAAGAGGAAATGATCAGCAGATCAAACCATCCTTCAGTGAGAATTATGTTGATGAAGAGAATAAGGATACCGCACCCATTGATGAAAATCATTGGAAACTCATAGGTTCTGATAACGAGAGTAAGGTTTACCTCACAGCAGAAGAGCAAGAGTTATGCTCCCCAAGTCAGGACGAAACCGACTATGAAGATCTCGAAGATCCTGCCATAGATTTTCAGAATGCCATTATAGAAGCTCATAGGCAGTATAACCTTAGAAGTAGAAAAAACCAAGACCACTCCAAGAAGAGTAGCCCTGACACTGCTAAAACCTCTGACACCATCCTTAAAAAAGCCATGGATAGCAACAAAATTGTGGCCAAGAAAATTGACCAAAACAAAGATAAAGCTATTCAAACAAGTCTTAGCTCGGATACTCCTAGTACCTCCACAAAGACTCCCGAGGCGACTGTGTCAAACAAGGTCTCAAACCAAAATCAACAAATTAAGAGCATAGAAAAGGTCATGTCCAAAAAAGCTGAAACAAATCTGCCCAAACTACAAACTCCTTTTAGTTTCGAAGGGGAAGTTTCCGAAATAAAAATTACCATACCCCTTACTGAGCTAATAATTGTAGATAGGTATAGATCTCAAATTTTCAAAGTTTTTGACATAGGGAATGAGGCAGATACTTTAAATCTAACTGACGACAAACCCGAGCTCTTATTCGGCCCGAAAATAGAAGGTCAATACCAAGAAGGATCTGTTTCTCTTTTCTATGTAAGCCTGAACATACGGGACAAGATATTACATAATGCCATGTTAGATTCTGGTGCCTCCCATAACCTCATGCCTAAAGCAGTCATGGAAAACCTAAGACTAGAAGTAACTCAACCCTACAAAAACCTGTATTCCTTTGACTCAAGTCAAGTCAAATGTTTAGGCCTAATAAAGAACCTAGAGGAATGCTCTAAAGACACTATCAGCCATTTTGAAATCACAGATTTTGAAATGGAAGAAGAATCAAAACCTGTAGGATCTCTACCTTTATGCTGGGAGTCATTTGAGTTCATAAAAGCAAATTGGCCCCCTGAACATCTATCAGAAAAAACTCATGAATTACATGATAACTATCCTCAACATCACAAAGAATTGGTTGAAGATGAAAACAAGCAAGAAATGGAAGAGAACCCACAGGATCTCTCTAAGGACATGAGTGATGATTCATCATCTCTCATAGGTGAAGCCCAAAAAGACATTCATCCTTTAAATCAGATTTCCCAAGAGAAAGAGGATTGTTGTGGAGAGAGGAAAATGCCTCCCTTTTTAACTGAAGAGGAAATAGATCAACTTATAAACATACAGACAGCCTCTGAATCTTCACATAACCACAACTTTTCTAATCTTTCTCTTGTTTATCTTGCATATCATAAGTCAAAAAGTAGATTTGTAAATCAATTTGAAGAAAAGAAATCTGATAGTCCAATATGCATGGTTGATGAGATTAATTATAATGATGATTTTCCAAGGTTTGATCAATATTTTGATTATGATGATGATTTCCAAACAGAAGCTAACTTTGGAGAAAACTCAGTTTTTGATTTTTGGGAGGAAGCTCAGTTTCATAAATTTGAGAAAAGTAAGCAGCCATTACCGGTCATCTATGACACTCATGAGGAGAACCTTGAGAGTTTAGAAGTAAGTGAAGAGTCTCAGACTCTTTGCTCTACTTCACTTCAGCCCGTCAGAGATAACATGCACATGATTGGAAATCAACAGTTTTTCAGCTTTGATGATGAGTTTGAGGAAGATGATGAAATCCTCGAGCAGGTTGTAAATGAGAAGCCTTTTCCTAAAATAGTTGAAGAAATCATTTTGGACATGGAATCTTCCTTAACTCCAGATTTGCAGCCACCAAGTTCCATTGAGTTACAAATTGCAGATGAAGAAGCAGAGGTTAATAAACACATGGGATTTGTCACACTGTCCTTTCAAGATAATTTACTGTCAAAGTGTATCCTTGTTCATCAACCTGATGACCTTCACACAGTTTTCAGTCCACTTAATCAGAACACATCAGCTTGGAAAGAAAACTACACTGCAATACATGATGAGTCTAACAGTTCGAGTGATCATGAGGAAGAGTTGTTTTACCAGGGGGGTCCCAAATATAGCCAAGTGGAAGAAAGAGTAGTCCTGAATGAAGCCTATATCTCAAAACCTCTAGATCAGGTATTATTCCAAGATCCATTTGTTGTTTTCCTTGAAAAGTCTGAAAGAGTAGTCTTGAATAAATCCTATGTATCAAATCCTCTAGATCAGGTATTATTCCAAGATCCATTTGTTGTTTTCCTTGAGAAGTCTGAAAGAGTAGTCTTGAATAAATCCTATGTATCAAATCCTCTAGATCAGGTATTATTCCAAGATCTATTTGTTGTTTTCCTTGAGAAATTTGTAGGGGTAGTGGGTTCTATCATAAACAAGTTGCTACCAAGAATGAGAAAAAACTTAAGCTCTACTGTCCAGAAACAAACCAAATGGGAGTGGCCTTTTCATTATTTCTGCATCATGAAAGAACTAAACCAGAATCACCCATGTGAGCATCTACTTGACTGGTTGCATTGGAAAACAGAGTTCACCAAACAAATGTCTTTTGTGTACAGATTAGATTAGGATAGAAAGACAACAATAGAAAATAAGCTTAGCCTGTGAGCACCTTTTCATTTGTAGTTTGTTTGAAGAAAAAGTGAAAAAGCAGAAAATACAAAAAACTGTGAAAAGTAGAAAAAGAGGGTAGTTTCTAAAAAGAAGTGGTAAGGCCCCATGTTCCAAAAAATAGTCCTTCGGAAAGCGCGCAAGTCTAAATGCCGCTACTAGTACTTCAATGTCTTGTTCAGCTATCTAGCCTAATCATAGCTGAGCATGTTTAAATCTATTTGCTGATAAGTTAGTGAGTGAAAAAGATGGTCAACATTGTGTAAGATTGACTTATCACAGAGTATAGATTAGGGAGAGATTCTGGTTCCACATGCCTAAAATAGAACCAAAGAGAGAAGCGAGGGATGAAAAATACATTGCACATCTTAGCCCCGCTTCTCTAGTTCCCCTTTGTTGCAAAATAATGTTTGTGTGCAGCTTGTCTTTTATTCTGCAAATGCATGACAAATCAGACTGCCTAATCCTGATTTGATCATTTTAAATTTCATGTTTTAGATTAGAGAACAAAATCCTGTCAAACTGCTTAATCTTGACAGTTGATCTAGCATAGGTAGAGTAATGAAGGAGTTCATCAGTCTAATCTGAACTCCCGGCAGATATAAGAGTAGAAATAGATAGGTTCATTTTGCAAAAAGAAAAATATGCATTTTCAAAAGGCTGCTAGTTCAAATGCGCCAAAGAGAAGAAAAAATGTTAGGAAAGATAGTGGGGTAGGCAGAAGTATCATTGATGTTAATCATGCTGTCACTTTTCAGAAATAACATCAAAAGAAAGGTAAATTTTGCACCAATGGGTAAGGCACTGGTCTTCATAAGCCAAAGATCTGAATTCTGGACACCTCCTGACGAGGAGCTGCCCTCCCCAAATGGAGCCACTGTTAGCCATCAGTATTTTTACATGTTAGTGATGACTATATCCATAACTGAGTTTTCTAGAAGCTGAATTCCATATGTCAATCTGTCATCTAGAAAACCCTCATAAAACTTTTTTCGCCCTTTTACTTTTTAGTCCGCCCTTGTCAAAAGTTAAAATCCATTATCACTATTTTTTCTAGCTTCAGCCCTCCTAGTCTGTCCATCAGCTCCAAAAGGAAAAGTCCAAGTCTGTTTCAGAAGTCTCCCCTATGTTAGGAAGTGGCGCTTTAAGGCATTTCACCCTTGGCAATCATCAAAGGGCCAAAAAACCTTCATCTGCTACAGACCAATCATGACCAACCTCCTACTCTGCAAATCAAATTGACAAACAGCTCTAAGTTGCGCCACTTATATCCCTAGGTCTCAGCACTGCATGAACCACAGTCTCAAGCTGATTAGTAGGTGTTTCACAGTGTTTTATCGATTCTGCAAAGAACAGGAAATACAACTTCATCTCAGGAGAAAATTCTTGAATCTACAGTTAGAGGAACAGCTGCTTCTAAATGTATCATGAGCCCGAGATATGTATGCAAAACAGAAAGTCACTCATCAAGACCTTACAGCTCTTTCCAGCATGAAAATCACAGTAAGAAAAATACATCACTGTCACAGCAAACTGGTAAATTGTCATGGCCCAGAACCTCCTTCATTTACAAGCAGAGGGTTAGGGCGCCTCCTTCATCCACAAGCAGAGGGCGCTGGCCAGTATTGACTTTAAAGATTGCAAAAGTCCAGGTATGTATGCAAAACAGAAAGTCACTCATCAAGACCTTACAGCTCTTTCCAGCATGAAAATCACAGTAAGAAAAATACATCACTGTCACAGCAAACTGGTAAATTGTCATGGCCCAGAACCTCCTTCATTTACAAGCAGAGGGTTAGGGCGCCTCCTTCATCCACAAGCAGAGGGCGCTGGCCAGTATTGACTTTAAAGATTGCAAAAGTCCAGGTTTGCCTTTTACTAAACAGTGAAACAATATCTCTAGGTTTTATGAATGTGACTGATGATCATAACAGGAATAGAGTTTGAAATATGCTAGCTCAAGGGAAAAAAGAGTCTGGTCTGATAAAGGAGGTCATCTGAAGCTTTCAAATCATGTGAATTGTTGAACTTTAGAAAGGCATGTCATTAGTAAAAATTCCAATCATAAGTAGCCTGCTTGTCCACAAGATCAAATGGAATAGATGCTGACAAAAAATGCCATTACACAGGCAGAAAGAAAGTTCTTGGTTTTTCAAAAGGCACTGACCTCCATAGTCACAGAGACTATTTTTCAAGTAATTTGTCATGAGATGACCAAAGCAAATGATGATATTTCAGTCACCCTCAGAGATGTGCAGGGAGACAGTGTCACTTTGGCTAGGGTTTCTTCTGAAACACAGTGATGATTGCAAGTAGAGATGCTAGTATTGATGTTTTTTCAAGTGGTTTACTTTCCATCACATCCAGGGAAAATTTGTGTCAAACAGATTTGTCAAGCAACCTTCGGATACTTTACCTGATGAAAAGCCTCCTCCATGTATGAGCAGATGGCCAAAGCCTTGGATATTGTTGAAGACTGATTAGTCAGAAAGGTGCAGTGGAAGGATACAAAGAAGGAAAATAGAAGTCATTACACAGGTCAAAGATAATGTTTCTAATTCAAAAATATTGCTCTTCCTATTCATATGAAAATATCTTTCAAAATATACATCATAGTGGAAAGGAGACAATATTGAATATGTGCATGCATTGATACCAAAAAGGAGCAGTTTCTTTAAAGGGAAGGGTTAAACAGTACCCCACTATCACCTGCCATTAAGTCTAAAGGAGCTCTTTTTGAGTAAAACAGAGAAAATATGGTATGAAGGGATGCAAGCTAGAATATAACACTTACAACCCAAAAGGAACTTGTGTATCACCTGGAAGCAAGGACTGACACCATGTACAAAAAGAGCTTTTTCCAAAGCCTGCTCATCATATAGCCATCAGCAGATTAAGACAGAGTTTCTGGAAATGAGTTTTATTAGCTCTGGGCAGCACTCAAAACCCATGAAGCACTTCACTATTACAAATCCAATCAAAAGACATCTACAGGACTCTGTCAAACCGAGCTTAAAAGGAGGATACATTTCTGAAAAGCAAGGAACAGTCAGGACATTTTATCACAAGTCATTATCCAGTTTTGAAGAATTTGGAAAGCATGAAAAGGAATCAGCTACAATGTGTCACCTGCAAAGGAGAAAAGGTAAAACAGTGGAAAAAGTTGACCTTTGCAATGGTTCCATTACAAAAGGTCAAATACCCTGGTCAAAGTCAAATGATAACTATGTTTCAAAGAACCCTGCTATTCCTGCTTCACCAGTTTATCCTTTCAGACATACATCACAAACAGTGGGAGGCTATTCAAGATTAGTGCCCAAGATGGACATGGTGAATAGGTATACAATGTTATAAATGGACAAAGAAGTGGTTTGATAGATTGTCAGCTTTGGAGTTTGAAACAAATGCATCTTTCTCATCATTCAAAAAAGACAGATACATCATAGGTAATGTACCTACAAGCAGGAAATTATTTTGGAAAAAAAGGGGCGCCTTCCTGAAATAAAAAACCCATAACCAAATCCAAATTAGGTCAGCAATCTGGACACCTGCATTAGAGAAAAGGTTGAGACAGCTATTTAAAAATTGAGACTGTCAAAACAGTTTTACAAAACCCTGTCCTCTCGGAAACAAGTTAGAACTCAGGGATTCTCTTGACAGTATTAAAGAAGGGTTACTTTTCCTCATAAATATCACCAGCATCATTAGAAACAGTGGCAGAAATTGTGAAGATACGGAGTTATTTTTCAGAGTTTCAAGTTCGATGTTGAAGTGTCGAAAAGACTGTGAAAAATTTGCAAAGAAGCCCAACCAAAGGTCCGCTTTACATTTAAAAACAAGTGACCGTTGGAGAATTTGAAATAAGAGGTTAAAGGTTGAAGTATGAGAGCGAAAGTGTCATTTTCAAAATTCAAATAGAGCTCCCTGCCTCCCTAGCATCAAAGCAAGACATTTCGGGTCGATTTGCAGAGTGTGGCACTGTGAAAGGCCGAGCGACGCACCTGGAAACCCGCGCAACGCGCCTGGGAGTAAGTTTACACAGTCGGTCAGTTCATGCGCGACGCGCCTGTACAGGGCACCCGACCACCCGATAGGCCGACCCGACAGGCCACCCGGGTGTAATTTTGCGCGCCGTGCTGACATTAAAGAGTACCGCGCACAAATTGGAGGACCTCCGGTGCTACTCCAAGCCTCTCCAAAGATCTTCCAACGATTTCAAAGAGGTATTTTGAAATTTGCCTTTGAAACCTTCGAAATTTGCCAAGGTGATAAATCTGTGACTGTTCTCTGTTCTTCAAAGGATCGTTTTCAAATGGTTTTCCAGAAGGCATAAAGATATTCCTCCAAGAACTGATATTTCCATAAGTGAAAGAAGCCTTGATTACTTTTTGAAGAGCAAACTCCTACAACCTTTGTTCAAACTTCTATAGCTTTAGAAACCCTATTACCTCTACTCAAATTGTAAATTTGATTAAATAAACACACCAAGGTAAACTTCATGAGCATGTTTTTGTTTAAATAAAGTGACATACATAAAGAAACAGTGAAGTTTAGTAGGAGAGAAGTTTCTTGATCAGGCAGAAGTTTACAGTTTGAAGCTGCAGAGGAAGTCTTTGTTATAGAGAGACAGGGTTTAGGTCTAAAGAGAGAAACTTTTCACACTGTCCTCAAGACATTGCCACATTATTAAAACAGTGAAGTACACTCAGTAAAAAGGGGTTTTGACATATTTGTTTTGAAAAAGAAAACGCACATAGTTTATGCCAAAAGCTTTGTAATCTTCTAAACTCTGTCATTTTTTTCTCCAGTCCTGTGTATTGACTGTCTAAACATATGTATGGTGGTTTGCAAGAGATGCAAGATTAGTGGACTGTTGGCACACTTATACAAGGAAGAGTTGTAAATGACTGAAATTCTACCTTGAAGCAGAGATACATGTTTATTGGTTGACATCTAAGGCTTCAAGAACAGGGTGATTTTAGCACTTTCTCACAGCAAACTCTTTCTGGCAGTCTGCCCCTCTTTTTCACTGTATCATTCCCTATTGAAGAGTTTTTGACTGTGATATTTTCAAAGTGGAAGACCATTTCCGAAGAGCAGGGTTTTTATGATTAATATTTGTCTTGGAGACCAAATACAGGTGTGTTGATTAGCCTCTAACAAATCCACAAGGAAAAGTGATTTTTCAATACTGTGCACAGGAAATTTACACAGAAGCATGTCTCATCTTTACTGATGGTGTCCTATTGAGGAATTTGCCTGGCTGAGGTACACTCAAAGGTAGAAGGCTAGTTTTAAGAGAACAGGAGGTTGTGTATTACAAAGACACTTGTTGCAAACTATCCACCTCACATTGTCTCTCTGTCAAAGCAGCATATTGCAACAGTTTCAATCCAGCAGGGCATTTTTACACATAGTGAGGGCAGTTTGCCTTTTCCAAAGCATTTCAGGTCAAAATGCCTCCAAAGCAAGACCACAGGAGCGGGCCACATAAAAGATATGAGCCCATCTCTACAGAAGATATTAATGCTCATCCATCTGTACTTTTCAATTTCCATGAAGTAGGCTGCCTTGATTTCTGCCAGAAGATAGAAGAAGTCAAGAGTTTTTCGCCATTAACACACTTGTGCGCCCTGAGATTCAAAGAAAAACACTTCCAAGTGGCGGATCTTGATTTCAAAATTTCTCCAAGGTATGTGTCCAAGGCCACCAAGATCCCATATCATGGCGAAAAATGGTTTAAACAAGCTCATCTTGACTTAGAGGATTATAAACCTTTCATCAAACCTAAACATAGAGAGGTTGTCACTGCTATCTTCCCTTTTTCATATCTCCTTGACAGTTATGCTCCGCTTATGAAAGCCATAATGAAATATTTCACTTGTGAAGGGAGGTTTGATCGAATTTATGCCTATCATATCCGTTTATTGATGCACTTTACTAGAAGCAGGCAACTAAACCTCCCTCACTTTTTGTTCAAAAGCATAGAGAAAATGGCATCCACTGTCCAAAAGAAGGCCCCACCTCAGCAAATCCCTTCTCTTTTTCATCATTCTTTGATCAAGATTATCTTCCTATACCAGCTGGAGAAGAAAGAGGTTTGATGGGATTTATTCATCAGCCATCCATATTTTGCTACTGTTCCTCCTGCCCATATTTCTCCTACTCAGCATGTCCATCGCCCAGTGCCTCTATCTAGTAGGCCTACACCTAGAAGACTCAGAATGACTACTGGACAGCCAAGTCAGCAGGAGGAAGGAGAGGGCAGTGAACAGCAGCAGCAGGTAGATGATGAAGGACAGCAGGTCCATGATGAGGGACAACAGCAAACAGAAAGTGAAGGGCAGCAGGTCCAAGATGAACAGCAACAGGTACACATTGATGAACAGCAGTTAGAAGATGAAGAACAGCAAGTTGGGCAGGAAATTGAAACACCTCTTGAGCCACAAATTGGACAAGACATTGATGAAGAACAGCAAGCTAAGGCTGCCACCTTAACAGTGACAAAGATTGTTCCTAGCAAGAGGAAATTGCCCAAAAAGACACCTTCTAGCATGCCAAGGAGGAAAAGCGCCAGATTAGCTTTCAAAGGAAAAAGTAAAGTTGGAGAAAGTACAAAGCATGGAGGTGAATTAGCTATTATCCCTATCCAAAGCGATGATAGTGAAAATGAGGCCCTCCTTCTCGAAAATATCTTAATCCATAAGGAAGGGAAAATTGATGCATTAGAGCAAGATCTTCAAAGGGCAAGGAATTTCAATCATTTCTTGGAGATTGAAAACAAACAAATGAATGTGCACACAGCTGTTCATGAGGCACGGGCGATTAAGTATAAGAAAGAGGCAGAAAAGGCGCAAGCAAGAATTGAAGAGCTCATTGGTGAGTTTGATGATGAAGAGGAGGAAGACCAACCTAGGCAGAAGAGGCCTAGGACCATCGGGCTTAAAAGATCCTTGGAGAAGCAGAGAGCAAAAGAGCAAGCCCAGCTCCAAGCCTTTCCTCTCACTGCACTCCTTGAGCAGGAAATTGAGGAAAACAAAGAGGCTTGGCTTGAAAGAGCTAACAAAAATTTGGAAATGAAGCTTGAGAGGGCCAATAGAGATTTAGAGCTGCAGAGGAAGAGGACACACCACTTCCAAAAGCTGAATCAGTTTGCCTGGCGCAAACTAAAGGCAGCACAAGAGAAATTGAAGAAGGTGAAGGGGAAGCGCCTAGCACGGAAGGAAGGAAAAATCATATCAGCCCTTGATATTTTGGCCTCAGCTTCGGAGCATGTTGCTATGGACCCTTGAGGGTCATGCATGCCAAATTAGGGCCTTTTTCGACAACTTTTTGTTTTTTGGCATTTTTTGGGTTTTTGGTCGAAAACTCATTATTTCGCCATTTCAGTTTGAGGAATTGTCAAGGGAGGAGGATGGCACTGATAGATGCCATAATTCTATGAGCAGGTCTCCAGTGATTTTCAGGGCATTTGGAGATCATTCGCCCACTCAAATTGGCGAAAAACTCACACACATTACACATACATGTCGACGGTACGCTATTTCACGGCTTTTACACACGAGGTACGGATTTTGGTTGTTTCGGGCCTATAGGATTGAGATGGTTGGGTTAGGAGAAAGTGAACACGAGAGGGAATTTCCGACAGCCCTCATGAGCCCCCATTTTGACCTTGAAGCTGCCAATTGCATCATAGTGGGGACCTTTTTAGAAAATTAATGTGAAGTATTTTTGTAATTTTTTGAACATAAAAATACTTTTCCCAAATGTGCGTTAGCTATTTTTATCTTGGAAACAATGAAAAAAGTCAATGTAATTCTTGTTTTTAGCAGGTTTTTGAATATTTTATGGGATATTTTGTGGGAGGAGCTTTCACAGCCTGGGGACAGAGCAAAAAATTTGAAAGCTTGACGATGGGATAGCTAGTTGCTCCATGAGGTTTTCCTTCCTCAAGCCTATTTATTCCATGGGTTTCATTGTAAATCGGAGGGCTGAACTTGAGAGAAGAATTAATACATTGGTCATATGAGCTTTGAAGAATACACTTGTGTTATGATTTTTGGACTGCCTCTTGGATGCTTTTGAGGAATGATGAAGGATTGTTGATGGATTCCATGACATGGTAGAATGGTATAGTTTTTCTTGCTTTGTTGTTGTCTTCTAGTTTTCATTCATAATACATGCTTCTTGCTGCTATAGATCAGTAGAGATTGATTTTGAGATATGCCCATGGAGGCACCTCAAAATTCCTGAATCTTCATAGCTTGATATTTTCTTCTTCCTTAGTTATGCTAAAGAATTCTTAACTGCTCTTTAGTAACCTAAGGATAATGTTTGCTAGTTTTATTTACAAGTTCTATGCATGTTGAGTAGGATGTATGGTGTGCCCTGCCTACATATAAGCTGTCCATAGTTCTGTCCATAAAACTTTCTCTTTGACTGATTTGTTGATCATCTTGTTGAACCAAGGAGGCCTAGTCCCGATCTAGCCCTTTGCCTAAAACTATGAAATCTTTTTTGTCAAAGTGCCCAATGACTTAGAGACTATGTTTAGGCGTTTCGGCGTAGTTTATGAGTTGTTAGTTTGTCTCATGTGTTTTCCCCAAAGTCTGATAGCCATTTCCCGAAGTTAGAGGGTCTTATACCTCTATGTATGGCTGGAATGTTTGATTTCTATGTATTAATTAGCTCATAGTTACATTTAACATGATTAATGGCTTGCTATAAAATGTTTATGTCTGCTATTAACTAGTTACACTTGAAATCCCTTTGTCTTTCACCAACTTGTTGTCCATTTAACCCATTTTGCCCAAAGATCCCTTCTACCGTGAATCAAATCGGCCCTACAACAGTCTTACATCATTACCTCATAGCTTCCTTGACCTGTTTGACCCCATAGCCCAATTTATCTACATCTTGTTATCCAGTTTATGTATTTGATCAGTTTTATCCCTCACAAACTAAAAAACCAAAAATCAAAAAACTAAAAACATACTTCATAACTAGCCTAATATCAGAACACCATAAGCGAACACACCGATATCTTTTAAATTTATAGAGAGAGCCCTCTCTGAGTCCAAGAAGGCTAGGTCCTTGGGCTCCAAAGCTTGGTTTGATGTTACATCGTCATTTGGCTCGCCAATCGGCCAAATCACGGGACCCTAACACCACCAATATGTTCAAGAGAAGTTTTCCTCTGAATTTTTCAACCCCCCTCTGATTCTATGTTGGTCTTGATTCACAAAAATCATATTCCTCTTTCTCGTGTCGATGATGTGGGAAACATTATGGCCCACCTTCGATCAAGGTCACTTCCTATTGACTCCAGCTCATTATCTAGGAACTTGATCTAGAGACTCCCTTCAGGTACCTTAGAGCCTGCATGCCTCAATGGAAAGTTTTTTGCATTCAACGTAAGGTCCACATCATTGGCCTTCGATCAATTGACTCTGTGGGTGTTCGACGTCAGATCACTATTGACATTCCGTGGATTGTACCTTTCGTACCTTGAGAGCCATTTTCATTATTGGTGGTTTCTCTCGCGTCTGTTAACAGCTTTCATCATTGGCTAGTAATCAGACAATTTTCTTGCATGTTCGACTCTAGCTCACATATTTTCATGCTAGAATTTGTACTTTGTTTGGGTCGAGATGGAGCGCAAGACCCTGGGTTTTGTCTGATAAAATCCAAGCTGCAAGTTCTTTGTGATTTACTATGACTTATTATATGAATCTTCTGATTGGATGGCTGCGACCATACCTGAGTCTGTTTGTTGATCCCTACTGCTGGATGGTTGTGTCCATGCCACGGATCTCACTATTTATGTACTCTATTATGGATGTTTGCGCCCATGCCACATTTCATGTATCAGATGTATCAGTTGCATTCATACTTGTAGGTTTTCTGACAACAGTTTTTGGGTCGAACGCGTTCTCATAAAGCATTTCACCCCTCCCTCCCTCTCGAACCTCATGCTTTAGGGGGCATATGTTACACAGCATTTTGTCACCGTCCCTACAATCCCTCGCCCAGAATATTGGAGGGTATTTCCCGTGACTTGTGAGTAGTGTCATACTCTACAAACACCTTCTTTGCATCCTTTTTCATAAGGACATCATTTCTCCTGTTGAACATTTCCTCAAAAAGCCCACAAAAACCCATGTTTTGGCCTTAGCGCGGGTAGCCAGTTCATTCCTCGCGCCAATGTGGAGGGTTTACACTAGAGCCCACGCCACCTGGTGCTCTGTCTCTATGTTATCCCCATGCCAGCTATTTTAGGAATGTTTTGTAACAAATAGAGGCGGAATTTTCCTTCTAACCACCTCAGGGGTGAGTCACAGGAAGTGGTTAGCTTGATGAGCCATGGATCTCCCTCTTTGGGTAGTGGTTTCCTCCTCCCATGGAACACTCCTTGAAGATAGGTCTCCCTTCAATGATTATATGGATCCTAACCTCTCCCTCTCCCTCTATATAAACAAGCCTTCTCCCTTTATGAAAGCTAGCTGAACATATAGCCAAGAAGCTGAACTTGGAGAAGAGATACTATAGCTGAGTAATTTCTATTGAGAAGGTAGAAACAAGGATAATTTCGTAGAGAGAGCCCCGTCAAAATTCCCAACAAGCCTTTTTGAGACACGCTCCACTGGAACCCTGTTGGAGGATACCGCAATGTCGAAGCTTGGTTGTACTCTTCCTTCTTTTCATTAATATACTTGACTATGGTATTGGTTCCATCATTGTGTTATGTTTATCTAATGTAATTGATTTAGTCTTCTTCGACTGACTGATAGTTACGAATGTGAAATATTATGTTGTATATCGTCGTTGTTTCTTGTGTATGTGCAGGTATCCGAACGTGAAAGCGAGCAGATCGTGATCTGTCAAACCAGGAGCGAGAGGCAGCCACTCTTTCCGACGACAACAACAGCGTATGACCTTTGGTAATTCATCTATCGAATCTCCATCCATTTTTTAACTAATAATCGATATTATAGCATGTCTCATGTGTGGCTAAACCCACACTAGGGCTAGTGGGATCGCCTCTGTCCATAGAGGGGATTTACCTCACCAACATAAGGTCACAAGTAATTATCAAGAAGATAATTTGTATTAATCTCCAGCCCTCCAAATTCTCAACATGGTATCAGAGCTAAGGTGTTGAACACAAGGGATGTTTTTTTAACAAGGACACTCAAAGAAACGAAGATCAAAGTTTGATTTGAAAATTCAAATCAGTTTTCAAAGGAAGACTATCTATTTACTTCAAGGTTTGAGTACACCAACATTGAAAAAACTCATATCTTAAAGGAAACCCTTGACCGCACTTTCAATCATCATCAAGGAAGCTGCAAGAAAATCCACTCAAGTAAGTATTAATGACCCTATCTATCAAGATGCCTTATTGTAAAGAAAGCAATAATTTGGTTAGGTCATAAAAATTTAGTGCATGGAAGAAAAGAACAGCTTTGAATTTAAGTGAAGACAAAGTAATGGACTATATCAAAGGATCTATTTTCCAAACCTTAAAATAATATGCTCCGGCCCATGCCAAGTATATGAAGGGAGAAATTAGAGCCCATGGGATTCTAATATAATCCATCAAAGACTCACGCATTCTCTATGTATCAAAGCTAAAGACTGCAAAACAAATATATGAAAAATTAGTGGAGCTATTCTCTGTGAGTACTGCAAGAGAAGCAATATCTCTAAGACAAGAACTATACAAAATGAAATTATCAAGGGAAGAAGGAATCATTCCGTACTTTATGAGGATTTCTAAAATAAGTGATCAACTACATGAACTATAAGAAGTGATGTCTAACATGAGATGACTACAATGGTGTTGAATGCTCTACTAGAGGATTAGGGAAACTTCACTTCTAGTCTATACGTGAAGAAAGAAGCCACCCCATTCCATGATTTATGGTCTCTATGTAAAATAGAGGAAACAATACTAAAAGGAAAATTTTATTAAGGACCAAGTGAAGAGAATCATGCCTTTGCAGCCTCATACAAGAAGAAAGGAAGATTTAGAAAATTTGGCCCTCGGAATAAGAGAAGAAATATGGACAATGTACGATGATTTGGATGTAATGAACTTGGGCATTATAAAAGAGATTGTCCTAAATATGGAAAGGACAAGAGGAAAAAGGAATAAGTCCATGTAACTAATGAAAGAGAATAACCTCATGCTAAAATATCCGAGGAGGAAGCGAGAGATCTCTATTATGATTGAGATCATCTTTCTCTTTAAGTGATCTCTGATTGGTTGTAAAATAGTATTAGTATGAATCTTAATTTCAAGTGTACGAAAAAAGACCACTTTAGCTGTGCATAACAAACAGCCCTAACATCAAAATATGGCTGCCAAAATCTTCAGATCTGTAATTAGTTTATCAAGATAAATACTACAAAAATCTAGATCTATGCATCAAAAGACATTAAGCAGTAAATAAAATGAGATTTACTCCATGCATCCAATAGACAAGACAAGAATATGTTGAATGAATTTTATATTAAGGGCACCTGGGAGGAAAACATAGAAGGATGTTACCATTTCTCCTCAATGGGATGGGTTCTTGTAAGTCCTCAGCACTTTATATCTAAAATTCCTCTCTCTTGATGGTGTAGAAAATCCAGATAAAAAAGGAACTCAAAGAAAGCTCACAAGAAAAAGGATAGAAAAATATGACAATGATGGTGGATCAAAGTCAGACCAAAAGTATAGATCAAGAGTGATCTTAGGCAACAAAAGGTGATGAATGAATGGAAAAACACTTCTATTTATAACAAAATATTGAGGTCTAGATAATGGTGCATAGTTAAAATATTATTAACCAAATGAAGATCCAACTTTTATGGAATATTTTATTATTTTTGTTGGAGGGAAAAGGAATTTGACTTGGGTCAAATCCCTTTATTTGTAAATAATAAATAAATAAATTATTTATTTATCATTTTAAGGATGTGGTTGAGTAATAATTAATAAATAATGATTTATTTAACTATTTATGAGTGATTTAGTCAAATTTAACAAGGAATATTATTTTAATAAGGTTTAAATAATTATTCCTAGAAAATAATAAGATAAATAATAATTTATCTAATTAATTTTCCTGTTTTTGGTTAAATATGACCAAGAATATTAATTAAATTGTTGTTTAACTAATTATTCCTTGAGGAAAATCAAACAAATGTGGATTTATTCGATATTTCCTCATGGGGTTTCCTACTTAGACCATAAACAACTTAATAAAGGTGTTTTACTAAGTTATTTTCATAGTTAAAGAAATTTTACTTAGGGTAAAATTGGTCTTACATGGTGTACTTAGGTCCATCTAATAGTAACAGGTTAGATGACCAAAAAATGGTGTAACAGATTACCCCCCAGTGTGCGAGCGTTAGGACCTAATCGTATGACTGAAGTACGTTGTAAGAACTGAATCACTAGACACCGAAGGGGAAGTCTAAGAGAGAGAAATATAAGGTAGACCGAAGTGCTAAAGGACTAGTCCCTGAGGAGGCGAGACTTACAGGTGCGACAAGTCTCTTTTATGAAAGAGTAATTGTGTTATAGGCGACGCGGGAGGCATACTTATGCCCGTTGAGACAAAGTACAAAGAATAATGCATCTAGTAAACAAGGGACTGAGCAATATAGTACATGCTGGCATAAACATGAGCTAGGTAAGAGCATGATAATGAATCTGACATACATGTTGTGCCTGGGATAACAGCCAGTATTTATACAATAATATCTGAGTACATGAGATACAAATACAACCCAAATGCCCCTATAAACAGGAAAGGGCTCTGAAAATCTTACTGATACATGCAAACAAAAAGGTGCTGCAAGCGGCTGAGGCCGACATCATCAAATATATGGAGCTGCATCAAAGGTCGTAATGAAGAGTTCATTCAGGCATGTGGGGGGATGCCTGTAGGGCCACCCCCTCATGAGGGCTGAAAAAATATCACATACACCTAGGAAACATCAATATCAGCTGTTGCATCACTGAACCATCAAGTATATAGATCTCGATCATGCTGAAAGGAGTTGGAGCTAAGAAAAAATCAATTCAAAGGGCAATAAGGAGTCTTTTTGTCTGATCCAAGGCACTGAACAAGATTGGGAGATGGAACCAAGGTACACCGCCCTCCAGACCTGTCTTCTAGAATGAATGAGTTGATGTCGACAGAAGGAGTTCCGCCATAGGTGAGGCAATAAGGGATCCTCAACTAAGGAACGAGAGAAAATAGTAGAGCGATTGACAGACTGACACCTGGGATGATGATGAAATGGGGGGTAATGAGTAGCGGACGAACAACTTCCCTTGTTAGAGCATAAAGGGCATGGATGAACTGGCAGCAACTGACACAACATCATGAGGGATAGGGGATAGTGGGACTGAAGGCCATAATGTGCGACACGAGAGAGGAACCAAGCAATGAAGGATGGAGGACTATAACAGAATACAAAGGGACTGTTGGAGAGGTAAATCCCCTCTGCGGACATAGGCAATCCCTACTAGCCCAGATCGGGTCTAGCAACAATCAGTCACGTAGTGACGCAGGTCTCTAATTACAAAACGACAAAAACACAACGAGTTTCCTACCTCAGATCCTACACAATGGTCGTCGAAGAAAGGATGACGCTTCCTGTCCTCCGCTCTAGCAGATCACGATCCTTCCACTTAACACGTCTAAACACCTGCACACATGCGAAGAAACACAATGATACGCAGCATAGAATCTAAATCTTGTAACCATACATCAGTCAGAGAGGATGTAATTCATTGCATCAAAGACAAAGACACATGAATGAAACCATAATCAAAGTCTCTTATCATTAATAATAACAAAGGAAAGATACAACCCAAATCTTTGACGTTGGATCTTCCTTCGGTGGGGCTAACAGCAGAGCACGTCTCAATGAAGCTCGTCGGAAATGGGACAAAGCTCTCTCTCTTCGGCTTGGTTCTCAAAGGTTGTCTGGTGATAGTCTCCTTGCTACAGATTCAGCTCTTGCCTCTAGCTTGCTAAGGTAAAATGGCAAGCTTATATAGATGGTGGAAGGGGAGTTGGGATCCCTACAATTGTGGGATTGGCCCAATCCTTAAGGAAGCTTTCATGATAGGTGGAAAACCACCTCCCATACATGGAGATCTGGAGCCAAACCTCCCAACTCATTTTAGACACTCGTTCAATTGTTTTTTGGAATCAAACTTCCTCCATTTATTTTTAAAAAACAATCCTTATTAAGCTTGGCGTGAGCGGGTCACTGGGATAGAGCGCCAGTTGGCACGCCCTCTTTGGTGGATTTTCCCCATTGGCACAAGGGCTGAACTGGCCGATCGCGCCAAGGCCAAAAGATCATTTTTTAGGGTTTTTCAAAGGAAACTTTCTTCAGAGGAATGATTGTCCTTGTCAAGAGGGATGCCATGAAAGTGATTTCAGGTTATGTCACTACTCACAGGTCACAGAAAAGGCCCTCCAATTTGTGGGACAGGGAATTACAAGGATGGTGACAAATTGATGTGTAACAGATGCCCCCTAAAGCATGATGCCTAAGAGAGAGAGAGGGTTGAAATGCTTTATGAGAATGTGCCCAACTGAAAACACTGTCATCGGAAGACCTCCATACAAGTACAAATGATATCTCTGATACATGATATGTGGTATGGGCGCAGCCATCCATATACAATAAGCGGGATCCATGGTATGGACGCAGCCATCCAGTAAGGATCAACAAGCAGACTCAGGTATGGTCGCAGCCATCCAATAAATGAGTCATGATAATCCACAAAATCCGTAGCCTGGATTCCATCAGACAAAACCCAGGGTCTTGCACTCCATCTCGACCCGAACCAAGTACAAGTCCAAGCCATTAGGGGAATTTTGAGGTCTAAAATGGCCCTCCTAAGGAAAATGTACAATAAAAATTCACTTTATGAGAACCAATCACATTTAGGGGATGACATCATCCCTAAAGTTTTAGGTGGCATTGCTTGAGTTAAAGGTACTTACTTGTCACATTCTCAATGGTGGATAAAAACTCATGGTTAACCATGGTAGTGCTCTAAGTACTTTTAAATTCAAAGTAAAGTACTCATAATAACTGTCATTTCACACTTTTTGAATAAAAATATATTATTTTCATTTCATATTTCTTGAAAGAAACAATGCATATCCATATAAATTTATTATATTATTATTATATAGTATATTAATTACATGTTATTATACAATTTAAATAATATAAATTTTAATTAATAGCATATAATATAATTAAGAATTTATAAATTTATATTTATATTTTTTTTAAGTTATTTAAGTACAAAGGACAAATGCATTAGTTTTTCAATGATAATGACTTTTTATTGAAAAACTCATTCTTATTTATAGTCACATCAATACAATTTTTTTATTAGTTTTATTTTGGTACAACTTTTGAATTGAATTTAACTATGGTTACATGGATTGTGGTGCAAAAAGTGAATTGAAAATTCATAAATATTATTTTATTGGTTTAGCTATTATTTTATTATTTCCTTAAGAGGCCCATTTTAGAGCTCAAATTTCCCCTAATGATGTGAATAAGTGAGTTGAAATCAAACATGCAAGAACATCGTCTGATTACCAGCCAATGGTGAAAGCCATTAACAGACGCGAGAGGATCCACCAATAATGATGATGGCCCTCAATGTACTAGAGGTACAATCCACAGAATGTGAACAGTGAGATGGCGTTGAACACCCGCAGAATCATTCAATTGAAGGCCAATGATGAAAACCTTGCGTCGAATGCAAAGAACCTACCATTGAGGCATGCAGGCTCCAAGGTACCAGGAGGGAGTCTCTAGATCAGCTTCTTGGATAATGAGCTAAAGTTGACAGGAAGTGACCTCGATCAAAATTGGGCCACAATGTTTCCCACATCATCAACGTGAGACAAAGGAACATAATGTTTGTGAATCGGGATTAGATGAGAATCAGAGGAGGGTTGAAAACTGCAGAGGTCAACTTCTCCTAAACATATCGGTGGCACGACACTGGATTTGGCAGTATTTGACATCAAAAGATCTGAGGTCATGATGACGAGGCAAAGAGCAGATGAGTGGTCAAAAAGGATTACCCAAACCCATGGAGGCAAGCAGAAAACGAGATGAGATGTCCCCAACCCAACACGAATGCAGACAAGTGCCATGTTCAAGAGTGACATACTACCAACACGACGATGATACTGGTTTCATTTTTCCCACCCATTTCTGGCGAGTACCCCAATTATTTTTGAAAACAAGCTTGAAGGGGATAACATATGCTCGCAATATAAGTTTTTCCTTCAGACAAATCCAACCTAGTACATTTAACAAGCCCTAGAAAGGAGGAACTCAAGTAACATCATTGTGATGGAGTCTGATGTCATCAGGCTTTAACGAGTGTGACAAAGGAAGAACTCGGCGTATTTTCATGTTTAGAGAGTTTGAAAAGACAACGGAAAAGTAAACTCCAACAGTCCATTTTCGTAGATAGTTCCTCGTATCCGAAAAGGTAGAAAATTGTGTCTGAGAAAACCTCCTAGTCGCGATAGGCTAGGGTATTCCTTTTTCGTAAATAATCTATCCCAGCCTGAAAAAGGGTTAAACGTATACTGGGTAGATGTCGTTTCAGAGCCAATTTAACGAGATCAAAATGACAACTTGGCAATATTTTCAAGTTTAAAGAGTCAGAAAAGAGCTGAAAGATGACTCCAGTAGTGACTTTTTCGTGTTTTTACCAAGTCCGAAAAAGTATAAAATACAACTCGTATCGTCGTCCTAGTCGCGTGAAAACCTGTTGCTACACAAGAAATCAAGCGTAAAACCCATTTTTCGACAAAATATAATAAAATATTGGAAAAATAAGCTCCAAAACCTAATTTGATCTTGAAAAGTTATAAATATGACAAAAATAGTAAAAACATATTTACTTTTACTTTTTACCTCTTGTGGAGAGAAACAGTGAGTTTTTCCTGTGCAAACTTGCGGCGACGATTGTGGATGATCCAGTGCCTCATTTCAGCTCTTGTCCTTTCCAGGTAAGAGGCGCTTCCCTTAGCCATGTTTTAATCCATTTTTTATAGAAGTCCACTGTGATTTAGGATCCTTGAGGGGATATTTGCAAATTTAGGGCTCGCCCAATTGGTGCGGGCTTCGGGCACAGAACCGCGTCAATTGGGTCTTTTTTGCAAATTTTTGCTCAATTTTTACAAAAAATGAACCAATCAACTGGATTTTTGAATGTTCAAGGGGTCTAATGAAGTGTTTGTGACCATTTTGGTGCAGATACACAATCACAATGGTGATCGAATGGAAAAAAAGGGAGCATAGTGAAGAATATGAAATGGCCATGGAGAACGAGGCATGTATGAACGCTCTCTAGGATTGCGGCTTAAAAAAATTCTTCTTGACACCATGTCTCAAGGCACAACCTGAATTGCTGCAATACTTAATCAGTATCTGGTACGAGAACGAAGAGAAGTTTAGGCTTCGAGACCAAGTGTTGGAGCTCGAAGTATCTAATGTTTACTTCATAACTGGACTATCTAAGAGAGGTCCAGTCCCGATCATTATAGGTACTAGGCCCTCGGGGGAGAAAATGTCAATGGTAATGGAAAGAGTGTGCCCAGGGGCACAGATAGGATCAGGAAGCGGGAAAGTTGACATCCACATGGTTCCCGATCTAGAACTCAGGGTGGTGCTCTATACCATCATGCGGGTTGCGGGGTTGCAGGCACTGCATGAGGCTACTAGAACACAGCTCCTCCTAGCATCAGAATGCATGAACCCGACACTATTCGATTGGGCCACTTCCATAACAATGAATATCAAACGGAAGTTGACAAATTGTAAGAAGACCAAACTGAAGCAGTTTGGGTATGGATCCATCTTGGTATCGTTCATCCTTGAATGGCTGCCAATCTTTCAGGACCAGGGGGAGATAGTTGTTGATCCACCGTTGAGAGAACCATGGATGGCTATATGGGCAGCACTCATGCCCAGATCAAGAGGGGGCTAGAAAATGTCATGGAGGCCCGAGTTATTTGTATGGCTTCGGTGACAGTTGATCGTTGTGGCAGACTGGCCCTATGCCGGTACTGACTTCACGGGAGACCCAGATCTTCCACTCCCAGAGGGAGAAGACTGGGATGAGGAGCTGGGTAAGACTCTTTTTGATTTTTGTGTATTTTATGATTTTTTTTTGGTATACATGCATGTTCTAAAATACAATCCTATGTGTATGTAGATGTTGGCCCAGAGAGGCCCATCGGGATGTCGTCGATCGCACGGAGGACCCCACTTTCCTATGACCCTCAAGGCTAGGGTGGCGAGGGGAATGAGCTAGTTCAAAACTTGGAGGGAATCGCCCGTGGGATCCCAGATTATGCTCGCCTAGCAGATGTCCCATTGGCTTATCAGAGGCACACCGTGGGGGTGCCTAGTCGCCTTCATCGTTTACTGAGGTGATTGGTGCGGGCAGTAACATGCTACCATGAGCACCATGCTGATTAGTCGTTTAGGCTTTTTCATTTGCACATTTTTGAGAGACATGTTGTCTCTGGCTATTATTAAAACAGACATGTATATTTTTGAATTTTATGTGATGCACACAAACTGCAAACATTTCGACATATATATATATGTATATATATATATATATATATATATATATATATATATTTCTGGATGGATCTTTTTACATATGATGATGTTTTTTTTTTACAAGTTGCGTAAATGTCTATCTAAAACCATGTTAGCTACTGCATCTATTAACGCAGTCATGTGTCTGGGTATATGCTGATATGTAATGTAATCAAAAAAAAATTCCAGTAACCGAATACGTAGATAAAATCGTAAAATGGATGGGTTCCTAACTGAATAGTGACCATTGAGCTGTAACACTACAAGCTGTGAATCCAAATATATAAGTAATGCACGGATACCTAGGTTAACAGCCTCGTTCAACAATTCCAACACGGAACTATATTCCGCAACATTATTTTTGGTAGGCCCTAGACAAACACCTTGTAAATTGACTAACTCACCAGCAGGATTGTAGATTACTCAGGCCGCTAAGGACAGATTCCTGGTACTGCGGGAACCACCATCCATGAAATTGACAAAAGGAGTAATAGACATCTGCACAATCAGGAAGACCCAATCAGCAGAAAGACACTTAAAAAGCACACCACACCATACATGCACAAAAATGAAATCACTCACTTATGTACACACACCACATAAGAATAATTCAAGCGTAGTACTTCTTGAGGTACAGCCCATTTCTAGGTTGCGCCAGAGGAATACCTTCATAGTCGATCAGCTCATAAGCCCCATTTTTTAATACTCGTTTGACAATATAGGGCCCATAACACATGGGCTGGAATTTTCCTGCTCCAAGTTTATCATGTGCTTGGTTGTATAAGAGGACGAGGTTCCCTTCGATGAAAGAACGTGGAGAAACCGATTGATCAAAATGGGCTTTAACCCGCTTTTTCTTTGCCTCGATAACCAAAGCAGCTAAGCAACTGGTTTTGTCCAATCGTTCCAAATACAGGAGACATTCTTTCTCTAGGGAAGTGTCGGGCAGTAATTCCACAGCCAACTTCAGCGAAGGGATCTCACGTTCAACCGGAAGAGTCGCTTCTAGACCATACACCAACTAGAAAGGTGTGAATCCAGTCGCGCTCTTTACTGACGTCCAATAGGCCCAAAGAGCTAAGAACAATTGGAGATGCCAGTTGGATTTATGAATACCAATTGTTCTTTGAAGCATCATGACAAGTACTTTGTTCACGGCCTCAACCTGGCCATTTTCCTAGGGATAGTATGGCGTTGAGTTGTCATGATGCAAGAACAACTTCGATGTCAGCTCTGCCATCATGTAGTCTCAAAAATGAGTGCCATGATCGGTGACGATGGCTTGAGGAACTCCAAAATGTGTAATTACATGGTTGAAAATGAATTGAGTGGTTGTCTTACCGTCGGTAGCTAATGTAGGCATCGCCTCGACCCACTTGGTGAAGTAGTCCACGGAAACGATTATATAAGCATGTCCCCCCACCGAGTGAGGGTTACATGTCATAAAATCAATGCCCCATTTGGAAAAAGGGCCTACCATAATGACAGGATGCAAGGGTAGGGGTCGCATATGAATCTTGCGTTGAAAGACCTGGCATGCATGACATTTTCGAACTGCAACAATACAGTCTTTGAATATAGACGGCCAAAAGTAACCCGCACACATAATATTTTGGGCGGTAGCATATCCGAACATGTGACCGCCATAGGTGCCACTGTGACAGTCATTTAGGACTTTCTCAGCCTCTTCCAGGGTCAAACATCGGCGGAGCACAGAATCAACTCCGACACGATATAAGGTATCTCCAAAAATGCGATATGGTTGAGATTGATGCTGAACGCGACGTCGAGCATCCTTTGTCAACTTAGACCAGAAAGTGGATGTCTGAAGGTACATGATGATGTCACCGTACCATGGATCATGAGTGCTGATAAGAAAGAGTGTTTCATCCGAGATATGATCCTCGGATTGGGATGGGACAGAGTCTATCAGGAGAGAGCAGATAATATCAGCAAAAACCAATGATTTCATCGATTTAGCAGTGGTGAACTCTAAATCGAACTTCTGAAGGATGACAATCCATTTGGAGTACTTTCCCCCCAGCAACTGTCAAGACAAGATCTATGTCATGGGGTTGTAGTCGGAAATCACGGTTACCGTACGCAACAGGATGTAATGGCAGAACCGTTGAACAGCCTTGACCACGACAAGCACCAACTTCTCAACGTGTGCTTAGCACGTTTCAGTGTCGAGAATATTCCGAGACAGATATTAAACTACATGTTCATTTCCGTCGTCGTCATCCTGAACTAGAACCATGGCAATTGTGCTAAACGCAGCAGCCAGATAAAGGGTAAAATCACGATGATAGTTGGGAGGACGTATTAATGGAGCGTTGAAGAGAAACGTTTTAATTTTATCGAAGGATTTCTGGGCAATCTCGTTCCAATGGAAGGGAACATCCTATTTCAAAATTTGCATAAACACCTTGGCCACTTCTGCATAGTTCGGAATAAAGCAACATAAGAAGTTGGCTTTCCCTTGAAGACTCTGCAGTTAATGCAACAAGGATGGGGATGGGAGGTTAACGATAGCCTCGACCTTGAGGGGGTCGAGGCGAATTCCATCTTTGGAGACGATGAATCCCAAAAGACAACCAGAATCCACGCAGAAGACACACTTATGAGGATTGAGCCTAATATGGTAACGTCTGCAGCGAAGGAAAATCTGGCGGAGGTGTTCAGGATGGTCCTCATGCCGAGCTGAGTGAGCCAGAAAATCATCCAGATATGGCTGGAAAATATGACATATGTCATGAAAATCATAGGACATAGCACGTTGGAAGGTGGCCCCGGCGTTTTTCAACCCGAACGGGAGCTTCTTGTAAGCGAAAGTACCCCACAAATAGATAAAGATGGTCTTATGTTGATCAACGGGAAAAATATTAATTTTATTGTAACCCGAGAAGCCATCCATAAGGGAATAGATCTCACTCCTCGCGCAGTCATCGATGATCTGATCTATAAATGGAGTGGGGTAGTTGTCCTTTGGACAAGCCTGATTGATGTCTCTGTAGTCAACACAGACCCGTATAGTGCCCTGCTTCTTATCTACAAGGACAATATTAGAAACCCATTCTGTGAGGGGAATTGGATATATGAAGCCCGCGTTAAGAATTTTTTCAACTTCTGCCTTTATAGTCTTGGCTTTTCTGGGATGCACTGGGCGCAGACGCTAACACATGGGTTTCGCACCTGGATAGGTGGGGATTTCTTGTACGACTATACTGGGATCGATCCCAGGCATCTCTTCATAGGACCATGTGAAAACATCTCTGAATTCGCGAAAAAGGTTCGTGTATACTTGAATCTCTTCAGGAGAACATGTAACTCCCACGTGAATTTTCTCGACGACCCTCGGTTTAACGGAGATGTCGATAGGCATAGTTTTTGTGATGTTACTTAGATTTCCCCCTGAAAGAACCTCGTGAATCAATATGGGTGTTTGGAGAGGTGGAGTGGGAACCTAAGATGCGAAGCACTCTAGACAATTAGACATTGCCCCCAGGCCAGGCATGAACGAGGAACGACGATGTCCATTGATCCATGGCAGACCTTCAAGAGACATCGTTTCAACGATAGCTTCATCAGAGGGGAAGACTTCTCTTAAAGGATCGGGCGAATCTGCATTGCCTAGCTAAGGGGATTGAGAATATACATCTAGAGCCATGCTCAAAGGAGCATGTTCAGAAGGAGGAGGATCTGATGTAGCGACGATTTTGTAGTAATTGATCTCAACTAGAGTCAAAGGCATCGATTCTCCAAACAAGGTCACCTGTTCAGGTGAAGGGATGATCCAAGGGTCGTCTGACCTAGAGATCATGTTAACTTGAATGGTGTGTGGTGGTGGCGTGGGAAAAATACCCATGAGGACGAGGTCCTTGAAAAGACCAAATCCTGCACTATCAGGGGGATTGGGAATTTGATCCATGTACGGTATGTTGTTCTCTGAGGATGAGGTGAAGAAATACAACTGATCTATAGTGATAATCTTGACCTCATGAGGAAACTTCAGAAGCTAGAAGAGGGTGGACAGAACGCATAGCATGGCGTGAGTCCAGCTGCGACCAAGAAGAAGAATTTAGTTGAGCTTGGCGTCAACCACTTCTACTTCCACGTTGACTGTCTTACCCTGTAACGTGATCAGTAAATTATCGAGAACACCTAGGGGTTTTGATTCCCTACCATCAAATGCCTCTAGGGCATTGGGAGATGAATTAAGAGCTAGAGAGCCTATGGCCTTCTAGCAAGTAGATGACATAACACAGGTGGAACCGCCTTCGTCCACAACGGCTCTGTGGATGTTGAGGCCGTTGATACTGACTTGGATAACAAGAGAGATCTGATGTGGAAGTCGAGGGACAAAATTTTCCAGATCAAAGGTGAGAAGACTAGAGTTAGCGGGGTCAATTCCACCGATTGCGGACAACAGAGCTTTCCGTTGTGATGGGAAACTTTGAAGCACTTCCAACGCAGACATTATGGAAGGCACCTGTGCTAAATCCTCAACAATGTTGTAATGTTGAGCAGCATGAGCGTTTGGATTATAGGAATATTTTCGAATAACACCTTTGGAAGGTGGCCTTACAACAGGTTCAGCGTTGGGCTTCTCAATTTCTAAAGGACTAGAGACAGGTGGGGGAGGTGGGCCATCAACAACTTCCTTCCCAGCTGCCTGGCGTGATCCGGCATAATCCTTCGAACGGGTAGCAATCGAGACAGGTACAGCACCATTCATCGTAAAAACTTGGGACCCAAATGGTGTATATGGTGAAGGTTGCTCAACCATCTGGGTCTATTGAGATGGAAATGGTTCTTTGAGAACTGTCGGAGTCTCTTTAGAGCCTTTTAGAAGTTAAATAACCTCATATCGTCATGGACAATCTTTGGTGTAGTGGTCTCCCTCGTAGATCAGGCAAGGATACTTCAGTTTCCGTTGGGAACCATCATCAGCATGAGGTTTAGAAGACTCTAGTTTCGGGGCATCGGATTTTGATTTTCCTTTGCCCTTGTTTTTCCCTTTGGAGTTCTTTTCCGCAAGATTGGCCTGAACGGCGTTGACCTCTGCAGTATTACCAAAATCTGGAGGGGCGGGAAGAGAAGAATTATTGGAAGAATTCGACTTCTGCTTCCCATTAGAGGACTTTCAGGAAGTCTGAGAAACGGAACCAATAACACCATCCACCGATGTGGTAGCTGGTGCTTTAGAGGTTCCTGGCCGCAAAGCATCAGTCAAGGTATCATATAACGTGCCAGACAGAGGGTACACTAGATCGAGGTACTGGGCACGAGCGATGGCTTGTCCTTCGGTCACACATGCCCCCATAGCAATACCTTGAGCAATCTTGTTCACAAAGGAGGTAGTGAACCAATGAGTTAGAAGTTGATCAGGAATATCAAACTTTATCAGTCGACGACGACGTCGCCACTCATGAATATGATCTGATATGTGAGTGGATTTATCCTGCTTCATAGAAGTCAGGAGATGTGTCCTAGCTTCGTAACGAACTGGTAACTGGAAACGTGTCAGAAAAGCCATAGCAAGAGTATTAAAGTCTTGAAATATACCGCGGGGTAGTTCTATGTACTACTTAGTAGCAGAACCAGTAAGAGTGCATTGGAAAATACGTAGACGAATCGAATCATCCACCTAAGAGTTCGAAGAACGCCACAGATGGTAGGTCATGACATGAGCTTGGGGGTCCTCTCCAGCTTTACCCTCAAATTTAGGACAGTCACCAGGCACCTTGGTCGAAACCGGGGGCCAAAATGGATTATGGAGGATCAGATCATTGGTCAATCTAGATACATCCGCCAATTCCAATGTGGTGAGGAAAGGCAACTGAGGATTGAAAGGCATGCCAGGTCCCCGATAAGGACCTCTACCTGTACTCCACCCTGGTTGAGCATAATTTTGCCCCCATTGGTTCTGTCTCGGATAATTCTGGCCATAAGGGGTATAAGCCGTATAATTAGGTTGATACGGCTGCTGATAACCAGTGTAAGGGGGTTGATAACCACGGTACTGGCCCTAGTTATAGGTAGGCCTCGTTTGAGCAATGTACGAACTTGACTGCCGAGTATAGGTATAGCCTGGTTTTTTAAGGTAATAACTAGAACCTTGGGGCGGGTTGTAAACCAGTCAAGACTGACCTTGAAGGTAATAACCACCTTGGGGTCGAGCGGGTTGTTGGTAAGTGGGACCCTGCTGAGCCTGATAAGTTGGGCGCACAGGCGGATTTGGCTGCAGCATAGAATAAATCGGTTGTTGAGCAGGTTTAACTGGATGTGCAGGCTATCCTAGTTGAACAGGTTGACCTGGCTGGGCAGCCTGCCCTGGTTGAACAGGTTGGCCCGGCTGAACAGGTTGTCCTGGTTGAATAGGTTGACCTGGCTGGTGAAGGACACCATGCTGCCCTAGCTGATCTGGTTGGCCTGATGGCGGAAAAGGGCTAGGCTATGCCTGATAACCAGCTTGACCTGTAACAGGACCATAAGATGGCCCTGGCTGTGCAACATTCGGACTGATGGGAAACTGAGGTTGTTGAGGTTGCACCATAGGTTGAGAAGGGTGGATTTTCCCCCCAGGACCGTACAACGGTCCAGGTTGATACCCCAACTGACTTGTGGTTCCTAGAGGTTGCCCTGGCTGGACCACAGGGTGAGGCTGTAGAGGTTGACCTTGAGGGTTGTAGGACTGCCCTTGTGGACTGTACAACAACCCCTGTTGGCCTGAAGGTTGGCCCTGGAAGGGTTGTCCTTGTGGGTCATAAAGATAACCAGGCTGGCCCGAAGGTTGACCCTGGAAGGGTTGTCCTTGCGGGTTGGAAGGCTGCCCAGCCTGGGCAGATAGAAAACCATGAATATACTGATAAGCCTCTAGAGCGGGAAAACGAAGAGGGTTACCCTACTCATCATACTGATATGGAAAAAAATAGATAGGGGTACCATCCGGTCCATAATGGGAAAAATAAGGACGGTTGGGATCTTGGGAGGACTGACCAACCTCAGAGCTCGACGGTTGTAAATAAAATCGATACTCCTCAGGAGAGATATTTTCTGGAATAGCAGATGCTATATAAATGTCTTCAGGAAGTGACGAGGTCCTGATGGACTGAGTAGTGACAGCGGGCGTAGACACAGCTACGCATACAGTAGGCCTAACAGGTACTGATGTGACATGAGGATATGACGTGAGAGGTTTCGATGGCGACATCCCTAACGAAGGAATAACCGGCCTCGTGGACGGAGTCGATACTCCCATGGAGGCCACAGTAGCCACAATCTGACTTAAGGACCTATATCATGTTGGAAGCGAAGGACCAGGTGAAGACATAACAAAATACTCGGGGTTTTTTTCTGGAAAAAACTGGTAATCTTCACCAGATATGGGGATTTCCTCACTAGGAGAAGGACTGGGTGAGTCCATATCTGAACCTGCCACAAGATCTTCTAAAAGACGGCGAGGATAAGGGCCAATTGAACTCAACTGTTCCACCAAAGGGAAGTTTAGATAGAACCGGTCCCCCATCGGGAAACTCGAAAAAAATAGGCTGCTAATGTTCAGCAGAGGACTGAGAGACCTCTAATGAATTGTCTGTGTAAGGACTACCAGTAGACGAAACTGAGGGTTCTGCCACTGTGACAGTAACGAAAAGAGGAAGAGATCAAAACAAAGACACATGCGCTAAAACCAAGGAAAACAATCAAATGGCCAAAAAAATAATCTCTAGCAGGGCGTGTGATCATAGGTGATTAATTTTACCACATTGAAACTTGGAAAATTTTACCGTTTCATGTTTTAAGAGTCTAGAAACGAGTAAAAGATGACTCTATCTCTTTCAATTTGGAAACAAGCGTGAAAGGACAAGCGCTTGATGATCCTTTCAAATTTGATGAGTCAGAAAATATCGAAATGACTACTCTGGTAATCTAGGCAAAAGGGTGTACCAGATATCCGTGAACTACCATTTACACCTTGGTTAAAAAATGAAAGAGAAATCAACCAAGGACTTGACATACGTGCAGGTAATCTCCCCGAATGTCGTGTCCAGTGTATCATGGGTATAAGGCAGCAGACTCGGCTTCCTACGGATAAAGGATAGCAACCTATTGGGGTCTCCCTTTATATATGCAACGGTACGGGGAGCACAAGTCCATACTAGCGTTGTCTAAAGCCAAGAGGCGAACGACAGCTACTAGGTTTAACGACACTGAAACATGTCACTAGCCTAGACCTCTAGATATTTCGTTAATGTTTCAATGTTGCCTTAAGGTAAATTGAATAAATTTTAGATTTTATCTTCAATTATGTTTCAATTTCAGGCCCTAGCGAATGTTATGTCTCAAAAATCCTCTAAATGCACACTACATGCCACAATATATCACTTTGTTCGATGAAGAGCTAACTACGAGAAGGTTGACAACTTTTCAAATAATAACAAAATGAACGGAAAACATCCACCAATGTCTCTAATGCACGCTAACGAAACTAAAAGCTTTTCCTTTAGAGTTATATAACACTAATAATGCAGAAGAAGCTTTCAATTTTCACTAACTAATCAACAGCAAAAAGATTTGTTTTTGTATTTTTCAATGTTTTAGAGAAAAATGCACCAAACGAAATTAAAAACTAATGAGAAAACCAATTTGGGAAACGATGGTGAAAGAGTAGAAACAAGAAAGTTCACTCAATACAAAACACACAATCAGACCTCAAACTAATAGAGAAATCCCTCAAATCAAAGAGGAATCCCAAAAAACTCATACAAACCGCGTAATCTAGGCTCGAAATGAGACAAAGTGAAACTTGAACGAAGAAGAGATAAATCACTCAAATAACGCAATGATACAATAAAAACCAACCAAACGAATGCAGGGAAGCAAAAATGAAGTTGACTGAACAAGAGAAAACCAAAAACTCCCACGGGAGGCTCAGCACACAATAGGACCTAGATGCCCTAGGGCTAGAATGTAAAACTAATGGTAAAGGGAAAACAATAGGAGGATAGAGGTCAAAGATAGTCAACAAGGACTTCAAGGCACTCATACAGTCAGAAAAATAACACCAAAACCAAAAATTAGACTCAGAGGACTCAAAACAAGAAAACCCTAGCACCAAACAAGGTTTGCACGACTGTTTGGCTGTATCTTGTGCCAAAACAGGGTTGGCGCGAGGGCCTAAATAGCAACAAGCGCCAGTTGGCACGACTTTCAGGCTAAAAAGTGCGCCAATCAAGTTTACTAAGGACAAGAGTAAAAAAGAGAAAATAGAGAGTAGATCAAGTATGGTGGGGGCTGAACAGAGGTTTTACACCAGAAGGAGACAAACCAGAAGAGCAAATCAAGCAGGGAAAAGCCAAAAGCAACCGAAAGAGACAAGAAAAACTCCAAGCTCATTCCCCAGCGGAGTCACCAGTTTTTTGGAGAGGTAAATCCCCTCTGCGGACAGAGGTGAACCCTAATAGCCCAGATCGGGTCTAGCAACAATCAGTCACGCAGTGACGCAAGTCTCTAATTACAAAACGACAAAAACACAACAAGTTGCCTACCTCAAATCCTACGCAATGGTCATCGAAGAAAGGATGACACTTCCTGTCCTCCACTCTGGCAGATCATGATCCTTCCGCTTAACACGTCCGAACACCTACACACATGCGAAGAAACACAATGATACGCAGCATAGAATCTAAATCTTGTAACCATACATCAGTCAAAGAGGATGTAATTCATTGCATCAAAGACAAAGACACATGAATGAAACCATAATCAAAGTCACTTATCATTAATAATAACAAAGGAAAGATACAATGCAAAGCTCTAACGCTGGATCTTCCTTCGGCAGGGCTGACAGCGGAGCACGTCTCAATGAAGCTCGTCAGAAATGGAACAAAGCTCTCTCTCTTCGGCTTGGCTCTCAAAGGTTGTCTGGCAATAGTCTCCTTGCTACAGATTCAGCTCTTGCTTATAGCTTGCTAAGGGAAAATTGCAAGCTTATATAGATGGTGGAAGGGGAGTTGGGATCCCTACAATTGTGGGATTGTCCCTATCCTTAAGGAAGCTTACATGATAGGTGGAAAACCACCTCCCATACATGGAGATCTGGAGCCAAACCTCCCAACTCATTTTAGAGACTCGTTCAGGAGTTTTTTGGAATCAAACTTCCACCATTTAGTTTTAAAAAACAATCCTTATTAATCTTGGTGCAAGCGGGACACTGGGACAGAGCGCCAGTTGGCGCGCCCTCTTTGGTGGATTTTCCCCATTGGCGCGAGAGCTGAACTGTCTGGTCACACCAAGGCCAAAAGATCAGTTTTTAGGGTTTTTCAAAGGAAACTTTCTTCAGAGGAACAA
The DNA here is from genome assembly GCA_034641835.2 of Pinus albicaulis. NCBI lineage: Eukaryota > Viridiplantae > Streptophyta > Pinopsida > Pinales > Pinaceae > Pinus > Pinus albicaulis. The sequence goes on from CM076572.1 coordinate 669,752,471, forward strand.
TTGTCCTTGTCAAGGGGGATGCCATGAAAGTGATTTCAGGTTATGTCACTGCTCACAGGTCATGGAAAAGGCCCTCCAATGTGTGGGATGGTGAATTGCAGGGATGGTGGAAAATTGATGTGTAACAGGGACTTGGGATAGACTCCATGAATGCAATGAGGACTCAACTCGAATGCTCTAAACAAGGGCAACTCGATGGTGCTGCCACACAGAAAAGGTCCAATGGGGACCACAAAAACATGAGTACATGATGGTTACTCACGAATAAAATCGACACGAGCATGGACAAGTATGAAGGAAAAGTGGTGCCCCCAAGTACAAGTGTTGAAAGTGAATAAATTCGATTTTTAGGAGTGGTGAAGTGACCCTTCTGGGATGAAATGTGTCCTAGAGAAGTATCAAATCATGAAAAACTAACAGATACCTATTTGAGGGCTCGGTGAGAACTTTCCAACGGTATAGACGATTTTTCAAACTGAGCTACGGTTTTGCCGTAGCAGGCGAAAGAAAAATCAGGGGTTTCTTTTTTAATAAGGCATTTTCCCTCCAAATTCACTCATTTTCTTGTGGAGCTGTGGTGAATGTAGAGAGGAGAGAAGGTCCTAAATCTTGCGGCGATCATAGCAGAGAAACCGACTGTTGGAATCGAGATTCGCCAGTTGTAAGTAAGAGGCCTAACCCTACTCTTTCATTTCAGTGAATTGAAAGTTCATTTTAGGTATCCAGAACTCATGAATAGGCTAGGTCGCACTTTTTTGGATCTATTTTGCAACCTAAGTAGTAGGTACTGGGCAGAAAACTGCGACCTGTCCTAGGAAATGACCTGAAAAGTGTGACATGTTAGAGAAAGGGGGTTTGAGTGTTGTTTTTGGTTGAGATCTAGAATTTTTATGGTTGAGAGGCATGGGTGCCCCCAGGCATGTTATGGTCATGCCAAAATACATTTAGAAAGGGGGAATATAAACACATTTTATGATGTGGTGTGCCATTTGTTTTCGTTATGGTTATGCAGTTCGAGAAATTGAATGGAGGATTACCAATCTCTTTTGGTACTCCATATATGAATCAAATGGACTTTAATTTTATAGGTTGGCATACATGGTGTCACTATCCCAAAGAGAGGATTTGGAGATAATGAACTGGTGCTCTCCTAGAAAACCCAAAGGTTGGTCAACAACAATGTCTAGGGGACTGGGTTGCTGATGTAAGATGAAGGAATGATGAGGGGTATCATCCTGAGAGTGATCTGAAGTGATATGGGACTCTATAGGTTCTTCTAAATGGGGAAGAATAATGGTACTAGAGTCGACACAACCAGATGCACTAGGAGAGTTATGGAGAATTGATTCTCCTGGCCTCTCAAATATGAGTGCCCCCTTATCTAAACAATGGGTGTCAATAATGGCCACAATGTGTATGTGGTTCAAATGCATTTGTTCAGTGTAAGGGGGGACAGATTAAGTCAGGGGTGATGACTACTTCCATAATGTCATCATCGTAATAGAATATGGGTTGACTGGTGGAAGAAAGACCACCTGATGCGGCAAAGCTACCTGACTCATCATCATGAGAAGAGAGGTTCACATGCACATCATCACAAGGGGTGACAGAAGAGTAAGCAGATAAAGGATCTACCGATGTTGAGCCTAGGGTGATCGTTGAAGGGAGGTCAAGCGAAACATCAGGGGAAGTCTCCAAGGGGACTTCCACCGAGGTTCTCATGGATGATGATAGGTAGAAAATGGTGGACAAAGGCTCTATCATATCGACATCAGGAGGGGGAATGTTAATGGAAGCATTTGTGTCCTCTAGTTTTTTCGAAGCAAAATGCGCAAATAAGGGAGCGGGGAACATAGGTGGGTATAATGGACATGGAGATCACACAAAGCACAGGGATGGTTGGTGTGAATAGTCTTGGAGTTCCTAGCTGCAATTGAGGAAGGAACAGAGGTTTCTGGGACCATAGAATCAGGGAATGCGACATTAACCATGGGCTTGAGATGAGGCAACTCTGGACAAGTATGGGTGGCATGACCGACAACATCACACAAAGCATACTGGATGGTACACATTGGAGGCCGAGGAGGGGCAGGGTTTGTCGGGGTAGCCTTGTCATTAGATGCCTTCTTGCGAGCTTTGCCCTTCTTACCCGAAGTGGTCGCAACAGGAGATGGTTCCTGTTGAGGTGGCTGAGGCACTGTAACAGCGGGAGAAGTCATGGGGACCGATTTAACTAGGGTCAAAGAAAGATAAGGTTTTGGTTGACCAGGCGGGGTAGTGGTATGGGTATCAAGGTACCAGACGGGAATCCCTAAGGTCAGGTTAGGAAGAGAGAGGGTGGCCATGATAGGTACCGTGTACACTCCAGGAGGGGGAGCTAGGAATGATATCTGACCGGAGGGAACGGCTCCTAAATGGTTAAGGCCTGGAGGAACTGATCCAGGAGGGTAAAGAGGCTCATGGATATGAGCTATAGGTGAAGGGCCATGAGGAGGAGGTCCAGAAGGCTGAATCAAAGGGCTAGGAGTAGGCTGTAGAGGGCGAGGAGGCTACTGACTAGCCAAAGCGGTCCGCTTGAAGGCAGCCCGAGATGATTGCATCATGCAAAAATTCAATGAGCTGGGATCAAAGACAGGAGGAGGAAGACTACGGAATGTACCAAGAAATGAGGAATCTTTGTAGACTCTGAGTGAGACACTAGTCAAAGGATCGACGGTTTGCTTATTGGGCACCGAAGAGATTATGGACTCAAGGGAGGTTTTAGACTTCGGTTCGTAATATGTTAGCTGGTCAATGGTGACTATATTTCCGTTATGAGGGAAGGACATCTTGCGGTGAAAAGAAGATGGGACAGCATACATCGCATAGGTGTAGCTACAACCCAATATAATGTTGTAATCTAAGGGGGCATCTATGACTTCTACGTTAACACAAATAGTCTTGCCCGCAAGAGTAATAGGACAATTGCGGAATAAGCCAATGGGATGGGAGGCGTGGCCATCCCACACTCGGAGAGTGATTATGGAAGGAGCCAACTTAGGTGATCCAAGTTGCTTCCAAACTGAAGCGAACATCACACAGGTGGATGCCCCCTCATCAATGATGCATCGGGAAATGTTGGCATTATGGATCTTGACTGGGATTTGGAAGGCGACGGAAGTAGGGAGAGGAGGATGTTCTGACCAGTCAACATCAAATACAATCAATTGATCATCGGAAGGATCTACAGTGCCCATGGCAGATAGTAGAGCTTTTCATTATGAAGGGCGCGACTGGAGGAGTTCCAGCATTGAAATGGCAGCAAGAGATTGCGCCAAATCATCTACTATGTTATACGAATGGGCAGCTTTGCCAAAAGCAGCATTTCGGCGTAGTGGTCCCTTAGGGATCTTGGTATGAACCTCAACCTTGGGCTGAGGGATCTGCAAGGGACCATTAGGTGTCGAAAGAGGCTCTGTAGAGACCGAAGGAGGCAGCTCAGGGACAGACGTAGCGGGAGGCTTATTGTACTGACGGGACCGAGTCTGAAGATTGATGTCTACAATTAGAGATTGATCAAATTTCATCTTGAGAATCTAGTAATCGGAGGTACCATATGGAAGAGGTTTAGTGGCCACCTGACCTTTAGGTGGTTGGGTAGCCACAAATCCTTGTTGAGGGAAAGGATTAGTAAGCACAGCCAGCTGACTAGGCACATCAATAGGAGGGACGAAAGGGGAGGTTTGTTGTCCTCGCAATGTTGCTTAAGACTCCCACATCTACTTCATCTGTGGTAAAAGAGGACAATCATGTGTGTAATGACCATAAACACCACAACAAGAGCAAGGCTTGTTCGTGCGAACAGGCCTGTCCTACTTGGGCTGAGTGCCCTGTTGCTGGTTAGTAGTGTTATGAGCATTATTTTGAGGATTAGGTCAAGGATTACTGGGAGTAGATTGATTTTGAGTGTCGTTCCTCTTCTTTTTGAAGGGAGAAGGATTAGTCATGCCCTGTTTCTCATACACCTGCCCCTGAGGGGGTGGTGGCTACTGTTGCGGGGGTTGAGAAAGCAAGGGAGGAGGAGGTGCTAATGCTGGAGGAGCTGGATCACCAGGCTATGGATATGGGTAATAAGAAGGTTGGGTAACAGTGTGGTAAATAGGAGGTTGGGCAAAAGGAGGAGGCATGTTGTATCCTAGATACATGCTGTCGGGAGGGGGAAAAGTGCAGGAGGTGTTGGCCCCCCTTGAGGAAAACCATAGCCCATGGGAGGTTGAGTGTATGGATGAGAGAGAACTCCAAAGATACCCTCGGCGACATGAGATGCCCCCGGTGCATTGGCACCATTGGGTCTAGGAAGATCAAGTATAATGGTATAAACATAACCCAACTGAGCGTAGATCAGGTCTTATTTTAACACAATTTGGAGATTGGCTTCTTCGGTTTGAGGTAAATGCAAAGCGACATCTTTGCCGATAGGGGGAAAGAGAGATTTAAGGAACCAGTCCATGTAAACACAGTCTTCGAAGGTAGGGGCTTGACATAGGCTCTTTCTTCTCCACCATTCCTGGACATCATTGGATAGGCAGGTCGTAGACGATTGACGGAAAGAAGTCAAAAGTTCGGTACCAGTTTCATAACGAAGAGGAAGCTAGAAATAAGACAAAAAAGCCCGAGCAAGAGTCACAAAAGTGGTATGAGAGGATGAGGCCTGATCAACATACCACTTAGAAGCTTCGCCTGTAAGCGTACGTTGGAAAAATCGAAGACGGACAAAGTCGTCGGTAATGGAGTTAGACGAACACCACATGTGGAAAGATCAAACATGATTTGTAGGATCTTCTCCAGCAAGGCCTTCAAACTTGGGGATGTCGGAAGGGAGCTTGGTCGGCATAGCATTCCAACTAGCATCATGGTGTATAGGGTCATTTATCAACTGGTCAAAATCGGGAAGACTGAGGCCTGCCATATAGGGGAGCAAGGGAGCAGCCAGGATAGTTATCGTTGTAGTCCCACTAGTAGTATTCCCAGCATTACGGACGGGGCTACCACCATCGTTAGGTCCTGAACCAGACATGGTGAAGGTGACAAGAGGAGAACCGGGGGTGGAAGGAGAACCCAATGAACCAGAAGAAGAGTCGGAGTGCGAACTCGGAAGAGGACTAACTCGAATCCTATGCGGAGGAGTAAGTCGTCCTACTGGAAACTGAGGATGAAGGCCAAGAATTCTCTAGGATAAATGCCTTGCTGGCGCAATGATGACGACATAAACACGGCACAAAGGAAAAAGAGACCGACAAGGGCAAGGAGGTGATCAACTGATTACAATGTCGAAACAAGGGTGAGGAGGTGCAGGATCAATTGGTTTCAATGTTTTAGATTCTTTGCTTGGCAGTGTTAACCAAGCCCTTTTTCGCTTAAGGTGTGTGTGCAAAGTGTGTAAACTTTAATTTTTAAACCCAGAAGTTTGTAGAGAAAAAGAAAAAGTGTGTTGTGTCACTGTAAATAAACCTACAGATAACATTATATGAAACTGAAATAACAGTAAACCAACAGCTAATAATGCAATAATCTAAACCCAAGGAGGCAGGCCTCTCAATAATTAGTCTGTAGGTGGGAAAAAACTAGTCGAAACACACCAAAATAGCCAATAGATCTAGGTCGGGAGGGATAGGGATCTAAAGGTCAAAATCTGCTGGAAAGTGGTGCAGAAAATAGCAACAAATCAGAGGAAATATTGATGTAAATGAGGTGGCGAAAGGATATCTCCTAGAGGGAAACGGAGTGGACCCTAGAGGAAAACCCAAAAAAAACTAAATGAGGTGATTTGGATGGATAAATAGCCAATCTGAAGCAAATCTAAAGGTGAGGTATCATATCTGAAAAATGGCTGAACACTCTGAAAATTTCAGATAACTTGCAGTCACTAAAACTCTTCCACAAAGTGTGGAGGGTACTGAAGCCCTAGGGGGATAGGTTCCCACTTAGTTGAATAAAATAGAACAAGTATAGGTCCAAAACTAGCAGAGATGAAGGTCAAACAACCCTGATCAGAGGCCCAGACAAACCCAGAAAACTTTCAAAAAAACTCCCACAAAAAGTCCAGGTCGCAGTTTCTAACCTGTTTTCTGCAAAGGTCGCAGTTTGTGGGATGAAAAGTGCGTCCTAAAGCTCCAGGTCACAGGTTTAGGGCCAAAAAGTGCGACCTGCACTTCTAGCACTCTCGACGGCAGATTTTAGCAAAAAGTGTCATCTCAGCTGCGACTGATGTCTGTCACCTGCGCAATAGGTCCGAAAACACACGGAAGTTAGAATTTTTACTGTTTTAGGGTTTTATAGGTTAAAAAAAACATCAATAAAAGCAAAAAAAAAGAGGCTGAAGAGAAATCCTAGGGTTTGAAGCAGCAGGATATGCAAGGATCAGAAAAACAACAGCGGTCGTAATCTTAAACTCGTGTGGAGTCGCTAGTTGTTAGTATGAATCTTAATTGCAAGTGTACAAAAAAATACCACTTTAGCTGTGTATAACAAACAACCCTAACAGCAAAAGATGGTTTCCAATATCTTCAGATCTAAAATTAGTTGATCAAGATAAATACTGCAAAAATCTAGATCTATGCATCAAAAGACATTAAGCAGTAAATAAAATGATATTTACTCCATGCATCCAATAGACAAGACAAGAATATGTTGAATGAATTTTATATTAAGGGCACCTAGGAGGAAAACATAGAAGGATGTTGCCAGCTCTCCTCAATGGGGTGGGTTCTTGTAAGTCCTCAGCACTTCAGATCTAAAATTCCTCTCTCTTGATGGTGTGGAAAATCCAGACAAAAAAGGAACTCAAAGGGAGCTCACAAGAAAAATGATAGAAAAATATGACAATGATGGTGGATCTAAGTCAGACCAAAATTATAGATCCAGAGTGATCTTAGGCAACAAAAGGTGATGAATGAATGGAAAAACCCTTCTATTTATAACAAAATATTGAGTTAGTCTAGATATTGTTGCATAATTAAAATATTATTAGCCAAATCAAGATCCAAATTTTATGGAATATTTTATTATTTTTGTTGGAGGGAAAAGGAATTTGACTTGGGTCAAATCCCTTTATTTGTAAATAATAAATAAATAAATTATTTATTTATCATTTTAAGGATGTGGTTGAGTAATAATTAAATAAATAATGATTTATTTAACTATTTATGAGTGATTTAGTCAAATTTAACAAGGAATATTATTTAAATAAGGTTTAAATAATTATTCCTAGAAAATAATAAGATAAATAATAATTTATCTAATTAATTTTCCTATTTTGGGTTAAATATGACCAGGAATATTAATTAAACTATTATTTAACTAATTATTCCTTGAGGAAAATCAAACAAATGTGGATTTATTTAATATTTCCTCATGGGGTTTCTTGTTTAGACCATAAACAACTTAATAAAGGTGTTTTACTAAGTTATTTTCATAGTGAAAGCAATTTTACTTGGGGTAAAATTGGTCTTACATAGTGTACTTAGGTCCATCTAATAGTAACAAGTTAGATGACCAAAAAATGGTGTAACAAATAGTATGACAGGGAGAAATGTACATTAAGAAGCATCTCGATAGAAGCATGGAAGGAGCTCTCGATGAAACAGCTTTTAGAAAACCTCTCTTATAACATTACTAAAGTAAAGTAGATCAAGGGTCATCATGGAAACAATATTCTAGAGGTGATGACATATTTATGGAGTAGGAATGAAGCTATTCATTATAGAGAAATTGCTACACGATGACTCAGGGAAATAGGTATGAGGTATGCAGACATATGTGTTGGTATTGGATGTTGTGAAGTCATGACATACGGTTGTAGGTAATAGACTTCCATATTTAGAAGTATGATCTATGAAGGAAGATCTCTTGGTGCACTGATCAACATAATATGTCCTCATAGAATATGAGGTGGTTGTACATAAACAAGAAATTAGTAAATTTGTAAGATCCTGGGAATGAAGAATGTGCAAAGAGGAAGAGATCATGAAATGAAACCATTTCAAGATGCAGTTATCATCCAGAGACCAAGAAGATGTGACTAGGAGATCTCCTGGGAAGATATGTAGACTCTGATGGAAGTCTAGTAAAGAATAATACCCTTGGAAAAACATATCATTAGGAGATGTGTCAATCTATATGAAGGATATCGGTGCCTACAAGAAGATGTCAAGGTGAAAGATCATCACTAAGGTAACTTTTGTTCTAAAATTCATATGTGTATGTTTAACTGGATGAATTTTTGCAGGGTTGATAATCATTAGAAAGGATGTATGATCCTTGGAGATGATTCTAAGGAAAGAATCATGGCATAACAATGGACCATATAAGGAATTTTGATGAATCACTTTCTGATATCTGACATGACTCAGGGATGAAAGTGATGGACGATCTGTACCCTATGAAGCTAAAAGTTGAAGATTCTTCAATATCAAAATCCATGACATCAAGGACAAGAATTATTTATGAGCAACTGGGTGTCTCACCATTGCTACTAGAGGTCCCTCGTTAAGAGGGAGCCTGATGATAAGTTTCTTACTTGGAAGAAACTTGGTAATTCCTAAGAATGAGTTTAGGTACATTCCTTGCATAAGGAATGAGTACATTCCCTTATGGAATAGGTCCTCCTTGGTTGAGAGGGAGAGATAGACACATCATTCTGGTCTTCTCTTGGGAAGACAAAATGGAGGATTGGGTAATCATCTGGAACTAGATACTCTTTGAGAATGTGTTAGGGAATTCAAAATAAGAGTAGTCGGGGACTGATATTCTTTGAGGGCTAGCTACCCAAGAGAAGAATAGTCCAAGAAGGTCATATTTTGGGAACACCCGGGTGGAGTATGTACCTTGGAGAGACAATGATTATGGTTTCTATAAGTCATGTGTCTCACCAGCATTGTAGCCAATTGTCTTATTGAGATATGGGGTTGTTATTCAAGGCCTTGCACTAGGACAATGCTGGTTGATATGATTATATACATATGTGATTACCAATCTAATTCTTCTTATGAGATTCTTCAGTTGAAAGTAACCATGTACCTATATGAATACCTCCCTAGTTAAGAGGGAGTGTTGAAAAGTGTAACTAGGTCGGTCTTCATGTTGACTATGTATTTATGTATTTATGTATAGAAGATGTCAACAATCATCAAATGTATTTTTGGGGTACTTGCTTCATGGGTTTCATGAGCAAGATTTTATTATGTAGATAGACTTCTTCTTGATGTCTATTATATTTATGTCTTCTATGAATAAATATAATTAGGTGTCATATTCAAGAAGGATTTAGTTTGTGCTCCAAATACCTTGATAGCCCTCATATAATGTTGAAATCAAGTGAAGACAATCTGCTACGTTGTTGAAGTAACACCTCTTGGAAAGTGGAAGAAATTACAAGTCATAGTCGGCCTATAAAAGTGTGATCAATTCAGCCTTATATTATATTGACAGGTCGGCTTATTAACATAATGAGATAAATATATATACCCCTATAAATACTGCACAAAAAAATACAGAAGTGTGGATTCAATCTCAGGAAAAAGTGCGAATTAATTTCAGGAAAAAGTGCAGATTCAATCTCAGGAAAAAAGCGCAAATTAATTTCAAGAAAAAGTGCAAATTCATCTTAGGAAAAAGTGCGGATTAAAAGTCAGGAAAATTTGTAGATTAAAGGAAGGAAGAAGTGTGGATAACACTGCAGGTAATATGGAGCAAATCTCAAGAAAAAACTGTAGATACATCACAGTCAATAAGTACGGACAGAATAGAGAATTAGGGCTGCCTCTAAATGTGGACAAGTGAAAGAAGGGTATCACATAAATATAGATAATTAAGGACATTTTGTGGACAGTCAAGGATAACAAGGTACAGTGCTGATATCCCTGAAGTTTAAGGAGAAAACTTAAGAATATTGGTACAAGAATAAGTTGTTGATATACATTGTTAAAGGTTGTGATTACAAGATAGAATTAGCAGAGGTTGAGATTGTGAACATAAGGAAAAGAGGCAGCAATTGTGAGGAAGGTAAAAACTATGATTTACCTTCCTATTGTTCAAGAAAATCAACTACAATCATATGCAAGGTGAATATCAAGGTCTCCAGTGCTAATGCAGAACTAAGTAATTTGGTGAAGAGAAGATTCAAGGTTAAAGAAGCTGGATCAAGGTCTTGGAAGCACATCTAGGTCAAGTGTCTAATTTTGGGTCATGGTACTTGTCATTTGAAGATATATAAGAAGAATTCTTTTTTGGTTTTCCTCTCCAAGAGGGAGAGGTTTTGCGCTGGCTCTAGGAGCCTAACTTTTGTGCCTTGTGCATTTTGATAATTGACTTGATGAAAGATTAACTAAACTAAAAGAAGAATAATACATAAGTATCACAAGTAGGGTCACAAGTAATTATCAAGAAGAGAATTTGTATTAATCTCCAGCCCTCCAAATTTTCAACATTCACCACTAGAATACTTTTAACCCTAATATGGTATTAGTATTCTAGTAGTTTCTTGTGAAAATAAATAGTTTTTTAGCCTAGATAAGTATTATAAACTATAAAGAGACCCAAATTTGCTCCAATATATTGGAGGTTCATATCATGTAGTATTACTCAATTCAGAATATTTCTTATACATCAAATAGTTGTTTATCATTAGACCAAACATGTTATAATCAACAATCAAATTATTCCTTATACATTTTTCTTTTTTCAATAGTAACCAGTAGATTTGTATTAAGTAAAAAGACTATGGAAACTTGAAAATAGTTTTCAACCAAAATGGTTCAAAAACTTCCAAATATCGCCAATATCTAGTCTATCTATGGACCGCATCTAATTCTAATAATGTCCACACAAAAAATAACCTGGTACTTATGGGAAGTGCAAATTCTACAAAAAAAAAAAAAATATTCTAATAACCATACAAAACATGAAAAATTAATGAAAATCATTCCTACTTTCTAATTCTTCCTATGTCACCTTCCCTATTTTTGGATATGGCCACTTAATTTTCATTATCTCTTCAATTTGGTACATTGTTGTTTCCTCATTCAACTTGATAGAACTGAAGTTCACTAATTATACCTAGATTGAAGTTATTGAATTCTCACCCTTGCTCTTATTTTTCACTAGATTCGGTAACTTATTACATTCAATTACTAGGATGACCATTTGATGCTTCTACTACATAGTTGTGCCCATAACAGTTGCCACTTAAAATACAACATTATGTCCATTCTCATGAATATTTCTATAGGTTGTGTGAATTGATGCCATGTTTGTTTTATTGTTTCTTCATGATTTCTTAAGGTCCTCTAAATCACCCTCAACTCTTAGTAATCCATTTTGAGGTGACTGAAATAATTTCAATTTTCTTTTTAAATATCCATAGTAAAATTTGTGCCCAAACCTAGAAATACGCAAGATACCGGAAAAAAAAAAAAAAAAAAAAAAAAAAAAAGTCACAATATAGTGATAAAAAATATTTCATTCAATAGTTCCAAAAAATTAACATATGTCATGAGAATAGACAAGAAATCTTCTTAATAGATGTGGAGGAAAGACCAACAACCATAACTAAACCACCAAGAACAATCATGTGTTGTACCAGGACTTATAACAAAAGGATAGAAAAACAATTCCTATGAATTGAATTAAGGATGAACTAACAAAATTCCGAAAGAATACAAAATCGGGAATAGAAAAATCACTAAACTTGAAAGCTTGAGGAGGTTTCTCTTGAAAATTGCACAACCATAGTCCAAACACCAATGCGCTTTTTTGAGCTCCAACAAATTGATATTGCTTCTTCCATAGATCCATCCAAATAATCCAACCATAACTAAGAATTACTCAAATCCAAAACACATAAGCATGCAACATGATGACTAAAGATATGTGGGAATGAACCCCCATCTCATTCATGACTGCTTTTTTCCATATAATCTAAGGGTCAAACGCTTAGTTAAGTAACAATTTAAAACTTCATATACAATTAAATGTATATGAATACTTGAATACATATGACACTAAAAGTTGTTGTGAGCCTGTGTTGCTTGACCTAGTGGCTCCTTGATTGCATAGCGCCTAGGCATCCTGCCGCCAAGGCTCACCCAAAGCCTGATCTGGGCAGGGCTCCCTCCAACAACATCCATGCTTCTCCTCATCACGCTCAACCTAATGCGGCTACTTCATCTTTTTCTTCTCTAATCACCTCAATAGGCCCTCATAGAAATAGACCAAAAATCTCCAAATTCGTAAAAAAACTCGAAGCAATCCTCGAGATCAATATGCCACCCAATCTGCCACGGCAAGAAGCACTATCTCTGTATGAAAAATGGTTTGTTGGGAAGTTTACTGGCCCATGGCCTTCCCCTAAGTCCATCCAAAAATTGGTGGAACGAAACTGGGCATAAGTTACTCAGGGTAAGATCTCCATTCGATTACGCGGTAGAGGTTATTACACTTTCCATTTCGAATCCAAGGATGATCGTGATTTAATATTTAGAAGTGGTCCATAATTCATGGAAACCAGAGGTTATATTTTAACATATGGATGTCGGACTTCGATCCGGAACTGCACGTCCCTAACGCAGTTCCAATTTGAGTCAGGCTACTGCATCTGCCCCTGCATTGCTGGGGAGATGATTCTTTTAGAGAAATAGGGAATGTTGTTGGAAAGTACATCGACAAAAGCGATCTAAATTACAATACGTAGGCATGCACAAGGATCTGTGTCGAATTTTAACTAGGAGAGGGACTACCGGAGGCCATCAAGCTCAAGATTGATAACTGGACGCACATTCAGTAGCTGGACTATGAGAAAATACACTTCAAGTGTAAGGTATGTCATGAATAAGGCCATTTCGCTAATATATGCAACAAAAAACATGATAATGACAAGAAAACTGAAGAAATTCAAGATCCAAAATGGGAACAAGTAAAAAAAAATTACTGCAAACAAATCTCAGCCTGCCCCCCTCCTCCTCCTCCATCTGGCCCTCCCTCTCCTTCCCACAAATCTTATTCTCATCCTTCTTCCTCCTTCCCCGAATCCTCCCCCATCATGGGATCCAACCCTTTTAATCCCCTCTCCATCCAATTTGATCACCCAAATCCCTCCCTCTCCCTCCCCTTCATTCTACAATGTTGTAACATTATCTAGTTTTGATAAATTAGCAAAATTAGCAAATAATTTTGAAAATGTTAAGGTAGGATATGGATGCTTAGGAAAAAATTATGTTTTATAGGCATCCATATCAATAAAATGATAGGTGTTAGCTGCCCTAACTAAAGAAGGCTAATCAAAATAAAATGTTAGGGAAGAAAAAAGAAAAGGAAAGCTTCATTTTATGTTTTAAATTTTTCATTGGCTACTAGTCTAAATGCTCCAAATAAAGAAGAATGATTTATATGGTTTAAACACTATCCTAATCATTTTACCCATTTCCTACGTTTTAAAACCATATAAAATACCCCGTCATTCATCCCTTTTCATTTTATTCCCCTAAGCCATATCCCTTTATAACATTCCCAATGCCTTATCAAATAATTCCCAACCCCACCATTCCACATCACACTTTCCCCGCTTCGCATCGCATCACAAATACTACTTCGCAGATTAGCGAACTTAACTTATCGCATTTTTCCAACCTTTAATACTTGCGATCACTGTATCAAATGTGATGTGCGTATTTATCGCATCGAACATATATTAATTTTTCCCTCTTCGCATTGCATCGCCGAACATCTTATCACATCGCAACTTTATTTGTTTAACCAGATTGTAAACTTATCTCCGGTCCTGATTGCGATTTGCAATGCGATTGGCCCACCATAACTATCCGACAATCCTTCCCCCATCTTTCAGCATCTGACAGTAAAGTAAAACCACCCGCCAATATGTGGCATCACCTTAGGCTTTCGGTCCCCCCATACGCGAAACCAAAAACCGCTCAACCCCCCCTCCAAAAGCTAATTTCTGATACCACTCACCTCACTGCTATTACTCCTGCTAATTTTTCTCCACGTCTCCCCTATCAATTAAACCTTTTTCAAAGGGTTTCTTTGTAATCTATCATATTACTGTTAATAAAATAAACCTCCGCCATTCTATCCAAAAGGTTTTTGGTTTCCACCATTTCGAAGGAAAACAACGGAAGAACTCCTCCAAAACATATTTTCACTATAAAACCCACTTTTTCAAAGTATACTGAGGTAGATGGAATCTACTGCAAGGTTATTAAAGTTTCAATTTCAGATCAAGAATAGTGGGAGAAGCTTCGCGAATATCAGGATTAGAAGACAAATCAGTTTTTCCAGCACAACACCAGAATAATGGCCACTTACACTAGAGAATTTGGCGGAAATTCCGACGGCCAATTCGTCGCTATTCCGACACATATTCGTCGCAAGAGCGACAGTTCAAGGGCGGACAAACCGTGGTTTCTCATGCCGTCGCCGTTCCGACGCAAGTAAAAAGTGTCGCACTATCGACGCTTATTCCGACGTTCCGAACAGGCGTCACTCTTCCGACGTCTCACAAACCGTCGCGGCTCCGACGTTTTAAACGTGGTTCTTCCGACGCTCATTAACCGTCGTAGTTCCGACTAAACGTGGTCCGACGTTTTGGCGTCGCTCTTCCGACGCTTGTAAACTGTCGCAATTCCGACTAAACGTGGTCCGACGTTTTGGACGTCACTCTTCCGACGTCTGGAAGATGTCGTAATTCCGACGATATGTGGTCCGACGTTTGGAACGTCGCGCTTCCGACGTTTTCATACTGTCTCTCTTCCGACGTTTCTGAGTTGTCGCAGTTCCGACGTTTAGCACGTCGCGCTTCCGACGTTTTCATACTGTCTCTCGTCCGACGTTTCTGGATTGTCACAGTTCCGACGTCCACAAGGCGTCGGTAGACCGACGGAGGGTTCAATTTTTAAAAAAAAAAATTAAAATTTTAAAAGACGAGAAACGTTGTTTTGAAGATATTATATGAAGTAAAACAGTCCATGAAAGTGAAATAGCAGTATGTATAATAGTAAAGCAACAGATAGAGTACCGACGTCCATTGTTCCAAATACAAATTAAAGTACCAAAACCCTACAACAGTGAAGTAAAACAGTCCATGAAAGTGAAATAGCAGTATGTAGAATAGTAAAGAAACAGATAGAGTACCGACGTCCATTGTTCCAAATACAAATTAAAGTACCCAAGACCCTACAACAGTGAAGTAAAACAGTCCATGAAAGTGAAATAGCAGTATATGAAGTAAAACAATCCATGAAAGTGAAATAGCAGTATGTAGAATAGTAAAGCAACAGATAGAGTACCGACGTCCATTGTTCCAAATACAAATTAAAGTATCCAAAATCCTTGAACAGAGAAAAACGCTAATCATGTGAGGAGTGTGATATGTCCAAAATATAAAAAGACCATCAGACCATATCAATAAACCAACAACATAGACCAGCATCGCTAGTTTTGAAGGCAGAGTGATAAACATTAATCATTTTTTTTTCACAAGAGAAAAAAACGATGTTTTGAATATATTATATGAAGTAAAACAGTCCATGAAGTCATTACATTTTCACATCTGAAGATTGGAACCCAAATATCCATCCAGAAAAGTGGAAGTCCCACCCCAGACATTGATAGAAAAATACCCCATGTCATATACAGGGACATGATATAAAACCCAGTAACGGTCCACATGGAGATTATCGACAATCTGAGAAAGCATCCAAATATGCCCGAGGCATCTATAAGAAAGTGAAATAGCAGTATGTAGAATAGTAAAGCAACAGATAGAGTACCGACGTTCATTGTTCCAAATACAAATTAAAGTACCCAAAATCTTGCAACAGAGAAAAACGCTAATCATGTGAGGAGTGTGATATGTCCAAAATATAAAAAGACCATCAGACCATATCAATAAACCAGCAACATAGACCGACATCGCTAGTTTTGAAGGCAGAGTGATAAACATTAATCATTTTTTTTTCACAAGAGAAAAAACGTTGTTTTGAATATATTATATGAAGTAAAACAGTCCATGAAGTCATTACATTTTCACATCTGAAGATTGGAACCCAAATATCCATCCGGAAAAGTGGAAGTCCCACCCCAGACAATGATAGAAAAATACCCCATGTCACATACAGGGACATGATATAAAACCCAGTAACGGTCCACATGGAGATTATCGACAATCTGAGAAAGCATCCAAATATGCCCAAGGCATCTATAAGAAAGTGAAATAGCCGTATGTAGAATAGTAAAGCAACAGATAGAGTACGTACCGACGTCCATTGTTCCAAATACAAATTAAAGTACCCAAAATCCTTGAACAGAGAAAAACGCTAATCATGTGAGAGTGTGATATGTCCAAAATATAAAAAGACCATCAGACCATATCAATAAACCAGCAACATAGACCAGCATCGCTAGTTTTGAAGGCAGAGTGATAAACATTAATCATTTTTTTTTTCACAAGAGAAAAAATGCTGTTTTGAATATATTATATGAAGTAAAACAGTCCATGAAGTCATTACATTTTCACATCTGAAGATTGGAACCCAAATATCCATCCAGAAAAGTGGAAGTCCCACCCCAGACAATGATAGAAAAATACCCCATGTCACATACAGGGACATGATATAAAATCCGGTAACGGTCCACATGGAGATTATCGACAATCTGAGAAAGCATTCAAATATTCCCGAGGCATCTATAAGAAAGTGAAATAGTAGTATGTAGAACAGAAAAGCAACAGATAGAGTACCGACGTCCATTGTTCCAAATACAAATTAAAGTACCCAAAATCCTTGAACAGATCAAGAAAAACGCTAATCATGTGAGAATTTAAAGTAAAGTTAATCTATTAACATTGCGAATAAAATTACACCGAAGTCAAAAACATTTCCTGGCCATACTCATGGCAAATTTGTCATCAAAAAATCAAAAAATTAAGAAGACTGCCCTCATACGGGGAAACCAGTCTTGAACGTTTAATTTACAGAATTAAAAAATATTACTTAAAGGTCCAGCACAGTAAAATAAACTAAAATCAGCCCAATTAACTGGGCCTGCTAAGCAAGAAAAACAAATTAAAACCCGCTCAGACCCGCCGGACGGGTGCATTCTTCCTGCGTTTGGGCCTCCTCGCGGAAGACCACAGTGACTACAGCTGTGATTCGCGGGCGGTTGAGAGTGCAATCAAAGGAAAATTGTGCAGTTCGCGTCGTGGGAGAAGGTGAACTAGCCTCTGTTGAGGTGCTGGAGGGAGCGCGCCGGGATTGACCTCTAGTGCTCCCCCTGCGGCAACGCATCCTATGACGCACGCGAGGCATGGGTGCAATCGCAGTGGGCACAAGAGACGAAGAAGCAGAATTCCAATTAAGAGAGGAAGACAGACAGAGAGTACAGAAATGAGAGAAATGGAAATATGCAGCAAAGTCTAGGCAAAAGTTCCGCTGGCCACTTCTCCTTATCATCGCAGTTACCAGACAGTGTAATCCAGCAACCGGCTTGTCTGAAAAACCATGGCTAAACGCCATTTTTTATGTCGACCCGTCTGCAATGCAATCAAAGGCCGGCCGTCATAATGAATCTCTGATCATTAATAATGAGAGCCGAAGGCCGGATCAAATTGGAGCGTGCGGAATCGCTCAGAGGAGTGGAGGTCCGATCTTGAACAGTGTTAAAAATTAATTAATCTAGATTTGATGTGAAAACTTAATTGAACGGCGTTAAATGTTAATGCGAATGATATGAAATCGCCATATCCATGTCCCATCACCTTAAACGCCATCGAATGCACCCGCAGCCGGGAGCAGGGCAAGTTTTATTGAGGACACGTGGCAGAAATTGATTGGAGCGGATCTTTGTTTGGGCCGCTCGCCCAGTGGAAATCCGGACCCGTAAAATATTAGGGCGAATTTGATAAGAAATTTGCGTCACAAAATTGGCCGACGTCAGCAGGCTATTTTGGAATGCGAATTTGGTTTGAATTATGGTTTATCGCCGTTTGAAGTCCGGCGGGCTCGACTTAAGAACAATTTTCTTATAAAATTTGTGTTGGTTTTCTTTGATAATACACATATTAAAATCACGCTTAATAAAGAGACAAAATTGTTGTGCTTTCAGAACCTGACCCGAGGATTGGACATGAGTTAACAAACAAAAGGATAGCGGAACCAGACATGCACCCGTGGTCAAGCCCTCTACCAAAACCACGAGCGGAATCACAAAAGCGGGTTGCCCATATCGCACCGCTTTTGCGGAGTAGGCGGTATTTTCTATTCGCGAGCGATTCCATAGGGAATGCGACACGTGGCGAAGTGACCCCGGAAAACAACCGTTTAACCCACGCCATCGCACGTTAAAGCCCGACGTTGGAAGCCGAGCGAAATTGCTAAGAGTCGTTGATTTGGAGAAGGGCCATCGGACGGTGGTCGCACGTTGAACTTGCCCGGAGGTTAACTAAGGTGTGCGGAGGATAGCCAGGTACGATACGAGTGTTTGATTGGTTATTGATATATATAGGTGGGGCCGGAGTATAATGAAATTGTTTAATTAAACGATTGGCGGATAATTAACATAAGTCTGGAGCATGATTGTTGTAAGGCTGGGTGGTGAAATATAGAGCCGAAAGTTCATTACAAGTTATTTATTTAAAAAGAAACGTGGAGTATAAAAACAAAGTGTTGAAAGTTAAACATTGGTTATAAGGATTGGAGATAATATAAAGTCGGGAATATAAATTAAAGTCCAACCATTGTGGATAGTATTTATTTATCAAATTCTACGAATTTGATAAATAAACCCGAAGAAAGAAGAAGTCAATT
Source organism: Pinus albicaulis (assembly GCA_034641835.2). Taxonomy (NCBI): domain Eukaryota; kingdom Viridiplantae; phylum Streptophyta; class Pinopsida; order Pinales; family Pinaceae; genus Pinus; species Pinus albicaulis. The sequence goes on from CM076572.1 coordinate 669,771,325, forward strand.
AAGACTCGGGCTGGAGGAAAAGAACGGGGTACACCAAGGGAAAATGCTGACACAGCGATTGTAGACACACCAGCTCTCCTTGGGGGTCCAATTTCAGTTTTGTTGCGTCACATGATGATCTCTCTTCTCTGGCATTTACTTGTATTGAAGATCACTATTCTGGGAATAAGGAGTTATTTTCTCCAAAAATAACCCTAGCCAAACATTGACAATGCATCAAGGATATCTTTCTATGCTTCATAAGCACATTTGTTCTACTTCTAAATCATGTCTTGGAAGTGGTTGTTGTGCTGGAAATTATTCAACAGTTGGTTTCATACCAAAGTCTTTTTCACATTTTCAGCATCCAATACATGAAAAAGATAATGGTTTAAAACAACCTAAATATTTGAAATTTTGCAAGAATTGTGTGGCACACTTTGAATATAAATTTTGAAGTCAAGTGCATGATGCTGTATAGGATCAAGTGTCATTTTGAATACCAAATGTTTCACAAAAAACTTCTCAACATGCTACCCTGCAGTAAGGATTAAATGACAATATTGCATATTTCCATAATAAAAGTGCACCTCGGCCATAAGACTAAACAACTACAAATGTTGTAGATCTAACAAGACCACACAATCAAATGTATTCCACAAGGCCAATACTGTATGAAAAATGAAAAGGAGTTTGCAACCAAAAATACCTTAGGCAACTAATTCAATTAGATACAACAAACCATCAGCAAAAAGGAAAACCAACCTACTCAAAAGGCAAGCGTTTACCTCCTTTGACAAAATTTTGAGTTCCGAAACAAGGGCCTTTATTGTCTTGTCAATGACCCTAGTAATTTGAATGGGGTTTGCACCTGCTGCAACAACCTAAACAAAAAGGTTTCATTTCAAATTATTTTCCACAAATTTAAGATACAACCATTGTCAGTTTTGTATTTCCTAACAAACTCATAAATTTTGACAAAAGAACCAAAATTTTTTAATACCTGATAGCAATTTTCACTAAAACCAAACACCATAAGACCCTACAAAAATGAATAGATGATCTTAATCCAGTGCCATCGACAAAAAGTTATTTACCTCACTTATTAAACACTACAATAACATTGAATTTTAACTTCAATCTGCTGCAGTAATGGATACGGTGACATTTTTTGGAGGTTGCTTGCATGCCATCCGGTGTAATTAGAGCATTTAAAATTCATAAGTTTTTGTGAACGTACGTATGTTCTGTACAGGATTGTATTTAAACACAACAACCAGCATTAACGCAATTCACCAACCAGAAATTAAACAAACAGAAATTTACCCGACAGTTTTGTAAATTCAAAGGAGGACACGTGGAGCATTAATATTGGATCGCATGAAATTGAAGGGAATCTGAAAACCTGAAAACCGGACCCGAATTTTTTATAGGGCACATTGGATTGAGAATTCGAGTTAAAATTAGGCAGACGTCAGCATCCCATTTTGGAACGCGAATTTGGTTTGAAATTCAATCTATTCAGACTTTTGAAGTCCGAGGGAAAGGGTTCTTTAATGTTTTGATAGTTTAATATATACATATGTTTTAAACATATGTTATATATATATCATATGCGAAATGAAAGGTGGGCCATAGAATTTAGTTTTAATTTTATTTTTTTTAAAACAGGGTTTATTATAATATGTTTTATATGTTACGGCATATAAAAATAAAAAGGACAAAAAAGCTTGGTAGTTTTTTTTTATAGACAGTACGTAAATTTTTTATTACACAGTAGTGTGTAAAAAGTGAAAGACTGAGTGTAACTTTTTAAGTGTGTATGCACAGCAGTGCGAAAGTGAAAAACACAGCAGAGTGTTTTAGAGACAGAGTATGTTTGTTTTGAACAGACGATGAGTTGGTTTTATGCACTGCGTTTTGTAGCAGTCATAATTTTGTAATCCCTCTCAGTGAGGAAGAAGTGTAATAGTTTTTTTTTGAGTTATTGAAGGGAATAGAATTTTGTTTTCAAAGTATTGAAACTCTGTCTCCTGTCAAAGAAATTTTTATTTTCTCTGTGTTAGAGGAAGGGAGATTTATGGGTGGTTCTTATGAATCAACCAACCATTCAAAACATGCTCATCAATCCAAACCATAAGTATTATGTGACAATATTCAAGCAGGCACTGAATCGGATTTCTGAAGCTATGTTAGAGAAACCCTAAACTCTCACTGAAAATAGGTGAAATGTTGCACCACTCAGAGATTGACATGTGCCAATTGGTACAAGTGGTAGACAATTGGCATGCTCAAACAACGAGGTGATGCAGGAATGACATGAGGGAGAAAATATCAGAAAACCCCAAATCTGGAGAACTAAAGCTCATCACCAACCTGAGATTGACAACTTTACATGATGTAACCTATGAAATCGTAAATGGAGAAATCATAGTAACAATAAAGTAACCTGTGTAACAATAAAGTCGGATTCATCCTGGGAGTGGTAATGGGAGAAATCATAGTGAACAACAGGAAACATGCATAGTTGCTTACAATCAAATAGATGAAAAAACACATACAAAAAACCTAGATAATAATCGTGCACAAGCTTAATATTGAATTATGACCTGTAAAGGAACTTACAAAATGTCAAGCGCACAAGCAAAAATATCCTGGACATGACCCTGGTTGACAAGTTGTATTGCTCATGATGCAAGAGGATTTGTACCTACACTGCCAAGTCAATCAAAATCCATCATTATCTATACAATAAATACAAGTAATTGATGTAGTATTTTTTTACTCTAAGATGCATTCTTATGATAATGTTAGAACATATGTTGAAAATGTCAAAACATACCTGAATAAGCTCCTCTTCGTTTCAAGAACAATTTATTGGAGTCGCATGAGCTTGGAACAAGCCTCCCACGATCTCAAAGAGTAGCAACTAAGTCAACAGTGACTTTTTTGTTGCTACGCTGGATCAAGGGAGGTTTGCTCCAAGATTAAATCGCTCCAATAAATTATTCTCTACTAAACAGGGCCAACCACGTGAAGGTGGAAGCTCTTATAGCCCCTCCCCCCCCCTCACATCACTCTCAATTCCCCAATACCCAATCTATATTTCAATTTTTACTTTCATGAGCATAAAAAAAATATTCAATAACTAGTAAAAAAACAATTCAACAAAAAGTACGCAAGGAAACATTGCAATTAATGCTTGACATAAAAATAGTATGATAAATGAGTTTTTTATATAACACAAAAAAATGTTCCAAGTATGGTAACGTTTGTCTTATAATAATACAATATTTTACATTGTCAAATTTTATTTTTCTTCTTCCTATTTTTAAAGCTCCTAATTACATCATTAATATCATCGTGCTCTGCTCCTGTTTCGTGCCTTTCAACCCGCACTGCTGACCTAGTTGCGTATTCACGATGTCTGGGCTCATCCAGTGACGGGGCATCACCTACAAAAACAGATAATATTAAATTTAATTGTCAGTTTTTAAATATCATTGAACTAGTTCGGTAATATTAATAAAAAAAATTGCAATGAGATTATTTACCTGGTGCACCAGTTGTCGCCGCTGACCTAGTTGCATTGTCACGATGTCTGGTCTCATCCACTGACGGGGCATCGCCTCCAAAAACAGATAATAATTAAATTTTAATTATCATTTTTTAAATATCATTGAACTAGTTCGGTAATATTAATAAAAAAAATTGCAATGAGATTATTTACCTGGTGCACCAGTTGTCGCCGTTGGGACTGTTGCCCTGTCTTCCTCTCTGGTGGTAAGATCCTCAAGGGAAACATTCTCTGTCATTTAAACAAAAAACGTTATAAGGACAACCATCAAGGTATAATTAGAAAAAATTATAAGTGGAAATTAATTACCGTCACGGCCCTCACTAATAGCAGCATTGTCGGCTTGGTCCCCACTACAATGATCAGGTTGCACGAGAGGATCATCTACATCTGGCTCTAAAACTGGGTTATTTACCTCGTCGGTAGTGTTGCTCCCCTGATTTAAACAAAGTTGTTAGACATTAAATTTATGGACGAAAACAAAAATATTGAAAGGTTAATGTTTTACCTTATCAGGCATTGTAGATCTTGGGACTGCCCCAAGCTTCTGCGACGTTCAACTACAGCTTGATAGCCAAAACGGAAAGCAATATTTTTATCTTCCTCTGTAGTTATTGTTCCAAAGTCATCACCCTACATTATATATGATTGTTTATTTTTAATCATATCTGATAGGATTACAAAAACATTGGAAGGCGATACAATTAATTATAAGATGTTTAGCTACTTAATTACAATTCTTGCAGCTAATTTCAAGTAGCCACCCTGGCCGAGCTTGTGATGGCCCTTTTTCTCTATCCTAGCTTTGGTTGCCTTTGAGGTGTCAGGCAACCTAGCATCAAAAGATTGAAGTCAGATGTGACGTAGCACACTTTTATTTTAGACATAAAGAAAATTAAAGCTATTGAATTAAAGTTGTAATTTACCTTGCGGGTCCAGTTGGCATTTTTCCTTCTTTCTTTGCCCTTTTCTCTTTTACGTCATGGATGAGTGCTCTCCACTCACTCTCTGAAACTGCGAGAGGACGCTCATATCTAGGGTTAAATTGCAATTGCGTCCTATAGGTGTCCCTGGTATATTTCAAATATTTGCCGGCTACCTGAGCCACCGCTTTTCTGTCAAATGTGCCGACCCCAAAAGGGCTTCTAGATAATCTAGAAGTTCTTTTTTCAGGTTGGAATTCTGGGAATTCCACCCTGTACGTATGGTTGGGCCAAAAATTACCAACGCATGGCTCTCCAGAATCCTGTAGAACTCATTGTTTCCTACACAGAATAAAACCAAAAGAAAAAAGAAGATATTATCATTAATTTAAAAATAAAAATCATGATAAATATGTTTTAGATAAAGTACATGAAATAGTTAAAATATTAAAATTTACCTGAGAGTTGTACATGCTTTATAGGGACACCTTCATCGTTCACCAACAACGTGCCATTAATGGTCCCTGTGGAGCTGACACGTGTAGCTCCAGGAAACGCAATAATGTAGTTGGCCATATCAGCCTCATCATTGCCAACACGTTCAACGGTTGGCTGGGTGTCTGCTTGGGCAGGGTGTGTTTCTTGGTTGGCACCTAAAGGAGTATAAGGTGTATGAGAGGGTTGTTGGGAAATCTCTTGCCCTTGTGTCCCACTACCACCAACACTGGGTTCAGCAAGTGCCAGAAAACGCTACATACAAAGAACTTTTTGTTAGTTTAGTCAATGTAAAAATTAAAAATCAAACTATCACAATTCATCTCATGCAGAACAAAAAAAATATCCTTTTGACTTTTTACTATTACCTGATATCTTTCTAGCTGGCTCATAAGTTGTTTTATCTTCTCTTCTGTTTCAGGTGTTTGAGGCGCGTCTATCAAAGTATTAAATTCTGATCTTGCATCTCGTGCCTTTTTTCGCAACAAGAACACTGGAGATAGGGATGAAAAAAGCTCTTCCTCAAAGAGGGAATCATCAGGCGTACCATGGCTAGGTGTCTGCATATTTGAACAAAATTAATATTATTTCAATTATGTAAATAACTAAATACCTAAAGATAGAGCAATGCTGGCACTTTACATGTTCTTCCGCTGGCCTCTTTCCTCGATCATCCCGTCTCGGGGTTGTTCCTGCACTGCTCTGATCAGTCTGCCACATTGCAATAAAATTATAAATGTAAAAACTTGAAAGCAATATCTAACTTGAAAACACAAAATGAAAACTGAAATAATTTCTAATAAGACACCGGAAGACAGAGTTAGAGTTTCAAATATGCCTTGCATTGAATTCAGTCCTGGAAACATGTCATTGCACATTAAGGCACCCAAACATTCAATCCAAAAATGATATATTTAAGTAGGCTTCTCCTATTCTGGGAAAACACCATACCTATAATGCATTCACTTGCATGTATAAAGGGAAAGGAAAACATGTTTTCATACAACGGTGACAAAGGCATCTTGGGGAAAGGTATCTTCACTTTTATTTATGTTGTTCACCCACACCACTCTCGTGTTTTCACTAATCCTGTTTTGTCATTTTTGGATTCAAATTAAGTTAAGGCCTTAAGTATTTTTTGACCTTTCGGTGTAGTTTTTATAAGTGGCATGTATGGATTTTCCATTAATTCTGCACTTTTTCTCTTCATGCGCATGTTTCACTGGAAATCAAATGCATGATTTAGTCCCATACATTTAACAAGTTGTTGGATCAACTCCATAGGAAATATCATGTTTCCTATTCAATCAAAATTTATCTCAGTTAGGGTAGGTAGGAAGGTTTTCCCTTTGTATTAATAGGCACTTCTAGCTTGCATTTTTATTATATCTTTCAAATTTAGTGTCGTTTCAATTAGGGCATGATTTTTTGCAACTTTCAAGGTGAGAATGAACAAAGACAAATTTTTGTGATGGATGACTGTATATGACTCCATGGCTAGAGGAAAAGGCACTAATCTACTTCTTCAAATATCTATATTTCTCATTCACCTCATACGAAGATGGTCCCTGATTTTGAGCCAAATGTTGTAGCAAAAAGTTCCCCCCCTCCATAATTTGATAGTCAATGGAAATTTCTTAAATTGATGATGGGGCAAGATTATGGAACATTGGCACATACATATGTAATGGATTCCAAGATCATGATATATGTTTGCATGTGTTTATGGCAATGTTCCACCAAGTCCCCTGGAGGTGGGAGCGAGGGGACGAGGGAGCGCGGGAGCGGCCTATGCAAAAGCTCCCTACCAATTTTCAGGAAACGTGGGGGGACGTCGGGGTCATAAAAAATATAAAATTTAATATTTAAAATGTAACTATATTTTTGCAAGGAATGTATATACAGTCATCATACACTTGCATCATGAAAGATAAATCATAAATGATAAAATTACAAATCGATGAATGATGAATCATATAATTGAAGCAAATTTAAAAGTTAAAAGTTAAAACATACATCATACAATCATGCATGTAAGTTTGTAAGTTTGTAACTATATAATCATTAATGTAACTACTAACAATGTACAATGAAAATAAAGTTTAAGATATCATGTGACATATTATATCAAGATTCAAAATAGAGTTTAAACTGAAGTTTACAACTCAAGTCTGAAACATAAAACTTAAACGCAAATAAGTTATGTCTGAAACATAAAACATAAAACATAACATATGAATATCAAATGATATCATCATAATGATAAATGAGCATAAATGCTCAAGTTAATGTCCCACTAGTCTCTGCATCCAAATTCTGCACGAATATGTCAAGATCAACCATGTCACCATCTAAATCAGAATCACTTGGATTCTCAAATATGCTAAGTGGCACATCAACTTTTAACACGAAACCATAAACTAAAATGGGCGGTGAGGGGACGTGAGGGGGCGTGGAAACACATCCCCTAGGAGTCCCAAGACACAGAAGCGCGGTGGCAGGGAATCGTTCCCCTGGGTGGGGGGGCGACAGTGTTAACACCGGTTTATGGAGGTGGTGGAGCAAAAAAGAGCTCAAATAGAGCTGAAATTTTCACATAAAAAGGACTGTGGGCTTGACTAATGGTTCCATTTAAAAAATGATATCTAGACAGAGAATAAGTGTAGCATGCAAACATGCATTGAAAATCCATCTGAGTTTGCATTGTATTACTTATGATGGATTCAAATTTGGTTTTCAAAATGCCAGGTTATGGCATGATTTTGTCGAGAAACCCTTAGTTGGATTATCATGTTGGTTTAATTTATATTTTAAGTTTGTTTTGCAATCTTTGGGTGATAGTAACTCATGAACTAGGTTACCAATGTGTAACAATCATATTTCAAAAATAAAGTTGTGATTTTTTTATATTATTATTATTATCTATTAGCTACGAGTATTGACACCTAATGCATGGAATTTTGACATCTTGATAGCATGGATAATTTCGAAAATGTTTCTAGTAATGTTAACATAATAACTATCATTACATGTCTTCACTTTTGTCACCATAATAGACCTGTGATATGGACTCATCACACAACTTCATATGCTATGTCCCAATAAGTTCAAACTGGTTGAACCTACCTCATAGTGTGGTTATTAAGGACAAGTTGCTTGATATATAACTCGATAGCATAGACCACGTTGCAGTTCTAAAAAGAATCCTCAAGTGTCAAAAAACTTCACAATATGTTCTACTATAAAGCCTTTTGGGATACCTGAAATAATATATGTATCATTGATGACTTTTAAAGTATGACAAGATCCAGAGGAAAAGGAAATCAATGGAAGAGTGATCCACCAATGAGAACCTAGAATTTAGCATCAGATGAGTTAGAGTCTAGGAAATTGAAACCCTATAATTTTAATTAGTGATGAAGGAAATCACATAGGTAATTATATTTTCATGTAGAATAATTTGTTAATTCAAATTTAAACTACATAATATGAAAGGCATACCATAAATTTTTCCACATAAGTCCAAACAACCTATAAAAAGGGAAAACCTTCTTTTTCCATGGGAAATAATTTACCTTTCCTTTTTCAAGATAATCTAAATCACAAAAAATATGAACTATACTGCTCACATTCTTGGATAATGTGAAAGTGGAAAAGGAATACCCTACACAAGTGATGCACACATGTACATTTGAACACTAATAGATTTTTGTAGTTGAAATACAATGCTTGTTTTCATTTAAATGTAGGGTTTTTAAAGCAGGGAGAAATAATGGCTGCCAAATTAATAAGCGTTTCTTTGGGAAAAATTTAAATCTTGTATTGGTTGATGAAGATAATAGAGGGTATTGAATCTTGATTCTTGACATCTAGAGAGAACCCTACAGCCTAACACAATCCAATGGAATTGACCAAAAAAACCCAAATAGAGTCAACCCTACTATAGGAGGAAGGGGCTGCAGTAAGAACTTACCATTGCAGGATGCAAGGGCGGGGGTGAATGAAGTTCTGCAAGAGAAGCGAACGGCGGCGAGGGCGAATGTTGTTGCAAGAGGGGGGCGAGGTGAACGGCGAGGGCGAATGCGGGGAGCAAGGATGCACGCAAGAGGGCGAGCGAATGCGGGGGCGGAGCGTGTTGTTACGAAGGGCCGGGGGGAATCCGGGGGTGAATCTTTCGTGCCGCAGAGCTCGGGGCGAATGCGAGGGCGAGGTCTTTACATTGGAAGGGCTCGGGGCGAATGCGAGAGAGAAGCGAAGATGCGAGGGCGAATGCGTACACCCAAGAGCTGAGGGCGAATGCTGAGGGCGAATGGTGTTCTGCAAGAGCGGAGGGCGAATGCGCGCGTGACATCAGACGTTAATGTAGCACACATGTACATTTGAACACTAATAGATTTTTGTGGTTGAAATGCAATGCTTGTTTTCATTTAAATGTAGGGTTTTTAAAGCAGGGAGAAATAATGGCTGCCAAATTAATAAGCGTTTCTTTGGGAAAAATTTAAATCTTGTATTGGGTGATGAAGATAATAGAGGGTATTGAATCTTGATTCTTGACATCTAGAGAGAACCATACATCCTAACACAATCCAATGGAATTGACCAAAAAACCCAAATAGAGTCAGCTACTATGAGAAGGGCTGCCGATGGAAACACCATTTGCAAGGAAGTGAGGGCGAACGAGGGCGAATGATGTTAGAAGGTGAGGGCGACAGCCGAGAGGGCGAATGCGAGGCAAATGTTTGTTACGCAGGCGAGCTCGAATAACGACCGCAAATGCGCCTTGAAAGCGAAAGCGAATGCGAACAGGAAGATTTTGTGCTTCTTCGACAACAGCACATAACAACGCGCCTGCAAGTTTCGAATTTTTATGTAGCGCCCATATAAGTTTGGTATTTTTATGTAGCGCGAAAATAACTGTCGCTATACCGACGGCGGAAAAGGCGTCGCTATTAGGACGGTGCCTCCAAACGTCGCAATGGCGACACCTAGACATTGTGTCACCGTTGCGACGTTTAGAGTCGTCTCAATAGCGATGCTTTGGGCCATGGTGTCGCAATTGCGACGTCTTCCTTTAAACGTCGTAATTGCGACACTAGTTTAAGTGTCGGTATTACGACACTTTTCTATAGACGTCGGTATAGCGACGGTTTCGGGCGGGATGGAAAAAATTTGGGAAAATTTCCGACATTTGGTCAAAAGCGTCGGAAACAGGTGTCGGAATTTCCGCGAAATGTAGTAGTGTTAGCAACAGTTTTCCATCAAAGCAGGGCCAAACATGTAGATTCATTCCTTTGAATCGAATTCCTTTCCTTTTTTTTAATTTTTGAGAAAATATAGCTTGCCTCGTCACTCAAACATTTATTGTAAGTTTTTATTTTTGTTTAAATACTTCATTCATGGAAGTATTTGAGGTTGCACCCTTGAGCTAGTTATCAAACAAGTTTGTAATAGCTGGAGCATTTTTTATTAAATAAAGGATTATGGATTTATTTCATATGGCTTGTGTTCCTGTGAGTTATTTCAATTATGTTTTTCATTATGTATTCTTCATATAATTTAATTCATTGACAGTTACCCAATTGGAATTTTAATTGAATATCAGTTTCGTTTCAGATTCATTGTGAAGTTCTAATTGGATTAAGATATTAATTTACAAAGCTATATGTTATTGCAGATTCCTATTTTAATTTAATTACACAAAGGTTCTTGTTATGACTTGATTATATTTTGTTGATTATGTAAACATATTTTTCATAATTTATGCTTATAAATGGTGAAATACATAATCTGAATATTAAATCATTTATACTTCTCTGCATTCTTCTTATCCATCCCACTTAAAATCAAATTAACCATATGTATTTAAAGAACAACCTTTTATTTTATAAAGGATCTTTCTAAGTCAAAAACACATGTTCAGAAAAATGTTCACTGGTCATCCAACTATTCAAAAACAACAAATATTTTAGATGCTTTGGCATAACTTATCGACCTTAGGTTATATCAAAGGAAAACATCATATTAGTGTTGTTTCCAAGGAGACGAAGAATTGAAAGATAAATTTTCCTTGGGGCAGCGATTTTTCCCTTTTCTTTAAGGTGAATAAAGGATAAGGATATAGGTCAAAACCTTTCACCTAGCGATTCCACTGGTTCAGCTGGCTCCCTTTAAGCACACTAGCTCACATTTTGAATCTGATATTGTTAAACCTTTACCAGATCTAGAAAAAACTTATTAGGGAAGCCTCTTTAAGAAGAAAACAAAACATTTATGCTTCTTCCTCTTTAGCTTTACACCCTGAAGATTTTTCATCTATAGATCCCTTTTCAGTAATATCATCCCATCCTGATTCGACTCAAGTACCTCCTAGAGTTTCTGAACCTTATTCAAAAGGATTAGATACTCAATCAGCCTTGTAGATAGAATCACTTGAGTCATACCAAGTTGCATCTTTCCCTTTAGACTCGCCTACATCTGAAACATAATTGGGCTTACATTTACATGAATTTAAGCCTATAGATTTATTCACTCCATTTTAGTATTCCATTCCATCAACCTCTACTAAAAAGGAAGAGACATTTTATGTCTATTCTATTCCTTTGTTTGAATATAGAGAAGAATATTTAACACCATCAGCTCAAAATTTGTTTGTTAAAATCCCTTTGAATTCCTCACTTCCTTCTCCTCCTTCACACTCTCCTCCATCCTCTAATATTCATTCACCTACATCTTCATCATCATCTGAAATGGCTTTTCAACCCATTATACAAGCAATTTATGATTATCTTACTCTTCCTAACATCTTGGGAAATTTTCCTGATGGATATCTTAAACATTTACCAAGATTTAATGGAGAATCAAGTCCCTCAGCAGAGGACCATATAGCAGCCTTCTTAGATTTCGTTGATAATATGAACATCGAGCATGAAGATGTTTATATGAGATTATTTGTACAGTGTTTATAAGGTAACATTAAGATCTGGTTTAGGAAACTTATAGCTGATTCTATTCAAACATGGAATAAACTTATAACTATCTTTAAAAATCAATGAGGGGTAAAGAAAGATGTGGTTTATTTTCTCACTGAATTTGAAGGGTTAAAGAGAAATATTGGTGAACCAGTTGTTGAAATTATTAAGAGATTTAACAAAATCTACCACAAAATTCCTGATGATTGTAAACCTCCAATAGCAGCTGCAAAGGTCATATTTTCTAAAGCATTTGATGACAACTTTGCAGTTATGCTAAGGGAAAGAGTTTCTAACGGATTACAAGACATGCAGACTAATACTATTGAGGTAGAAGCTAATAGGTCAGCTTCTGGTAAAATTAAAGCTAAATAGTAGAAGGAACAAAGATAATTAAAAGCTAAGATTGAAGAATCATCCTCTTCCAAATCCAAACTTGAAGATCATAAAATTGATGAAATCACATCTTTACTTAGAAACCTTTCCAATAGAATCTCTAAGATTGAAACACAACCTAGAACTTCTCAGCAAATTGTTGTCAGACCTCAAAATCAAAATCAAAATCAATCTCAGAGAGCTCCTCAACTTCAGATTCTTCAGAGACCAGATCAAAACATTCAAACTCCTTTATTGATTGATGAACAACAACCACAGGATATTGGCCCTATAATCACACAAGATATCAATCATTTTGATTCTTCAGTAGAGAAAATGGTCATAGTCCCTTCATCTTCATCACAGTATTTGGAACAAGAACAATAAGATACTCAAATTTCAAAATACCAAGAACTTTCTAAATTTCTCATTTCAAAGTTAAATAAAAGGTATGATCTAAGACCAAGATCAAGCCCGGGTAGACCTCCAAAATATACCACAATCATCGAACCTGCAACAAAATCCATTCAAACACAAACTCCAACAGCTCAGACTACAGATTCAACCACTGAAATTGCTTCATCTGATAAAATCATTTTGACAAATTTAAATATTGAAAAGGAATTGGAAAGGGTCAAGATTCATATACCTTTAGCAAAAATTTCCAAAAATCCTGGTTATAAAACTCAAGTGTCTAAATGGATACAGTCCTCTAGTGTAGATGTTGAGGGAGATATTATCATTTTGTAAGATGAAAATCCCTCGATAGTGTTTGGCCCTAGTTCTGATATGATCGATGAGATTGTTCCACCATTTTATGTGACCTTTAAGACTCATAACTTTTTATTGTATAACTGTATGCTTGATTCTGGTGCTTCACACAACCTTATGCCAAAGGTAATCACGGACCATATTTAGTTGCAAGTTACTCGTTCCTATCATGATCTTTACACCTTTGATTCAAATAAAGTACCATGTCTAGGATTGATCAAAGATCTAGTTGTGACCTTAGCCTAAATACCTGTCAAGAGTATAGTATTAGACATTTTTGTTACTAATATTCCACCCAAATTTGGCATGCTTTTATCTAGATCATGTTGTGCTAAAATTGGGGGATCACTTCAGATGGACATGTCTTTTGCTACTATTCTAGTCTATGGAGGTGAGCATTTAAGGTTATATAGATAAGTCAGATTCCTCCACACTGTTTGTAGAGTTGATCAAGAAAAAAACCAACCTATCTATTCAATAGATCAAGATTTCAGTTGCTTTCAGTTATCTTCCCAAAAACCATCAAACACTCAACTTGCCATTGAAAATATAGTTTCTAAACCAGAGATTGAAAAATCAAATATCTGGAAACTTTATTTTGATTGGTCTTGCTCAAAAGAAGGAGCAGTAGCAGGAATGGTTTTAATTTAACCAAACAAAGAAAACATTACTCAGTCATGTAAAATTGAATTTGAGGTTACCAATAACGTGGCTAAGTATGAGGCTTTTCTTCTTGGTCTTGAATTGGCTAAAAGTTTAAAGGCTAAAAACTTGAGTGTTTTCTCTGATTCTGAGCTTATAGTCAAGCAGGTTATAAACATGTGTCAAAATAAACACCCTAGGCTTAAATCCTATAGAAACAAAGTTTGGGATACAATTCAAAACTCTTTCCTTGGATTTAACATAACTGCTATTCCCAGAGATGAAAATATGCATGCTGATTCACTTGTTGTTTCAGCAAGCTCTTTCAAAATTCCTCAGCCAGTATCTTTAGAGTACCAAATTCAGGTTAAATATAGACCATCAATCATGATAACCTTAAACATTGGCAGATTTTTTAATATGATGAACAATTAAATTATTTCCTTCAAGCCATCGATGAATTCTCAAATATGAAAATTGAAGAATAAGAAAGAGATATTCAAGAATTAAATCATCGAAATCCAGAAAATTCATTTAATCCTAAAATTATTGATCATGATATCATCCAACTATCTAATAATTTTATTCCTAAAGGATTAATTCCATGGAAAAACTATTTTATGATAATGATGTCTCTAAAAATACTTTTTCTAAATCAACTGAAGAAGAAATTGAAGAATGAAATATTGGGACTTTAGATGATGTAAGAAATGTTAAGTTATCATCAACCTTGCATTTGTATGTGAAACTCAAATACTTGAATCTTCTTAAAAATTACAAATATGTTTTTTCTTGGTCTTATAACGAATTAAAAACTTATGATACTGCTTTGATAGAGCATAAGATTCCTTTAAAACCAGAGGCAAAAACCTTCCAACGGAAATTAAGAAGAATCAATCCCATACTACTTCCAACCATTGAAAAGGAACTCAAAAATCTGCTTGATGCTCATATCATTTTACCTTTAAGGTATTCTAATTGGATAGATAACCTAGTTCCAGTCATGAAGAAGAATGGTGAGATTAGGCTATGTGTAGACTTTTGAAACCTGAACAAAGCATCCTTAAAAGATAATTATCCATTCCCTAAAATGGATTATTTACTTTAGAATGTTTCAGGATCATGTAGGATTTCTATGCTAGATGGATTTTCAAGTTACAACCAGATCATGGCAAGTCAAGCTGATCAAGAGAAAACTGCTTTCACCACTCCTTAGGGTACATTTATGTATGCCCGGATGCCATTTGGGTTAACTAATGTTGGAGCCACTTTTCAGAGAGCAATGGATCTAGCATTTATAGGTAAAATATTTGAATTTAATGTTATTTATTTGGTTTATTTAAATGTCTTCTCTGATTCTGATGAAAATCATCTAAAACACTTGAGAAAGGTTTTTAAAAGGTGCAAGAAATTTGGCATATCCATCAATCCAAAGAAATATTTATTTGTTGTGAAGGAATGGAAATTACTAGGGCATATAATTTCCAAGGATGGAGTTATAATTGACCCAAAGAGAGTATCATCTATTCAGACTCTATCTCTACCAAGGAATAAGAAGGAGATTCAAACCTTCCTTTGAAAAATTAATTTTCTCAGAAGGTTCATGCCCAATCATGCAGAGATAGTAAAGGACATAACTTATATGCTAAAGAAAAACAATGAAGTTAAATGAACAATTCCAGCTAAGTATTCTTTTGATCAAATAAAAAAGGCAATATCTGAAACTCCTACATTAGCTAGTCCTGATTATTCTTTACCTTTTAGCATATTTTCTTTTGCATCCGAGACAACCCTAGTTGTTGTACTTTTACAAAAGAAATCCAATGGTGATGACCAGCCTATGGCCTTCTTTTCCCAAGTTATGAGGGATGCTGAACTTAGGTATGATATTATGGAAAAGAAAGCTTATTCCTTAATTCAAGTCCTCAAAGCCTTTAGAACCTATGTCTTGCATTCACACATTATTTCCTATGTTCCCAATCATGTTGTCAAAATTGTTTTAACCCAACCTAATACTGATGGAAAAAGAGGAAGATGGATTGCTAAAATCCTTGAATTTGACCCTGAAATTAAGACCACAAAGCTAGTAACAGCCAAGGCCTAGCCAAATTATTAGTTGAATCCAACTGCAAAGTACTAGGGATAAATCTGGTTGCTGAAATATCATTGAGGGAGAATACAAAAGAACCTCCTTCTATTATGGAAGGAGAGAACCCACAAGAACTCTTCCCTCATATCAATCCATTCTTGTTCACATAGATCAGAAGTATCTACTCTCTAATTGGTATTCTGATATTTTGTAGTTTCTCAAATATTTTCAATGTCCATCTGATCTTAATCTGAAGTAGTGCAAAGCTCTAAAGCTCAAATCAATAAAATATTGCATTATCAATTCTAATCTATACTGGAAAGACCCTCTAAATATTCTTCTTCTTTGTTTAACTAAAAATGAAATAGAGGGAATTATAGATCAATTCCATGCCAGATTTTGAGATGGACACTATGCTTGGAGGGCAACAGCCTACAAAATTTTGAAAGCGAGTTTTTATTGGCCCTCACTTTTCAAAGAATTTGGAGCAAGAGTAAGGAGTTATGTACAATGTCAATTATTTGCAGGGAAACAAAAACTGTCAGCACTTCCTTTGGTTCCAGTATCAGTTGATGCTCCTTTTCTACAATGGGGGTTGGACTTTATTGGGGAAATTCATCCACAATCAAGTAATCAAAAAAGATGGATTCTAACAACTGCTGATTATTTTACCAAATGGGTAGAAGACATACCTCTTAAAAATGCAACGAATATTGTTGTGATTAAATTCCTTTAAGAGAATATGTTATCAATAATTGGATGTCCTCAAAAAATTGTAACAGATAATGCAGTAGCCTTCAGCGGTGTTAAAATGATAGAGTTTTGTCAAAAATATTCAATCCTACTACATCATTCTACACCATATTATCCTCAGGGTAATGGACTTGCAGAATCTTCCAACAACAGCTTAGTTAAGGTCATTAAGAAGACTCTTGAAGATCATAAAAATAGTTGAGATAGCCACTTAATCCATGCCATTTGGGCAAACAGAGTTTCTCCTAAGAGATCAACAGGCAAGTCTCCTTTCCAATTAGTTTATGGTAAGGAAGCAGTTTTTCCTACTCATTTGGCTTTACCCGTTATGAGATTTCTCCAGGAATATTATGAAGAAAAATGTGATTTCTCAAGAAGGATTATTCAAATTATTGAGTTGAATGAAGACAGGGATGAAATTCAGTATCAGCTAAGAAAATACCAAAAGAAGATGAAAGATTTGTTTGACAAAAAAGCAAGAGAAAGAAATTTTAAGAAAGGTGACCTTGTGCTCAGATGGGAGACAAGGAGAGAATACAAAGGAAAACATACTAAATTTGACAACTAGTGGTTTGTTCCATTCAGCATTACAGAAGTCAAAAGGAACAATACATTTATTCTACAGAATTTGGAAGGAGACTATTCCTCATTTCCATTCAATGGGAAGTACTTGAAACATTATATTCAGTATTGATTCTTCATTCATTCAACATATGTAAATATTCGGAGGGTTTATTTATTTTTGAAAATTGCAAGTGAGTATCTATTTCAGCAAAGACTCCATAACCCGAGGAGAAGGATTTTGAATATGCTTGTTCTCTGCATCCCAAAAGGGGAATCAGTGCCCAAATGGAGCCGATGTTGTAACATTATCTAGTTTTGATAAGTTAGCAAAATTAGTCAAATAATTTTGAAAATTTTAAGGTAGGATATGGATGCAAAAGAATGAAAAAATTAGAAAATGTTAGGAAAATTTTATGTTTTATAGGCATCCATATTAATAAAATTGAGAAAACAATCAACGTGCTCCTGAGAAGAGGGGCTTGAAACCCTAGCCATGGCGGCTGCAATCCTTGGTTCACCTGTCGGGTATCAGGCACCACCGTTACATCAAGCCCACACTCCATCTTAACGGACTGCATTTAGGGTCCCTCGGCACCTGTTTGGTTTTCGGACCATCTGATTTGTCTTCGCTTTGTTGGTCTTTCGGATGTTTGACAAGGGTTTTTTTGCTTTTGCCCACTGCATCGAGTTTGTTTATTACTGTCGTGTGGGGCATGGTTGTGGCCCATGAACCTTGTCAGCCATTCGACTGGCGGGCTCTACTATCGGGGCAATTTTCATCCATTCTTGGTGACTAGTGCCATTGGTTTTTACTTCCTAGACTGTCAGTGCGGGCCCTTGGAACCCACTGCTCTTTGAACAGGTCTCGGCACCGGATTGACTTGCTGATCATGAGTGCCTACGAGGATGAGGTGGACTACATGGAGGATCCGTTGGCTGGCGTGGACATTTGGGGGAACAATCCCCATGTGGTGGAGGAAGAGATGGATGACATGGTCCCCATTTCGGCCATCTCAGCACCAACACTACCCACCCCTTCCGATGTGGAGGGTGGCTCATCACCCATTGGGGAATTTGATGAGTTTTGTTTTGCCATACCCTCACCCTCGAACCATGGGTTATGGGACTTCTCATAGGCTAGAAACACTTACTTTGTTGTGGGTGAATTAGGGTCCTCGGAGCCTTTTGCAGATGATGCGCTATAGAGTATTGGGGTAGCAACTCTTACACTAGAGCACCTTCATATTGGTGGGTCTGTTCCTATCAGCGTTTCTGTTGTTGACGCAGTGGGTTGTGGGGGTGCGACTATCGGTGAGCGTGCGGAGTGTGTACCTCCTCCGACATTAGGGGTTTTCTCAAACATTCCTGAGGACGCTCCTATCTTGGATAGGTCATCCTCATCCTCGGATTCTGATAACATTGAAGATCTAGCTCGGGGGTGTGCTAAGATAGGCAATAAGCACAGGATTACAAAGAATAAGTACAACAAGATTACAAACTTTGGTCGTGATTGTGGCATGGCGGATCTGGCACATATTTCTGCCACTATGTTAGTAGGGAAGGTGAGAGGTCAGAAGTATTCCACTACATGGCTGAAACAGTGGACTCATGAGATTTGGGGAGGTTCACTTGATTCCCTCTCGGAAGTATTATTTCTCACAAAAGGTTGGATTTCTCTCACCTTTGCACAACCAAAACAATATGATTGGCTCTCATGAAATACTGGCACATTGAAATGCACCCTGTTCATCTCAAATGATGGGTTCCGCTTTTTTATCCCAATAAAGAAAATGCTAGAGCTGGACCTATCTAGATGTGATTGCCGGGATTGCCTGTTCAATTCTAGAATGATACTGCTCTTCGGAATATCGGGGGTCTATTCGGGCTCTACCTTGACCATGATAGGTCCTACCTGGATACTGGAAGCAGAGCAGTTGCTCGCATTATGATCTTCCTTGATACTAGGGATGGTCTGCAGGACATTCTCAACATGCTCTTCGATGGAATGATGTGGCAACAGATTCCTGATTATGAAGGGGTGCCTTTTAGATACAGGAAATGCCATGAAGTGGGGCATTTGTATAAGGAATGCCCAAATATGGGATTCACCAAGCAGATTCACAAGAAAACCCACTCTATGGCCACTCAGACAGTGCCTACCTCTAGCAAGTTACATGATGAGATGATCTGCCTCATGGCTAGACTCATCAAACTTTTTCTAGTGACACCTTACATAACAAGAAAAAATCTACATTAATGAGAAAGTGACAGTTATTCTATTTGATAGTCATTTTCCTAATAGGACTCAAACTGTCCTTTATTACATCAACTACCTTATCTTGTAATATTAGTTACATATTTGAAAACTATTCTTTCACGTGTTTGAATAGGGTGTGATGGCACTCATCACTACATGACATCTTAATTGACTTCCTCTAAAACTGGAAACAAACCATGTTTTTTAGGAAAACTGGTCCTTATCTTCAACGAGGGGTTTGGCTGATGAGTTAACTTCATCATGTGGTATTTAAGTCTTGGATGACTACTGGAAAGATCCCTTGAACCTTTGAAAGTACCCAGTTTTCCAAAAGTGCACAAAAACCTACTCATATAGCTTCACAACAGTACGCTACGAAAGTATGACAGTTTCGTAGTGTTACAAGAATGCCTTTTTCCATTAATATTTATGATTCTTTCCTTTTGTATGATGTTCATTATGCCTTAATACATCTTCCATACCATTTTCACCTCTTGGAAGCTCCTAAAACTGGTTCAAAATGAAAAAAAGAAAGCTACAGTAGTTTCATAGTGCCTTCCTGGTCTTCAAGCCTAGGAACGTTATGAAAATGTTGAAAACAGTGAAAATTCCAGATGTATGTGTAACTTCAAAAATATACTTTCCAGGTGTAAAAATTATTTTCTAACATGCCATTAACCTTTAAAATCATAAACCAGCTCACACTATGATTCTTGAGGTGTTTCTTCCTCATTGATGATGAGTTGAGCAATTGGCTCCTCAACTACTGTCATTTTAAGGCCCTTTTTCTCCAACTCCTCGTGGATTAGTTCAAGATATTCCTAGAGGTCTTTAACCTAGTCCTTCAACTTTGTGTTTGCATATTTCAAATGTAAATTAATTTTCCTGACATGTTTCACTTCTTTCCTCAATGGCATGGCCCATTTGATAAACTGTTGTGTATTATCTAGGGTCTTGGAAACACTGTCAACCTGCTCTTCCCAAATCTCCTTAATATTTTCAAACTGAACCTTCTGGACATTGTGTTTCCTTACTTCTTTATTCATAACAGCAATTTCATGATTGGCCAACTTCAACTGTTCTTCAAGGAGTTCAAACTTTGTTTTTTCCATTACTTTCTATTTTCCTTTCTTTGGTTTGCTAACTGTATCTTTCTCTGTAGTGATGAAAGATCAATGATGTCTTGTATTGGCTGGACTATGTCAGTATGTGGATATACATATTTACAACTCTCTAATAGATTTCTAGCGTGCCTTTTCATGGGATTTCTTGCTTGGAACATAAAACCTGCATCTTCTTCTTCAAATTCTAGTTTATTTGCATATTTGGCTTTCTTCAGTTTTTGTCCACCTTCCTCTATATCCTTAGCCTGGACTATAGGAGTCTCTTCTATGTCAATGGCAAGTAATATGTCTTCTAGATTTCCTTTAGCTACTGCTCTATCTTCTACAGCCACTGTTTTATCTTCTAAAGCCATTGTTTGACTCCTTTTCATCCTTTTGCTTCCTTGTTTAATCACATCTTGTTTTTTTTTTTTGCAGGTTTGACCACTTTTGGTTTTTGTTTTGCAGGTGGAACAATGGGTGTATAAAAATTCTGCAATCCATCATGACTGGTTCACCTGGTTCTAATCTTGCCAGTTGACTTGGTTCTGATATCACTGGTTCATTTTTTTTTGCCACTAAGGGTGATGGGATACTCCTAGGTTTAGGAGTTCTAGTAGGAGTAAGAGTATCCAACTCAAAACCACTAACAAACAAATATGAAGACCAGTCTCTACCTAGTCTTTCAAGCTCATCTAAAACTAGCAGTTTAATTAAACCGTGATGAAACAATGAAGTCTCACTTCCTTCAGATTTTTCTTGGAACTTATCTGCCATTTTTTAAAAACTTTTGTGTAAATAGAAATGCACTTTAAGGTATCTCCCTTCATAAGTAAAATATTTCTGGATGGTGAGCAGTAACTTTGAGTAGTTATCCTTCATGCAACTTCTTGGAATGCCATTAGTAAGGTATATTTCACTATTTTCTTGCTTGATAAAATCCTTGCACTGCTCCATGTTGAATTTGAACCCTTTGAACCACTTCTCTTGTCCCCTTGGAATCCCTATTGTTGTTGTAATGGCCTCTAGTGTAATGGAAATATTCAGCATCCCCACTTTGGTAGTTGTTCCACTGAAGTTTAAAGCAAATTCTTTGGAAACCTATACATGGTAACCTTGTAATCTTTCACAAAACTATAAACAACCAGTCCTTTTGAAAACTTCTACAGTTGTTGGGTCTTCATTGATCAGATTCAAATCTATTGGTTCATATCTTATACATTGGCCACCCTTATTTGTCCTTCTTTTTTCTACCATTATTTCTTTAATGCCCTCTTAGCCTCGATTGAGAGTTTTCATCCTCGCTTGATAGTTTTCAGCCACGCTTGATCAGTGATCCTTTTAAACCTGATATTGCAGAAATTCCTTGACTGCCTTTGGATATGGTGTTTGGATTTTCCATAGTGGTAGGTGGATCTGGGTCTGGATACTCCTTGTGTATCTCCTTCTCTAAGCCACATTTGATCATATGAATTTTGAATGGAGTCACCAAGGTAGATGCAGCCTCGAACAACTTCCTGAGCTTCTGCTACCTTCAGAATTTCATCTTCAAAATTTTGGGAAAGTATAATCTTGATCCAGATTTATGTAGGAACGCAACAGAATAAATACATAACCATAAATACAAAGATTCAGTAGAAATAACACTTCATTTCATTAATATCAAAGAACTGAATTTTGCTTACAGACAGAATGGAAATAAAACTAGCTAGGGCGCTGGTAGCGTATCTCTGAGAAGAGATGTAGCGTACGCAGGCCTTTGAACTGTGTTACATTGAGGCTCACAGGACTATTACACACATAATGGAAATAGATGAGCTAGGGTACTGGCATCGTATCCCTGAGAAGAGATGTGGTGGCTACCATCCCCTGAATTGTGTTACAATGCAGACATGATGGAGATGTGGCGAGCTAGGGCACTGGTAGCGCTTATCTCTAAGAAGAGATGTGTCGGCTCCCAGCCCCCTGAACTGTATTACAATGAGGCTTGAAGGCCTATTTATTGTTTAGAAACAATGTATAATCTGAAACGTATAAAAACCTAACTGTAGGAGATGAAGCACCAAAACTGTGGGCGCCTGTTTGGGTAAGTTGGTGTTTCAACTCCTCGGAGACCTAACTTTGGCATCCGATCTCCGTTTGACGCACTCAGTAGCTCATTAAAAATATATATTAGAGGAGTACAGCTTTTTAATGAGAAACATTGGTCCATGGCCCCATGTTGCTCTCCGTTTTCCCAAAAAACGTCGTTTAGGGCCTCAAAACGGCTTTGGAAGTTTAGGACCCGAAAAACTGCTAAAAATAGTAAGTTGTGCTGAAACTTACAAACTGAAATAACTGATGGTGGGGGTTCAAATGGACTCAGTGGGTGGCCACCAATATCCACCTGGGTCATTAAATCGCCAAAACAGCTCCGAGAGTGCAGGACCCGAAAACCTGCTAAAAATAGTAAGTTGTGTTGAAGCTGAAAAACTGAAAGAATTGATGTTGCGGGTCCAAATGGAATAGGTGGGAGGCCATCGATATCCACCTGGATCAAATCTTCAGGCTCCCGGTAGATGCACCAAAATTTTATCACAAAATTGCATGCGATTGGTTGCTAACCAGATAACTTTATGTAACTATTTCAAACCAACTTGTGACTGAAGCTTAGCCTCTTTAGTCTGAGAGGGCTCTCTCAAAAAGGGTTAATGATATTTTATAATGATAAACTAGATGGCTAGCTCTACTTGGAAAATGATGTGTTTGTGATAATTTTAGGTTGAAAGAACATAAATATGCAAACATTGGGTTTATGGAGTCAACAAAGCAACAATTCAGTAGATAGTTCATTTGACATGGAAGCTAAGGTAGGTAAGATTTTTTAGCAAAGGTATGCACACATGAAACAAGAAATAACACAGTCGATTCATATATAAAGGAATTCAGAGCATTACATGAATTAATTCTGAGTATTAAATATGAAAACCACTGCAAATGGTACACATACAAAATATAGATCATATACACACTAAAAACTCAATCAGAATCTCAGGTTCGTCAAGAAACAAGTCTTTGTATTACTGAAAATAGTTAAGTAGAAAAAGATGCAATTTTGCTAAAAAGTCTCCAACCCATAGAAATTCTAATATCTGCCCTTTAACAGACTTGTTACATGATGAGATGATCTGCCTCATGGCTAGATTCATCGAACTTTTGCTAATGACACCTTGCATAACAAGAAAAAATCTACATTAATGAGAAAGTGACAGCTATTCTATTTGACATTCCTTTTCCTAATAGGACTCAAACTTTCCTTTATTACATCAACTACCTTATCTCCTAATATTAGTTACATCTTTGACAACTATTCCTTCACATGTTTGAATAGGGTGTGATGGGATTCATCACTACATGACATCTTAATTGACCTCCTCTAAAACTGGAATCAAACCCTGCTTTTTAGGAAAACTGGTCCTTATATTCAAGGAGGGGTTTGGCTGATGAGTTGGCTTCATCACGTGGTCTTTAAGTCTTGGATGATTGTTGGCATGATCCCTTGAACCTTTGAAAGTACCCAGTTGTCCAAAATTGCACAAAAACCTGCTCATATAACTTCAAAACAGTACGCTACGAAAGTATGACAGTTTCGTAGCGTTACAAAAATGCATTTTTCCATCAATACTTCTAATTCTTTCCTTATGTATGATGTTAATTATGCCTTAATACATTTTCCATACCATCTTCACCTCTTAGAAGCTCCCAAAAATGGTTCAAAATGCAAAAAACAAAGCTACAGTAGTTTCGTAGCATTTTCCTGGTCTTCAAGCCCAGGAACGCTACGAAACTGTTGAAAATAGTGAAAATTCCAGGTTTATGTGTAACTACAAAAATATACTTTACAGGAGTAAAACTTAGTTTCTAACATGCCATTAACTTGGAGGTATTTAACCTATTCCTTCAACTTTTTGTTTGCAGATTTCAAATGTAAATCCATTTTCCTAACATGTTTCACTTCTTTGCTCAATGGCATGGTCCATTTGATAAACTGTTGTGTATTATCTAGGGTCTTGGAAACACTGTCAACCTGCTCTTCCAAAATTTCCTTCATATTTTCAAACTAAAACTTTTGGAAATTTTGTTTCCTTGCGTCTTTATTCATAACAGCAATTTCATGATTGGCCAACTTCAACTGTTCTTCAAGGAGTTCAAACTATGTTTTTTCCATTACTTTATATTTTCCTTTCTTTGCTTTGCTAACTGTATATTTCTCTGTAGGTGATGAAAGATCAATAATGTCTTGTGATGGATATACTGTTTCAGTAGGTGGATGAACCTATTTACTACTCTCTAATAGCTTTTTAGCATGCCTTTTCATGGGCTTTCTTGCTTGGAACATAAAACCTGCATCTTCTCCTTCAAATTCTAGTTTCTTTGCAAATTTCGCTTTCTTTAGTTTCTGTCCACCTTCCCTATATCCTCAGCCTGGACTATAGGAGTCTCTTATATGTCAATGGAATGTAATATGTCTTCTATATTTCCTTTATCTACTACTATGTCTTCTACAACCATTGTTTTATCTTCTAAATCCATTGTTTGACTTCTTGTCATCCTTTTTCTTCCTTGTTTAATCACAACTTTTTTTTGTTTTGCAGGTTTGACCACTTTTGGTTTTTGTTTTGCAGGTAGAACAATGGGTGTATCAAAACTTTGCAATTTCTTTGTTTCCTTCACTTTTGGTTCACTTCGTTCTACTCTTGCTGGTTCACTTGGTTCTGCTATCACTGGTTCATTTTGTTCTGCCACTAAGGGTGATGTGATACTCCTAGGTTTAGGAGTTTTTGTAGGAGTAAGAGTATCCAACTCAAAACCACTAACAAACAAAAATGAAGACCAGTCTCTGCCTAGTCTTTGGAGCTCACCTAAAACCATTAGTTTAACTAAACCATGATGAAACAATGAAGTCTCACTTCCTTCATATTTTTATTAGACCTTATCTTCCATTTTTGATAAAATTCTGTGTAAATAAAAAGGCAAATCAAGAGATATCTTACCAATAAAGTGTAGGAGAAACTTGAAATGGTAAGAGTAGAATTTATGTTATCTCCCTTCACAAGTAAAATATTTCTGGATGATGAGCATTAACTTTGAGTAGTAATCCTTCATGCAGCTTCTAGGAATGGCATTAGTAAGGTCTATTTAACTGTTTTCTAGCTTGATAAACTTCTTGCATTGCTCCATGTTGAATTTGAACCCTTTGAACCACTTCTCTTTTCCCCTTGGAATCCCTGTTGCTGCTGCAATGACCTCTGGTGTAATGGAAAGATTCAGCATCCCCACTTTGGTAGTTGTTCCACTGAAGTTTAAAGCAAATTCTTTAGAAACTTGTAGATGGCATCCTTGTAATCTTTCACAAAACTGTAAACAACCAGTCCTTCTGAAGACTTCTATAGTTGTTTGGTCTTCATTGATCAGATTCATATCTGTTGGTTCATATATTATACATTGGCCACCCTTATTTGTCCTTCTTTTTTCTGCCATGATTTCTTTAATACCTTCTCAGCCTCGCTTGATAGTTTTCATCCTCACTTGATAGTGTTCAACCTCACTTGATAAGTGATCTTTGTAAACCTGATATTTCAGAAATTCCTTGACTCCCTCCGGAGATGGTGTTTGGATTGTCCACAATGGTAGGTGGATCTGGGTCAGAATTACTCCTCGTGTATCTCCTTTTTGATGCCACCTTTGATCATATGAATTTTGAATGGAATCACCAATGTAGATTCAGCCATGAATAGCTTCTTGAGCTCTTGCTACCTTCAGAAGTTCAGCTTCAAAATTTCAGGAAAGTATAATCTTCAAGCTCCCGGCAGACGCACCAAAATGTTATCACAAAATTGCATCCGATTGGTTGCAAACTAGACAAATTTATGTAACTATTTTAGACCAACTTGTGACTAAAGATTAGCCTCTTTAGTCTGAGAGGGCTCTCTCAAAAAGGGTTAATGATATTTGATAATGATAAACTAGATGGCTAACTCTACTCAGAAAATGACTTGTTTGAGATAAGTGTAGGTTGAAAAGAACATAAATATGAAAACATTGGGGTTATGGACTCAACAAAGCAATAATTCAGTAGATAGTTCACTTGACATGGAAGCTTATGCACGTAAGAGTTTTTAGCAAAGGTAAGCACACATGAAACAAGAAATAACACAGTCAATTCGTCTATAAAGGAAGTTAGAGCATTACATGAATGAATTCTGAGTATTAAAGATGAAAACCACTGCAAATGGTACACATACAAAATATAGATCAGATGCACACTAAAAACTCAATCAGAATCTCAGGTTGGTCAAGAAACAAGTCTCTGTATTACTGAAAATATTTAATTAGAAAAAGTTAATGTTTTGCTAAAAAGTCTCCAACCCATACAAATTCAAATATTTGCCCTTTAATAGACTTGTTACATGATGAGATGATCTGCCTCATGGCTAGATTCATCAAACTTTTGCTAATGACACCTTGCATAACAAGAAAACATCTACATTAATGAGAAAGTGACAGCTATTCTATTTGACAGTCCTTTTCCTAATAGGACTCAAATTGTCCTTTATTACATCAACTACCTTGTCTCCTAATATCAGTTACATATTTGAAAAACTACTCCTTCACATGTTCGAATAGGGTGTGATGGGACTCATCACTACATGACATCATAATTGACCTCCTCTAAAAATTGGAAACAAACCCTTTTTTTTAGGAAAACTGGACCTTATCTTCAACGAGGGGTTTGGTTGATGAGTTGGCTTCATCACGTGGTCTTTAAGTCTTGGATGACTGCTGGAAAGATCCCTTGAACCTTTGAAAGTACCCAGATGTCCAAAAGTGCACAAAAACCTGCTCATATAGCTTCAAAACAGTACGCTACGAAAGTATGGCAGTTTCGTAGCGTTACAAAAATGCCTTTTTCCATCAATATTTCTGATTCTTTCCTTCTGCATGATGCTCATTATGCCTTAATACATCTTCCATACCATTTTCACCTCTTGGAAGCTCCCAAAACTGGTTCAAAATGAAAAAAATAAATCTATAGTAGTTTCGTATCATTTTCCTGGTCTTCAAGCCTAGGAACGCTACAAAATTGTTGAAAACAGTGAAAATTCCATATTTCTGTGTAACTTCACAAATATACTTTCCAGGTGTAAAACTTAGTTTCTAACATGCCATTAACCTTTAAAATCATAAACCAGCTCACACTATGATTCTTGAGGTGTTTATTCCTCATTGAAGATGAGTTGAGCAATTGGATCCTCAACTACTGTCATTTTAAGGCCCTTTTTCTCCAACTCCTCATGGATTAGCTCAAGTTGTTCCTGGAGGTCTTCAACCTAGTCCTTCAAATTTCTGTTTGCATATTTCAAATGTAAATTAATTTTCCTGACATGTTTCACTTATTTCCTCAATGGCATGGTCCATTTAATAAATTTTTGTGTATTATCTAGGGTCTTAGAAACATTGTCAACCTGCTCTTCCCAAATCTCCTTCATCTTTTCAAACTAAACCTTCTAGACATTGTGTTTCCTTGCTTCTTTATTCATAACAGCAATTTCATGATTGGCCAACTTCAACTATTCTTCAAGGATTTCAAGCTCTGTTTTTTCCATTTCTTTCTCTTTTCCTTTCTTTGGTTTTCTAACTGTATCTTTCTCTGTAGGTGATGAAAGATCAATGATTTCTTGTGGTAGCTGGAATGTGTCAATAGGTGGATGAACCTATTTATTTCTCTCTAATAGATTTCTAGCATGCCTTGTCATGGGCTTTCTCGCTTGGAATATTAAACCTGCATCTTCTCCTTCAAATTCAGGACTACTCCTCGTGTATCTTCTTCTCGAAGCTACCTTTGATCATACAAATTTTGAATGGAGTCACCAACGTAGATGTAGCCTTGAAAAACTTCGTGAGCTCCTGCTACATTCAGAAGTTCAGCTTCAAAATTTTGGGGAAGTATAATCTTCAGGCTCCCGGCAGATGCACCAAAATGTTATCACAAAATTTCATCTGATTGGCTACTAACCAGACAACTTTATGTAATTGTTTCAAACCAACTTGTGACTGAAGCTTAGCCTCTTCAGTTTGAGAGGGCTCTCTCAAAAATGGTTATTTATATTTGATAATTATAAACTAGATGGCTAACTCTACTTGGAAAATTACTTTTTTGTCATAAGTGTAGGTTGAAAATAACATCAATATGCAAACATTGGGCTTATGGAGTCAACAAATCGATAATTTAGTAGATAATTCACTTGACATGGAAGCTGAGGCAGGTAAGAGTTTTTAGCAAAGGTAAGCACCATTGAAACAGGAAATAACACAGTCAATTCATCTATAAAGGAAGTCATAGCATTACATGAATGAATTCTAAGTATTAATGCTGAAAACCACTGCAAATGGTACACATATAAAATATATATCAGATACACACTAAAAAATCAATAAAAATCTTAGGTTGGTCAAGAAACAAGTCTCTGTATCACTGAAAATAGTTAATTACATAAACCTGGAGTTTTGCCAAAAAGTCTCCAACCCATACAAATTCGAATATATTCCCTTTAATAGACTTTTTACATGATGAGATGATCTGCCTCATGTATAGATTCATCAAAATTTTGCTAATGACACCTTGCATAACAAGAAAACATCTACATTAATGAGAAAGTGACAGTTATTCTATTTGACAGTCCTATTCCTAATAGGATTCTAACTGTCCTTTATTACATCAACTACCTTATCTCCTAATATTAGTTACATATTTGACAACTATTCATTCACATTTTCGAAGAGGGTGTGATGGGACTCATCACTACATGACATCTTAATTGACCTCCTCTAAAATTGGAAACAAACCCTGTTTTTTAGGAAAACTGGTCCTTATCTTCAACGAGGGGTTTGGCTGATGAGTTGGCTTCATCACATGGTCTTTAAGTCTTGGATAACTACTGGCAAGATCCCTTGAACCTTTGAAAGTACCCAGCTGTCCCAAAGTGCACAAAAACTTGCTCATATAGCTTCAAAACAGTACGCTACGAAAGTATGATAGTTTCATAGCAGTTTCGTAGCGTTACAAAAATGTCGTTTTCCATAAATATTTATGATTATTTCATTCTATATGATGTTCATTATGCCTTAATACATCTTCCATACCATTTTCACCTCTTGGAAGTTCCCAAAACTTTTTAAAAATGCAAAAAATAAAGCTAGAGTAGTTTCGTAGCGGTTTCCTGGTCTTCAAGCCTAGGAACGTTACAAAACTGTTGAAAACAGTGAAAATTCCATATTTCTGTGTAACTTCAAAAATATACTTTCCAAGTGTAAAACTTAGTTTCTAGCATTCCATTAACCTTTAAAATCATAAACCAACTCACACTATGATTCTTGAATTTTTTCTTCCTCATTGATGATGAGTTGAGCAATTGGCTCCTCAACTATTGTCATTTTAAGGCCCTTTTTATCGAACTCCTCATGGATTAGTTCAATTTGTTCCCGGAGGTCTTTAACCTGGTCCTTCAACTTTCTATTTGCATATTTCAAATGAAAATTCATTTTCTTGACATGTTTCACTTCTTTCCTCAATGGCATGGTCCTTTTGATAAACTGTTGTGTATTATCTAGGATCTTGTAAACACTGTCAACCTACTCTTCCCAAATCTCCTTCATTTTTTCAAATTGAACCTTCTGGACATTGCGTTTCCTTGCTTCTTTATTCATAACAGCAATTTCATGATTGGCCAACTTCAACTATTCTTCAAGGATTTCAAACTTTGTTTCTTCCATTACTTTCTCTTTTCCTTTCTTTGGCTTTCTAACTGTATCTTTCTTTGTAGGTGATGAAATATCAATGATGTCTTGTGGTAGCTGGAATGTGTCAATAGGTGGATGAACCTATTTATTGCTCTCTAATATCTTTCTAGCATGCCTTGTCATGGGATTTCTCGCTTGGAACATAAAACATGCATCTTCTTCTTCAAATTCTAGTTTCTTTGCATATTTGCTTTTCTTTAGTTTCTGTCCACCTTCCTCTATATCTTCAACCTAGATTATAGGAGTCTCTTCTATGTCAATGGCATGTAATATGTCTTCTAGATTTCCTTTAGCTGCTGATCTGTCTTCTACAGCCATTTCTTTATCTTCTAAATCCATTGTTTGACTCCTTGTCATCCTTTTGCTTCCTTGTTTAATCACAACTTGTTTTTGTTTTGCAGGTTTGACACTTTTGGTTTTTTTTTTGCAGGTGGAACAATGGGTGTATCAAAACTATACAATTGCTCTTTTTCCATCATGACTGGTTCACTTGTTTCTACTCTTGCTGGTTCACTTGGTTCTGCTATCACTGGTTCATTTTTTTCTTCCACTAAGGGTGATGGGATACTCTTAGGTTTAGGATTTCTTGTAGGAGTAAGAGTATCCAACTCAAAACCACTAACAAACAAAAATGAAGAGTAGTCTCTACCTAGTCTTTGGAGCTCATCTAAAACCAGTAGTTTAATTAAACCATGATGAAAAAATGAAGTCTCTCTTCCTTCAGATTTTTCTTGGACCTTATCTGCCATTTTTTATAAACTTCTGTGTAAATAAAAAGGAATATTAAGAGATATATTACCAGTAAAGTGTAGGAGAAACTTGAAATGGTAAGAGTAGAATTTATGGTATCTCCCTTCACAAGTAAAATATTTCTGGATGATGAGAATTAACTTTGAGTAATTATCCTTCATGCAGCTTCTTGGAATGGCATTATTAAGGTCTATTTCATTGTTTTCTGGCTTGATAAACTCCTTGCACTGCTCCATGTTGAATTTGAACCCTTTAAACCATTTCTCTTGTCCCCTTGGAATCCTTGTTGTTGCTGCAATGACCTCTGGTGTAATTTAAAGATTTAGCATCCCCACTTTGGTAGTTGTTCCACTGAATTTTAAAGAAAATTCTTTGGAAACCTGTACATGGCAGCCTTGTAATATTTCACAAAACTATAAACAACTAGTCCTTCCGAAGACTTATACAGATATTGGGTCTTCATTGATCATATTCATATTTGCTGGTTCATATCTTATATATTGGCCACCCTTATTTGTCCTTCTTTTTTCTACCATGATTTCTTTAATGCCTTCTCAGCCTCGCTTGATCAGTGATCTTTGTAAACCTGATATTCTATAAATGACTTGACTGCCTCTGGAGATGGTGTTTGGATTGTCCACAATGGTAGGTGGATCTGGGTCAGGATTACTCCTCTTGTATCTCCTTCTCAAAGCCACATTTGATCATATGAATTTTGAATGGAGTCACCAAGGTAGATGCAGCCTCGAACAGCTTTCTGAGCTCCTACTACCTTCATAATTTTAGCTTCAAAATTTCAGGAAAGTATAATCTTCAGGCTCCTGAAAGGTGCACCAAAATGTTATCACAAAATTGCATCTGGTTAGCTGCTAACTAGAAAAATTTATGTAATTGTTTCAAACCAACTTGTGACTCAAGCTTAGCCTCTTCAGTCTGAAAGGGCTCTGTCAAAAAGGGTTAATGATATCTGATAATGATAAACTAGATGGCTAACTCTACTTGGAAAATTACTTGTTTGTGATAAGTGTAGGTTGAAAAGAACATAAATATGCAAACATTGGGCTTCTAGAGTCAAAAAGGAAATAATTTAGTAGATAGTTCACTTGACATGGAAGTTGAGGCAGGTAATATTTTTTAGCAAAGGTAAGCACACATGAAACAGGAAATAACACAATCAATTCATCTATAATGGAAGTATGATAGTTTCGTAGCATTACAAAAATGCCCTTTGCCATCAATATTTCTGATTATTTCCTTCTGTATGATGTTCATTATCCCTTAATACATCTTCCATACCATTTTCACCTCTTGGAAGCTCCCACAACTAGTTCAAAATGCAAAAATAAAGCTACAATAGTTTCGTAGCATTTTCCTGGTTTTCAAGCCTAGGAACGCTACGAAACTGTTGAAAACAGTGAAAATACCAGATTTCTGTGTAACTTCAAAAATATACTTTCCAGGTGTAAAACTTAGTTTCTAATATGCCATTAACCTTTAAAATTAGAAACCAGCTCACACTATGATTCTTGAGGTGTTTCTTCCTCATTGATGATGAGTTGAGCAATTGTCTCCTCAACTACTGTCATTTTAAGGCCCTTTTTCTCCAACTCCACATGGATTAGTTCAAGTTGTTCCTGGAGGTCTTTAACCTGGTCCTTAAATTTTATGTTTACATATTTCAAATGTAAATTCATTTTCCTGACATGTTTCACTTCTTTTCTCAATGGCATGGTCCATTTTATAAACTGCTATGTATTATCTAGGGTCTTGGAAACACTGTCAACCTGCTCTTCCCAAATCTCCTTCATCTTTTCAAACTGAACCTTCGGGACATTATGTTTCCTTGCTTCTTTATTCATAATATCAATTTCATGATTGGCCAATTTCAACTGTTCTTCAAGGATTTCAAACTCTCTTTTTTTCCATTACTTTCTCTTTTCCTTTCTTTGGTTTGCTAATTGTATCTTTCTCTGTAGGTGATGAAAGATCAATGATGTCTTGTGGTGGCTGGAATGTGTCAGTAGGTGGATGAACCTATTTTTTTCTCGATAATAGCTTTCTAGCATGCCTTATCATGGGCTTTCTCGCTTGGAACATAAAACCTGCATCTTATCCTTCAAATTCAAGTTTCTTTGCAGATTTTTCTTTCTTTAGTTCCTGTCCACCTTCCTCTATATCCTCAGCCTAGACAATAGGAGTCTCTTCTATATCAATGGCATGTAATATGTCTTCTAGATTTCCTTTAGCTACTGCTCTGTCTTCTACAGCCACTGTTTTATCTTATAAAGCCACTGTTTGACTCCTTTTCATCCTTTTTCTTCCTTGTTTAATTACGGCTTGTTTTTGTTTTGCAGGTTTGACCACTTTTGGCTTTTTTTTTGCAAGTGGAAAAATGAGTGTATCAAAACTCTACAATCCATCATGACTGGTTCACTTGGTTCTACTCTTGCTGGTTCACTTGGTTCTGCTATCACTAGTTCATTTTAATCTGCCACTAAGGGTGATGGGATACTCCTAGTTTTAGGAGTTCTTGTAGGAGTAAGAGTATCCAACTCAAAACCACTAACAAATAAAAATGAAGACCAGTCTTTGCCTAGTCTTTGGAGCTCATCTAAAACCAGCAGTTTAATTAAACCATGACGAAACAATGAAGTATCACTTCCTTTAGATTTTTCTTGGACCTTATTTGTCATTTTTGATAAACTTATGTGTAAATAGAAAGGCATATCAAGAGATATCTTACGATTAAAGTGTAGGAGAAACTTGAAATGGTAAAACATCTCTTGGAATGGTATTAGGAAGGTCTATTTCACTGTTTTCTGGCTTGATAAACTCCTTGCACTGCTCCATGTTGAATTTGAACCCTTTGAACCACTTCTCTTGTCCCCTTGGAATCCGTGTTGATGCTACAATGACCTCTGGTGTAATGGAAAGATTCAGCATCCACACTTTGGTAGATGTTCCATTGAAGTTTAAAGAAAATTCTTTGGAAACCTGTACATGGCAGCCTTGTAATATTTCACAAAACTGTAAACAATCAGTCCTTATGAAGACTTCTGCAGCTTTTGGGTCTTCATTGATCAGATTCATATATGTTGGTTCATATCTTATACATTAGCCACCCTTATTTGTCCTTATTTTTTTTGCCATTATTTCTTTAATGCATTCTCAACCTCGCTTGATAGTTTTCATCCTCGCTTAATAGTTTTCAGCCTCGCTTGATCACTGATCTTGGTAAACCTGATATTGCATAAATTCCTTGACTGCCTCAAGAGATGATGTTTGGATTGTCCATAATGGTAGGTGGATCTAGGTCAGGATTAATCTCATGTATCTCCTTCTCGAAGCCACCTTTGATCATATTAATTTTAAATGGAGTCACCAACGTAGATGCATCCTCGAACAGCTTCCTGAGCTCCTACTACCTTCAGAATTTTAGCTTCAAAATTTTGGGAAAGTATAATTTTCAGGCTCCCGACAGACGCACCAAAATGTTATCACAAAATTGCATCTAATTGGCTACTAACCAGACAAATTTATGTAACTATTTCAGGCCAACTTGTGACTAAAGCTTAGCCTCTTCAATCTGAGAGGGCTCTCTCAAAAAGGGTTAGTGATAAACTAGATGGCTAACTCTACTTGGAAAGTGACTTGTTTGTGATAAGTGTAGGTTGAAAATAACATCAATATGAAAACATTGTTCTTATGGAGTCAAAAAATCAATAATTCAATAGATAGTTCACTTGACATGGAAGCTGAGGCAGGTAAGAGTGTTTAGCAAAGGTAAGCACACATGAAACAGGAAATAACACAGTCAATTCATCTATAAAGGAAGACAGAGCATTACATGAATGAATTCTGAGTATTAAAGATGAAAACCACTGCAAATGGTACACATACAAAATATAGATCACATACACACTAAAAACTCAATCAGAATCTCAGGTTGGTCAAGAAACAAGTCTCTATATTACTGAAAACAGTTAATTACATAAAGCTGCAGTTTTGCCAAAAAGTCTCCAACCCATACAAATTTGAATATCTGCCCTTTAATAGACTTGTTACATGATGAGATGATCCTCCTCATGGCTAGATTCATCGAAATTTTTCTAATGACACCTTTCATAACAAGAAAACATCTACATTAATGTGAAAGTGACATTTATTCTATTTGACAGTCCTTTTCCTAATAAGACTCAAACTGTCCTTTATTACATCAACTACCTTATCTCCTAATATTAGTTACATCTTTGACAACTATTCCTTCACATGTTAGAATAGGGTGTGATGGGACTCATCACTACATGACATCTTAATTGACCTCCTCTATAACTGGAAGCAAACCCTGTTTTTTAGAAAAACCAGTCCTTATCTTCAACGAGGGGTTTGGCTGATGAGTTGGATTCATCACGTGGTCTTTAAGTCTTGGATGACTGCTGGCAAGATCCCTTGAACCTTTTAAAGTACCCAGTTTTCCAAAAGTGCACAAAAAACTTCTCATATATGTTGGCTTGAGGGGTCATGACCTAGGTTCGGTGTGCAAGGTTTGCCAACAAACCCCTATACTACTGTCCCTTTCGGCAGTGACCTGCTTTCGCAGGTCAAAGTCTCACCCAAAGTAGTATGGATGGGTGCTGGAACCAGGTTTCCGCACCCTGAGAAAGGAAGGGTAAGGCAAGCAGAGCTGCGTTCTGTTCCTGTAATTCTCAGATTACCTTGTTCTGCGTAGGGTTAATTATGTATCTATTTGCATCCACGTGCACTAGATCTATAATTATGTGCTTTATATAACATCAACACAGCATTATATAAACAAAGTGGACTAGATCTAGATCCAAGAATTCAGTACACATATCTTCGCAGCGGAAAGATAGAAAATACACAACACAGTAATTATCAGTAATTCATACAACATTACTCATAGATTCAGATCTCTAATAATCCTTCACATTCATTCATTCATCAATATTTCCTTACAATTCCCTTCCCAAACTGCGCACACAGTAGCAGGGTCCACACACAGCTGGACTAGGATCTCCGCAAACACAGCCAGCAGGAGTCTGTTCCCCAAAAACCCAATAGATATCTTAAACTATAGATCGCATCAATATCTCCTCAATTCTTATCCTTTTCGATACAAAATACATCTCTATTTATAACAATATAGCCTCGACTTTCCTATGGTCCGCAACCCATGGTTTTCGGACCCCTAGTTTACCCTTTGACCCATTACAATGCGTTCGGGGCTTTGACCCGCCCCAAAACCCCTATGCTATACTAAATATAATCAAAAATAATCAAAATGGACCAGTTTTGCAGCTTGTTAGGAGACCCCGTTCCAACAGTCCCCCAACACAATCTTGTGACTCATCCCGAGTCACTGCACTGGTGCGACCACATAGTCCGCAGCCTAGTATGGTTTGAGTCGACTACCATTGACAAAGCCAGGAATGAGGTCACCGTGCAGGGTAGCTAACTGGACTGCTCTTCCATTCGTAACCTCCTTAACTGTGTAGGGACCAAGCCAGTGCTGCCGGAATTTTCCTGAATGGTTCGCAAATTGGCTATCGTATAAAAGGACGAGATCGCCTTTGACGAATGTCTTCTGGCGGATGTGTCGATCATGCCAGGATTTATCTCGGGCCTTTTGAACCTACTAGTGAAACTGAGCAATAAACCAATCTTCCTCCAAAGCCACCAGTTGAACCAGGTGCTCTTCGATGATATCGGAGTCTGCCATATTCGTGAATATTGTGATTCGTAGGCTAGGAACAATGTACTCTATGGGCATAATGGCCTCCTTTCCATAGACAATTCGGAAGGGTGTCCTTCCTGTCAGCTTTTTTCAGGTCGTTCAATATGCCCACAGAACCGAGGGGATGAGAACGTCCCAGTCACTACGATCGGCATTACAAACCTTTGTTAATGCCTACTCCAAAAAAAATTTAAACGCTTCAACCGCCCCATTGGCCTGGGATGATATGGTGTACTCTTGGCATGGTGGATTCGGAATTCCTCATTCAAATCTTGAATCGTTTGGTTAACAAAATGCGTACCTCTGTCGCTCATTAGGATCTTCGGGAAGCCAAACCTGGTCAGAATTTGCTCAAAGATGAAATGCGCAGCAGTATTAGCAGTACAATCTTTTACTGCCTGTGCCTCAGCCCATCGTGTGACATAGTCAGTGGTAGTGATAATGTAGCGCGCGCCTGTTTTCTTGCCTGGTGGATTTATGGGTCCTATAAAGTCAATGGCCCATTTATCAAAAGCCTGTAGGGCCATTTGAGGCTGAAATGGCATGTCATCTTGTCATGAGGGTCGGCCAGTTCGCTGGCATGTATCACACGATCTGAAATAGGTGTAAGAATCCTGATGCAAGGTGGGCCACCATAAGCCAGCCCTCAAAATCTTTTGTGCCGTAGCCCTGCCTGCATATTGGCCGCTTGCGACTCCATCATGTGATTATGTGAGGACAGTGGGCCGTTCATGTTCCAATACATATCTGCGGAGTATTTCATCGGCGCCTCGCTTGTATAGCTGTCCTGCAATGATAGTAAAGTTTGCAGCCCGGGTAACCAACTCCTTTTTTCTGTTGTACCGAATACGCAGTAGGGGCCACACACGTAGTAAGGAACTCAATGATATCAACAAAGTGAGCATCGACCATCTTAATGGTAAACAGTTTTGCATCGGGTAAGCCTTCGTCCAAGTTAGTGGGTTCTTCCCCTGTATCGATACGAGACAGATGATCTGGGCCTGCATTCAATCTCCCAAGCTTAATGATGATATCAAAATCATATTCCTGAAATAGCAACATCCAGCGGAAAATATTCCCCCCCAACAAAGGCTTGTTGACCAAGTATTTCAAAGCCGAATGGTCTATGAACATCTTAAAGTGTCCACCCAGCAGATAGTGTTGATACTTTTGTAGTGCATACACCATAACCAGTCCTTCGCGCTCAGTGGTAGAGTAATTCCTTCTAGCGCTCGAGAGTTTACAACTGGCAAAGGCAACCGAGTGATCAACATCTCCTTTGCCAGGCTAATTGAGGACCGTGCCTAGGGTGATGCCTGACGCATCGACATGTACATGAAATATCCTTGACCAGTTCGAGAATATCAGTATGGGTGCAGAAATCATCTTCTCTTTTAGCAATTCGAAGCTCTTCTAACATTCATCATTCCAGAAAAAAGAGACATCTTTTTTTAGTAGTTGTTCCATGGGTGTTGTGATCAGAGCATACCCTTGAATGAATTGTCTGTAATAGCATGTGTGACAAAGAATCGAGCGCAACTATTTTTCCATTATGGGGGCTGCAAGGTTGATAATTACGGCTATCTTCGTAGGATCGACCATCAATCCTTTTGGATAGACTCTGTGTCCAAGCAAGATTCTGAAAGGTACACAGAAGATGCACTTTTTGATATTCAAGGAGATCTGGTGCTTCCGGCATGCATCCAACATTAATCACAGGTTCGATACATGTTCTTTCACCAAGCCAAAAATCGTCCAGTCATCGAAGTAAACCTCCAGGAACTTATGAATAAACTCCTTGAACACAGCCACTATGACCCTTGAAAAGATAGCAGGTGTGTTCTTAAGACCAAAGGGCATTACCGTATGCTGGAAGGAACCCCATTTGGTGGCAAAGGTAGTCTTACTACGATCCTCAGGTGCAATTCTGATCTGGTGTTATCCCTAGAATCCATCAGTAAAGGAATAGGCCTCCTAGCCACCCACGCTATCAAGGATTTCATCAGAGAAGGGAGTAGGGAAGGGGTCATGAACACAGGCATCATTCAGCTTTCGTAGGTCCACACTGATGTGTATTTCCCCCTTTGTCTTTTTCTCCTGAACAACCATTGGACTTACCCAATCTGACTGTTCAACTGGTTCAATGAAACCTGCGGTCAGCATTTTGTCCAACTCTTCTTTGACCTTTTTCTTATACTTAGGATTCAACCGGTAGGGCCGCTGCTTGACGGGACACACCTCAAGCTTCAGAGTGATGTGCATAATGCCGAGGTCCCCAGTGATTCCTTTGAGCTCAGAAAACTTTGTAGGGAATAAGTCTTGGTACTCCGTAAGTAGCTCGGCAATTTTTCCCACGGTACCCTCATCCCAATAGTCCCTAATTTTTGCCAGCTTAGGGTGTTCTTATGTCCCAATGTTAACTTCGCGTAGCCAAAGAGGTTGCATTACATCAACATCCTGGAGCGATGGTCCAATAACGGTACGTTCCCCTTCAGATTCCGGAACAGAGATATTCTACGGATTATCCTCTTCTTCGTTAATCACCAAGCTCTAGTAGTTGATTATGTCTTGCATCTGAGCCTCCCATGTCAGAACGGCTGGTGGGGTGCATGGGTGAGGCTTCTTAAAGATGAACGCATCAATGTCTTGCAGGGCTTCTTCAAGCATCTTTGTTCCCCCAATAAGTCTGAACGTTCCAATAAAGTCCTCTTTTAATATTTCCCAGTGGCGGGTCCACTAATGTAACTCTGCATCTAAGTACCAAGCAGCAGGGATAGGGCCTAAGGCATGTATAAATAGATGGATCCATTCATCTGAGGTTCGTTCGGCCCATTTGGTTTTCCAAGTATGTAGATGTGCACGTGGATCCTCGGGCCCCAGGAATATCTTGGTGCACACATCAGCAGAAGGTGCGAACCGCAGCACCATCCTATCCCGACATGTTTTCCAATCCAGGAATGCTTTCTTGTGGGCATCCCACCAACGTGCAGGTGTGCACCGCAGTGCCAGATTGAGTGCCGAGAGGGGTCGATCTTTCGGCACCCAAGCCTCCAATGTTCTTAAGAAGTCCTGGACAGTACTAGACTCATCAAAGTGGGGAAGGTTTCTTACCTCCGAAGTAATGCAGTAGAAGGTCCTTGCAACCTGAGGGCACCGTAGTGCTGAGACATTATGTAGCTGAGTCTGCCAACTCTCAAGTTCTTCATCCGGGTCAGAAAAGTACTCCTTGTTTTTCTCCCAATCGAATACTCCGCCTGTTGTAGGGTCACCCTAGTCTTCGTCCTGTGCTGTCATCCTGTAGATGTGATCTAGTTCCTCCTCTTCATATGTTGGTTCTGTGTATCGCATACCCTCAGCGGGATCCAGTGGTACTATTACACGTGTACCGTTCTTCTCAAACACCATTCTACATTTTTTTAGATTAATGACACCCCCTACGTCGATAGCCCAATCTATTCCTAGGAGTGCAGGATAGGGATCTGTATCCTCCACAATTTCTATGACCTCAATGTCAACTAGGACCTTTACTCCTGTGATATCGACCACAAATTTTGGCAACCTTCCCAGAGGGATGATCTTCTGTTGATTCGCCATTCGCAGCTGGATGGTGGACCAGTCTAATTTAGGTTTTCCCATTCATTTCCATGTCTATTTTGGTAAGACGTTCACATCAGATCCAAGATCAAGAATAACCTGATAGATCTCATAGTCACCAATCTCCGCAGTCAATCGCATTTCCCTCCTGGTGCACCTTTTGTAGCTGTGTAATTTGTGTACTTCCTTAATCTCAGTCGTTGTGTTGGGCTGGGCTGTGTAATCCTGTAGCAATACTTGAATATTTTCTCCAGTCTGTGGGTTGCATAGTAGCTTCAAGCATGCCCTTAAAAAGGTTTCAACCTCCTCTTCTGTTTGGAGGTGCGTTGGCGGCTGCACAGGAGCTTCCAGCGACTCTTGTTTCCTGGGATTTGGTTCCTTCTGAGCAGCCATCTCCTCCCATGCTTCTTGGGTGACCATGCTGCGCGTTATGATTTTTATACTGGGATCTTCACTCCTCATCTCTGTTTTGACTCTCTGTACATTTTGTGTGGGGGTAGACTGTTTGTCCTTCATTTTTGTTAACAAGATCGAGCAGTCTTCGATCTCATGGTCCAGCTGCCGGTAATATTTACAAGATTGCCTAGTGGGATTTGGGTAGTCCCTGGCGAAGTGCCCTACCTCTCCATAGTTATAGCAGATCATCTAGCCATGTCCTCATCCTGTGCTCCCTCCCCATCCCCCCTGCCCCTCGCAGGAGAGCCACCGAAGGTCACAGGAGATCTCGGAGAGGCAGGATCGGATTGTACCTATAGAGGTTTCCTCAATCTACCAACAAGTCATATGTGTGACAATTCTTCTCATCGTGGCCTATAGATCGGTAGAACCTGCACCATTCTTGCTTCATTTCACCCCTATTTATCCGAGGACACTGGGTTGTATCATGTAGTCCCGCTACCCAAAAATCTTCACACCAGAGGTCTGTGTTGACTCCTTTTCCCCGTTTCATCCATAAGCTCTATATTTCCATGTGCATGGCTCCGGGCTACTCTTGAATTTGTTGCACTCCTTCCCTCGTGTTATCCTTAGGCATAGCTTCAATTTTCATGGAAGCTTCCAAGGCTTTTCCCTGCGATTCGAAGGTCTGGTGGCCCATGGGTATGCGTAAGTGAGGTAGCAGCATAGCAATGAACCATTCTGTGTGTTGTTTGTCGTCGTACTTGAACTCACCTTCCCTAATCGCTTTATTTAACCATTGATCGGCCTCCCATACCGACTCAGACGTTCCTTGCTTGAAGTCTTTTACTTCCACTACCAGCTGGGAATAGGATTTCGGCTTTCGGAATTGTTGTTTTAGGGCATCCTTAATATTTTGAAGCGTTGTGCTCCTGTTTTGAGATATATACCACATACACCAGTCCAACGTCTTCTCTTTGAAAGCCAGTGATAGTTGCACTCTCTTCATAGTATCGCTTACCACCCCTTGCGCCGTCCATGCCGAGTCGGCCATGAACCAAAACCGTTCCATGTCCTCATCGGTTGCGCCTTTAAAGGTAGGTAACTTTAAGTGTGCCACCATGGGCTTCTCTGGTTTATCTTCCCAGGGCCCTAACGTCAAGGCAGCTGATGGACATTGTGTAGGTCCCGGCGGACTATGAGCAGAGCGATCCTCGTCTCGACTGTTTCGATAGTTCTTACTGCTCCGCATTGCACTTCCACCCAGAGTATCACTCATTCAACCCCGCGTTAGATCTCCAATGCCATTACCCGATCTCGTTTCT
Organism: Pinus albicaulis; assembly: GCA_034641835.2. Taxonomy (NCBI): domain Eukaryota; kingdom Viridiplantae; phylum Streptophyta; class Pinopsida; order Pinales; family Pinaceae; genus Pinus; species Pinus albicaulis. The sequence continues at coordinate 669,813,481 of CM076572.1, forward strand.
CAGACTCCTTCCAGTCCCGACAACGGAACCATTTGTTGGCTTGAGGGGTCCTGACCCAGGTTCGGTGTGCAAGGTATTCCAACAAACCCCTCTACTACTGGCCCTTTCGGTAGTGACCTACTTTCGCAGGTCAAAGTCTCACCTAAAGTAGTATGGGTGGGTGCTGGAACCAGGTTTCCGCACCCTGAGAAAGGAAGGGTAAGGCAAGCAGAGCTGCGTTCTGTTCCTGTAATTCTCAGATTACCTTGTTCTGTGCAGGGTTAATTATGTATCTATTTGCATCCATGTGCACTATATCTATACTTATGTGCTTTATATAACATCAACACAGCATTATATAAATAAAGCGGACTAGATCTAGATCCAAGCATTCAGTACACAGATCTTCATAGCGGAAAGACAGAAAATACACAACACATTAATTATCAGTAATTCATACAACAGTACTCATAGATTCAGATCTCTAATAATCCTTCGCATTCATTCATTCATCAATCTTTCCTTACAATTCCCTTCCCAACCTGCGCACACAGCAGCAGGGTCTGCACACAGCTGGACTAGGATCTCCGCGCACACAGCTAGTAGGAGTTCGTTCCCCAAAAACCCAACAGATAGATTAAACTAAATATTGCATCAATATCTTCTCAATTCTTATCCTTTTCGATACAAAATACATCTCTATTTATAACAATCTAGCCTCGACTTTCCTATGGTCCACAACCCATGGTTTTTGGACCCCTAGTTTACCCTTTGACCCATTACAATGCGTTCGGGGCTTTGACCTGCCCCAAAACCCCTATGCTATACTAAATATAATCAAAAATAATCAAAATGGACTAGCTTCGCAGCTTGTTAGGAGACCCCGTTCCAACAATATAGCTTCAAAACAGTACACTACAAAAGTATGACAGTTTTGTAGCGTTACAAAAATGCCTTTTTCCGTCAATATTCCTGATTCTTTCCTTCTATATCATGTTCATTATGCCTTAATACATCTTCCATACAATTTTCACCTCTTGGAAGCTCCCAAAACTGGTTCAAAATGCAAAAAAGAAAGCTACAGTATTTTCGTAGCATTTTCCTGGTCTTCAAGCCTAGGAACGCTACAAAACTATTGAAAACAGTGAAAATTCCAGATTTCTATGTAACTTCAAAAATATACTTTCCAAGTGTAAAACTTAGTTTCTAACATGCCATTAACATTTAAAATCATAAACTAGTTCACACTATGATTCTTGAGGTGTTTCTTCCTCATTGATGATGAGTTGAGCAATTGGCTCCTCAACTACTGTCATTTTAAGGCCCTTTTCTCCAACTCCTCATGGATTAGTTCAAGTTGTTCCTGGAGGTCTTTAACCTGGTCCTTCAACTTTCTATTTTTAGATTTCAAATGTAAATTCATTTTCCTGACATGTTTCACTTCTTTCCTCAATGACAAGGCCCATTTGATAAACTGTTGTGTATTATCTAGGGTCTTGGAAACACTGTCAACCTGCTCTTCCCAAATCTCCTTCATCTTTTCAAATTGAACCTTCTAGACATTGTGTTTCCTTGCTTCTTTATTCATAACAGAAATTTCATGATTGGCCAACTTCAACTATTCTTCAAGGAGTTCAAACTCTATTTTTTCCATTACTTTCTCTTTTTCTTTCTTTGGTTTGCTAACTGTATCTTTCTCTATAGGTAATGAAAGACCAATGATTTCTTGTGGTGGCTGGACTGTGTCAGTAGGTGGATGAACCTATTTAATTCTCTTTAATATCTTTCTAGCATGCCTTTTCATGGGCTTTCTTGCTTGGAACATACAACCTGCATCTTCTCCTTTAAGAGTCTAGTTTCTTTGCTGATTTTCCTTTCTTTAGTTCTGTCCACCTTCCTCTATATCCTCAGCCTAGACTATGGGAGTCTCTTCTATGTCAATGTCATGTAATATGTCTTCTAGATTTCCTTTAGCTACTGATCTGTCTTCTACAGCCATTTTTTTATCTTCTAAATCCACTATTTGACTCCTTGTCATACTTTTTCTTCCTTGTTTAATCACAGCTTGTTTTTTTTTGCAGGTTTGACCACTTTTGGTTTTTGTTTTGCAGGTGGAACAATGGGTGTATCAAAACTCTGCAATCCATCATGACTGGTTCACCTAGTTCTACTCTTGTTGGTTCACTTGGTTCTGCTATCACTGGTTCACTTTTTTTTGCCACTAAGGGTGATGGGATACTCCTAGGTTTAGGAGTTCTTGTAGGAGTAAGAGTATCCAACTCAAAACCACTAACAAACAAAAATGAAGACCAGCCTCTGCCTAGTCTTTGGAGCTCATCTATATCCAGTAGTTTAATTAAACCATGATGAAACAATGAAGTCTCACTTACTTCAGATTTTTCTTGGACCTTATCTGCCATTTTTTATAAACTTTTGTGTAAATAGAAAGGCAAATCAAGAGATATCTTACTAGTAAAGTGGAGGAGAAACTTGAAATGGTAAGAGTAGAGTTTATGGTATCTCCCTTCACAAGTAAAATATTTCTGGATGATGAGCAGTAAATTTGAGTAGTTATCCTTCATGCAGCTTCTTGGAACGGCATTAGTAAGGTCTATTTCTCTATTTTTTGGCTTGATAAACTCCTTGCACTGCTCCATGTTGAATTTTAACCTTTGAACCACTTCTCTTGTCCCCGTGGAATCCCTATTGCTGCTGCAATGACCTCTGGTATAATGGAAAGATTCAACATCCCCACTTTGGTAGTTGTTCCACTGAAGTTTAAAGAAAATTCTTTGGAAACCTGTACATGGTAGCCTTGTAATATTTCACAAGACTGTAAACAACCAGTCCTTCTGAAGAATTCTACAACTGTTGGGTCTTCATTGATCAGATTCATATCTGTTGGTTCATATCTTATACATTGGCCACCCTTATTTGTCCTTCTTTTTTCTGCCATGATTTCTTTAATTCCTCCTCAGCCTCACTTGATAGTTTTCATCCTCGCTTGATAACTTTCAGCCTCGCTTAATCACTGATCTTTGTAAACCTGATATTTCAGAAATGCCTTGAATGCCTCTGGAGATGGTGTTTGTATTTTCCACAATGGTAGGTGGATCTGGGTCAAGATTACTCCTCGTGTATCTCCTTCTCGAAGCCACCTTTAATCATATGAATTTTGAATGGAGTCACCAAGGTAGATGCAGCCTCGAACAACTTCCTGAGCTCTTGCTACCTTCAGAAGTTCAGCTTCAAAATTTTAGGAAAGTATAATCTTCTGGCTTCCAACAGATGCACCAAAATGTTATCACAAAATTTCATCTGATTGGCTGCTAACCAGAAAACTTTATAAAACTATTTCAAACCAACTTGTGATTGAATCTTAGCCTCTTCATTCTAAGAGGGATCTCTCAAAAAGGGTTAATGATATTTGATAATGATAAATTATATGGCTAACTCTACTTGGAAAATGACTTGTTTGTGATAAGTGTAGGTTGAAAAGAACATCAATATGCAAACATTGGGCTTATGGAGTCAACAAAGCAATAATTTAGTAGATAGTTCACTTGACATGGAAGCTGAGGCAGGTAAGAGTTTTTAGCAAAGGTAAGCACACATGAAACAGGAAATAACACAGTCAATTCATCTATAAAGGAAGTCAGAGTATTACATGAATGAATTCTGAGTATTAAAGATGAAAACCACTGCAAATGGTACACATACAAAATATAGATCAGATACACACTAAAAACTCAATCAAAATCTCAGGTTGGTCAAGAAACAAGTCTCTATATTACTGAAAGCAGTTAATTACATAAAGTTGCAGTTTTTCCAAAAAGTCTCCAACCCATAGAAATTTGAATAGTTTCCCTTTAATAGACTTGGTACATTATCATATGATATTCCTCATGGATAGATTCATCTAAATTTTGTTAATGACACCTTGCATAACAATAAAACATCTACATTAATGAGAAAGTGACAGCTATTCTATTTGACAGTCCTTTTCCTAATAGGACTCAAATTGTCATTTATTACATAAACTACCTTATCTCCTAATATTAGATACATCTTTGACAACTATTCCTTCACATGTTCGAATAGGGTGTGATGTGACTCATCGCTACATGACATATTAATTGACCTCCTCTAAAACTGGAAACAAACCCTGTTTTTTAGGAAAACTGGTCCTTATCTTCAACGAGGGGTTTAGCTGATGAGTTGGCTTCATCACGTGGTCTTTAAGTCTTGGATGATTGTTGGAAATATCCCTTGAACCTTTTAAAGTACCCAGTTGTCCAAAAGTGCACAAAAACCTGCTCATATAGCTTCAAAATAGTACGCTGCGAAAGTATGACAGTTTCATAGCGTTACAAAAATGCCTTTTGTCATTAATATTTCTGATTCTTTCCTTCTATATGATGTTCATTATGCCTTAATACATCTTCCATACCATTTTCACCTCTTGGAAGCTCCCAAAACTGGTTCAAAATGAAAAAAAGAAAGCTACAGTAGTTTCGTAGCGTTTTCTTGGTCTTCAAGCCTAGGAACACTACGAAACTGTTGAAAACAGTAAAAAATTCTAGATTTCTGTGTAGCTTCAAAAATATACTTTCTAGGTGTAAAAATTAGTTTCTAACATGAAATTAATCTTTAAAATCGTAAACCAGCTCACACTATGATTCTTGAGGTGTTTCTTCCTCGTTGATGATGAGTTGAGAAATTGGCTCCTCAACTACTGTCATTTTAAGGCCCTTTTTCTCCAACTCCTCATGGATTAGTTCAAGTTGTTCCTTGAGGTCTTTAACCTGGTCCTTCAATTTTCTATTTGTAGATCTCAAATTTAAATTCATTTTCCTAACATATTTCACTTCTTTACTCAATGGCATGGTCCATTTGATAAACTGTTGTGTATTATCTAGGGTCTTGGAAACATTGTCAACCGGCTCTTCCCAAATAGCCTTCATATTTTGAACCTGCAAACATACAAAACCAAGACACAATTCAGTGATTTATCCATCTATATTTATCATTAACCAATATCATGAATTATCTGTGAGATATCCCTTTCAGACTGAAGAGGTTAAGCTTCAGTCAAAAGCTGGTTTGAAACAGTTACTCCAAGTTGACCATTGAAGTAGCCCAAGAGGACTCAATTTGGTGATAACAGATTTTGTCCCTCCTCCTCTGCTAGCATTTTATCCCCTTCCCTTTCTACAACAATACACCACAACAATCTCTTCAGTCCGCCCCCCTCAAGGTCATCCAGGCATTCCCTACAATCTCCTGAATCCTCAACTGCCATATTCAAAGAAGCACACTTCATGTCTCTGATAAAAGGCAAAAACTCCTCCACCTCCTCTCAACATATGAACATGGATTCCTCTAATGAAAAGAGACACCCCTATGCCTTTTGAAAATCACACAAAGTGGAAATAGAATAGTTGAAGAACCAAATGAAACAGAACAAGGCACACACCAAAGAATAAATTACCTTCCTTCAACAGCAATCGTCTAAATGCAGCACTGAACTAAGGATTTGAAAACCGTTGTACCCACCCTGAAGGGACCATCAAATATCTGCAGGACATTCTCACCAAAAATTCTAAGCGTGGCTCCAATTCTATGGATCAAGGAAGCGTCCATAGGGAGAGTGAAAATATAGTCAACAAATGAACCACCTCTTCCATTTGGTCCTCCCAGTCTTATTTACTGTTTATTAGGTGTTAATTTAGTTTATCATGAAAATAAAATGTATCCTCTTGCTTAATCATTTTTTCAAACACTATAGTCTAAATGTGATAGCCTCCATATCAGAAGGCATGTAAGAAGTAGTAGTAGTTGCAGCATTATAGCAGTTAAGCACTCCCAGCAATTAAATATGTTTTGTAAGTTGAGAAGAGTGTGCATGTAATGAGGAAGTTCCTCTTCCTCCCCTTTTCATATAAATATATCATAACCGATCTTGTGTGAAAAAAAAAAAATTAAACTTCAATGCGAGGATTTTGCTTCACCAAAACTAAATAATGGGTTGATTAACTTGGTTTCGATTAATAGGTTGCCTTTGTTAAAAAAAAATAGTCTACAAATTGGTTATTCTCCCAAAGGACATGGAAAAATTTGATTACAGAGTATTTTAGGGTTTCATTTTTAGCTCATCAAGTATTACATTGATAGTGTGATTAATTTGTTTTTGTAAATTTAGCAGTAGCTTTCCATTTTCTATTTATCAAAAAAGAAGCAAGTTGCAAGAGATCAAAACTTGATGGCCTCAACCTGATAGTGTGATTAATAGAACCATTCTTGGAAACCATTTTTCCAATCATGAACCTTAAATCCCCCATGATGACCAAAGTTTGAATGTGAGCTTCAATTTCTAACTTTAGCCCTTGCATTAATGCATAATCTTCTGTTATGATATTTAATATTATACTAATTGCCTAAGCATAATTCAATATTTTTCTTCCTCTAGGACTCATAATACCCTCACCCCTGTCACTTACCACCCCCATTTACTTATGCATTGATCTCAAAATCAAGGGAAATTCATTTTCTCCATCACACTCATTCTCATATGGTATGTGTCCTAATTTCCCCTCCTCTTTAAGCAGTGTATGGATATGTAACATGTTCCTTGAACCTTTCGTTGTATTCACCATTTCATCATATCTTATGCAATGGAGCATAAACATCTAAATTAAATGTATCATCTAATAAATGGCCATCCTTTGAGCTAGAATTTGGTTCTCCCAAAAGCTTCAAACCAAAAACTATCTCCTACGATCATTTATTACATAAAAATATTTCTTATTGATATAAGATGAAAAAATATGCTCTAGGGTTAGCTCAATCAATTGATACAAGCACTATTAGAGCATTGTTAGTAATTAGATCCACTAAGTCCCAAATTTGATTTCTATAGGATCAAGCACAATAAGTTTACACAACCTGCTTTACACTAGGTACCATCCTTAGAATGAAGTGAAGTTCCCCATAATTTATCGTGGAGTTGTTTCTAGGGAAAATAATTCTTAACATGGGTCCTATAGAGTTTGAATCAATTATAGGATGCATACTACCCACTAGGAAGAAATTTTTTATAATGTATATAATACATTGGTTTTTTATCCCCAATTTAGTAATGTATATGTGTACAAGATGAAAGGTTGGAAATTTTGACTATGTAATAGCTTTTAATATTATTAATAAAATACATCACCAACCTCAAATAAAAAAGGACAATAGTATAGGGTGATATAATCCCATTAGAGGAAGGTGGCTAGAGAGGTTAAACCTTTTATTTATATTTTATTTACACGTATTTGAATGAGTTAAGAAAAAGGTGGGTATGTGAGATTCTTGGGGGATCCATGTGTCATTATGAGAGCATTCTTATTTAACCTTACATTTTTTGGGGGATTTGGGATTCATTCCTTATTACTCTTCACATTCATTATGATTTTATTTCTTCTAGGAGAGAATAAAAGTATTATAGAAAAGAGCCATTGTTTTTCCTATGGGTGTGTTATGAAACCAACTCCCAAAATAGAAGAAAAGAGAGATCATCGCCTTAGAAATCAACCACTTCGATGGGGAAACCTCCTTTACATTACATAAATGAACAATTATTGGATGATACAAATGAAAAAACCTACTTTGTATATATATGAGTCCATGGGGTTACAATATAATCCTATCCGACCTAATAATAATAATGTAAGGGCACAACAATAACAATAGTGGGCTTTTATGGGGCACAATAATAACAATATGGGGACTACAGGGGTACAAAAATAACAATAATGGGGCTATACTAACAAAAATAAGGGACTACACTAGTAATATAGGGACCTAACATGCCCCTCTCCTTCAAAAAAGTGTTGTCCTCAATGCTTGAGTAGCTCTTGGTGCTTCTATATAAAATTTTCATCCTTCCATGTAAAATATTTAGTGGGTAAGTTCTTCCACTTGATGAGATACTTTGAAATTGATCGAGTCTGTAACTGTCAAACTCTTATTTCCATGACTACTTTAGATTCCAATATGATTTTTCCTTCCTCATCAACTTATGGAAATATTGTTTGAACTGGAAGATTGTCACCTATAACCTTCTTTAAGAATGAAACATGGAAAACTGGGTGCACTCAAGAAGAAGTACGAAGCTCCAATTTGTATGCCATAGTACCAATATTTTCCAACACCTTATAAGGACCATAGTAATTTTGCGTTAATTTATTATCCTTTTTATCTTGCTTGAGGGACATTTGTTTGTATGGTTGTAGCCGTAAAAATACCCAGTATCCTATATCAAAACTTCTCTTGTTGCAATGTTGATATGCATGTTGTTTCATTCGATTTTGTGCCAAATTCAGGTTCTCCTTTAAGAGTTGGAGAATTTTTTGGTGATGCTCGATGTGATATTCCACTGCTTGAACCTTAGAATTTTCTCTTAAAGATGATGTGATGGACGATGGATGATATTCATAAAGTGCCATAAATGGAATCATTTTTGCTACAGTGTGGAAAGAAGTGTTATACCACCATTCAGCTAAAGGTAACCACTTGACCCATTGTGTTTGTTTATCGGTTACAAAACAACGAAGATATCCTTCCAAAAATTTGTTCACTATCTCAGTTTTCCCATCGGATAGAGGATGATAAGATAAGCTATGAGCTAGTTGAGTACCCAAACAAGAAAATAATTTCGTCCAAAAATTTACAATTAAAATGGGATCTCTGTCGCTTACAGTAATATTTGGGTTTCAATGTAGCTTTTGAATTGCTTCCATAAATGCAGAAGCAACTATACTTGCTTTAAATGGATGAGATAATAAAAAAAATTGTGCATACTTTTTAATTCTATCAACTACCACCATGATGACACTCTTTCCTTCAGACTTAGGTAAACCTGTGATGAAATCCATTGAAACCTCCTACCAACATTGACTTGGAATGGATAAAGGTTGTAGCAGACCCGGGGTCTTGATTGTCTCAACTTTATTTTGTTGGCAAACCAAACATTCCGCCACAAACTTTTGAATATCAAATTTAAGGCCATCCCAAAAAAATATTTCTTCACCTTGTGGTAAGTTTTCAAAAAATCCGGAGTGTCCTCCTATGGGAGAGGTGTGCAATTCCAGAGGAATATTTTTGTTTTAGTTGGGAATTATTACAAAGATATAAGCAATCTTTGTACCAAAAGGAATCATTTTTCCAACTAAATGTATCAGATGTACTGGGATCTTGCTGCAACTTTTGAATGAGTGTCCACACTTCTTCGTCATTCTTTCATTCCTCCCTTTCTTTGGTTATTCAACCCAATTGGATAATATAAATGGAACTAAGGAACGCTTCCACCTCCTCATCCTTTCTTGAGAGTGCATCTACAACAACATTTAGCTTCCCTTGTTTGTAAATGATTTCAAATTCATAACCCAACATCTTTGTGACCCATTTTTGCTGCTCTTCTGAAGATAGTATTTGTTCCAAAAATTACTTAAGACTATCATGATCATTTTTTACCTTGAAGTGTCTTCCCATTAGTAATATCGTTATTTCTTTAGTGCATGTAGTATTGCCAACATTTCCTTCTCATAAATAGCTTTCTATAAACACTTTCCTTTGATTGGACGGCTTTCAAAATCAATGGGTTTTCCTTCTTGCATTAAAACAACACCAATTCCATTTCTTGAGGCATCACATTCCACAATAAAGGTTTTTGTGAAGTCTAGAGTAGCTAAGACTAGTGCTAGGCACATTGCCTCTTTAAGATTTTCAAAGGCCTTAGCGGGTTCAGAAGTCCATGAAAATGCATCTTTCTTCAATAACGTTGCTAAAGGTGCTGCTATTCTACCTTAATAATTAACAAAATTTCGATAATACCCTGTTAACCCGATAAATCCTCACGACTGCTTTATGGTTGTTGGGACTTTCCATTCCTTAATGGCTTTAATTTTTTTAGGGTCTACCTTAACACCCTCCTAAGATACAATATGACCCATATATTCCACCTCTTGTATTCCAAAGAAACATTTGGAGGTTTTTGCATATAATTCTTTCTCCTCCAATAGTTTGAGCACCCTTTCAACATGTTGAATATGATCCTTCCAAGACCTATTGTAGATTAGTATATCATCAAAAAATATTAACACAAATTTTCTAAGGAAGGGTTTTAAAATGGAATTCATCAACCCTTGAAATGTAGAAGGTGCATTGTTAAGGCCAAAAGGCATGAACAAAAATTCATAATGACCCTGATGAGTTCGAAATGTTGGTTTCGGAATATCTTCAGTCTTCATTCTAATTTGATGATATCCTGAACGGAGATTTAATTTTGTAAAACAAATTGCTCCATGTAATTCATCCAATAATTCATCAATCACATGAATGGGAAATTTATCTTTAATAGGGAGTTTATTGAGCTCCCTATAATCCAGACACATGTGTCAAGATCCATCCTTCTTGTGCACCAATACTACTGGAGCAGAGAAATAACTTTGACTAAGTTGAATTATACAAGCCTTTAACATTTATGCAATCATGCGTTCAATTTCGCTCTTTTGGACATAAGGATATCTGTAAGGCCTGATGTTTGGAGGAAAACTTCCTAGATCAAATGAATAACATGATCATGGTCACGAATAGGTGGGAGCCCTTTGGTAGTTTCAAACACCTTGGAATGATTGTCCAAGACTTTTTGGAGATCTGGAGAAATGGATGATTTTGATGTTGAAACTTTTATTGAGAATAATTGTGTAATTACGCCTCATTTTTCTTTCTTTAGAAGCTTTGTAATGACATTATAGCTTATTATTTTTCCTGGCTTCCCTGAGATACCCCGTAATTCAACTTCCTTTCCTTCCACAAAAATGGCAAGAAAATTTCTTGAAAATAAAATCTATCATCCCCAAATATTGTAATCATTGTACTTCTAGTACAACATCAGAACCTCCCATTGGAATGGAAAGCATTGGAATATTCAATACATATTCCCCCATGGTACTTGTTATTTTGGAGTTTAACCTATTTGAATCCTGCTTACCGCAACAAAGTTTTGAGGACAACTCTCTACCCAACCATAGGCTCAACTGCACATAATCTTTCTACAGCTAGCCACCCCCGAGCCCTCAATAAACATACTACTGCCAATGTTTCCTTTGCATGTCAACACTCTTTTCAAAAAGAATGAATAACATGTTTCATCCCCCTTCTCGTCCATTAAATAGAACAAATGTTTCCAAAAATGGAAAGGGATTGGAAAGGGATTTGCAAGCACACAATCCATGTGTCAACATGCAAACTTTTATTTCTTGTCTTAAGTTTTATTTAATTCAATATTTATCTTAATTTAACTCTTCTTATTTTATTTCCTTTTACTTTTTGTTAACTTTACTTATTCTTACTATTTTTATAGTTTACTTATATATTTATTTAGAACCTTAGTTTATTATTTACTATTAGTATATTTTCTTCATTATTTATTATTTAATTACTATTATTATATTTTCTTTATTATTATATTATTTAAATTATTTATTTATTATTATCATTACAAGACATTACATACTCCCTCTCTTTAAGGAACTTCGTCCCGAAGTTAAGTTGAATTATTTAACTTTTTTTACTTCATGTTCTCCCTACACCCTCTACTAAACTAGTATACCAGCAAGCATCGAAATTTTACACATCAAGAGGGAAATACCAAGGAATATTTTTCCTTTTTCCCAACTTTTGAAACTAGGCATAAAGCCTCATCAAACTATACCATAGTCCAAGACTCGCCCCAAAGCAAGCACCCAACTCAATACTCTAAGCAATAATACTCCAGGAATATCAAAAGGTTGGCTTAACTCCCTCCGTAATCACTAAGGTGCACAACCCCAGGCATCAATGTCCTCATTCCCCTTAAGGAATTCAGAATCCCAATTCAATATCAAGCACTTGGTCTCCTCAAGATGGTCCCATAGCCCCTCAAAAGCTATATAAGGCAAAGGAACCATTGGCATATGTAGTGTTGATTGACTATGTCCCCAACCCTTATGGTGTTACATATTCTCCCTCACAAGTATGGGCTCCCACGATATCATTAAATAAATTGGCCCTCTTAGCCCATTCATGGGTTTCCTGCCAATCACCACATCTCAACATGCAACTAATGCATTAGTTATAACATCATAATATCATAGAAAATAATCCATATGCCAAGTCTTGCATGCCATTATGAGAACATAACATCAACTTTAATCACAACATTCTGAATAATAATGAACTGCATGCTCATGCATGTCATAAAATATGCATTCAATTACCACATGTTTCACCTAATGAAATACCATCATAATTTATAACATCAACATATTTGAATCAAAATATATCATGACATCACATAATAAACTAACCACGTGTCAATAGAACCTCATATCATAACATCCTAATCCCTATGTCACATTATGCATATCATATCCATCATAAGCATACAACATCATTATCATAACAAAATAAATAAATAAGCATCATTATCCTTTCATCAAAACTATGTCCAATTACCACATACCATCATGTCATGAACCCTCATCTCGACATTATAATTCAACAATCCTATGTTGACGTAACAATTAACTGAAACTATAAAAAAAATCATAGTGTATGATTTAGATGTTTCACATGATTTTTTTTCCCCTTTTAGGATAGGCATTTGTCTAAGCTAAGTTATGCAATCCTATCTGATTCACGACACAATTTAATCAAATAGATAAAGAAATTCCCAATGAATAGCATATGCATCCTCCCAGGTAGCTGACCCATACCATATTGGTCCCTTTAAAATTTGACTTGCTCAAACAGCACTAACAAACTTGACAGTGAAGTATACAAAATGGTTTGGCCTGAAGGACTCCCTTCTCGGAAATTTGCGGACTCAAAAACGGTGGCTTGGTGCTCATTTTGACAACGGTTTACAATGTTGGGTCTATGGTTTTTCTCCTTTATCTTGATGGCCTTGTTGTCGAAGCCCAGCTTGATACTTCAGACAACCCCTTCTGTAATGTGGACCCCCACATTCCCAACATTTTAATTGACCTTGATCCCCTATCTATCCTTGTCCTTAGCCACCAACTCCTCTAGCTCTGCTGCTAGTTTTTTTCAAGTAGGGTTGACCCCTACGTTCTTCTGAAGGCAACCCAGAGGTTGCACTAACAATCCTAGCAACATTGTTTCGTCTTCCTTGACATTCATATTGGTGTCCCCCTTTTCTTCTTACGAACTCCTTGGGGGGTTTCTTCTTTATATTTCCATCAGTCACTATTTTCCTTTTCATATTTATCATCCTCTGGGCTTGTTTGGCCAAACAAGTGGTTGTTACCATTATGGTGGGTTTCCACATGGCGATTTCCACTCAAACCAAAGGATTGAGGCCATGCAGTAATCTTTCAAATTGACGTTTATCATCTACCATATAGTCCACATGATGGACTAATGCATAGAATTCAGCTTCATAGTCTTCAATTGATATACCTTTATGTCGTACTGCATGGAAGGCCCCTACTTGTTGGTGTGTGTATTCCTCTGATAAGTACTTGGTTCTAAAGGCTTCCTCAAACATTTCCCAAGTAACTTGCAATGGGGTTACTTTCATCTTAGTCTCTTCGTTTACCCACCATAATACATATTCTCATTTTTGTAGACTCATTGATATTTTAATTTTTTTCCCTGAAGAGTATGCCTTAAATTTAAGTGCTCACTTAAAGTTGATCACTCAAGCTTCTGCTACTAAACCCCAATATTGACCTGTGAACTTTGATAATTTGAATTTTTGGACTTCTTTCATAATATCGAGGGTTGTTCATCTATCCTCAGCATTGAACTAAAAATTTAAGTCTTGTCTCAGTTTTTGTTCCAACTCCCTTTCTTGACTTTGATCATTTCTTTGATCTTCACCTTGCTTGGTGACTCTATCCTTAAATATGTTTGTCATTTCTCCTAGGGAACGTAATATGGCTTACTTGGTCGGGGTTCCAATCTTTGCAGTGACTTGAGGTGGGGTTTCCACCCTAAGGATGACTTGGATTTTCCTTCAATGCTCAAGCGCCATGATCTCCCCTATGAAGCGAACAAATATTTAATTCCTCTTTTCCCATTCATCCATGAAAATTTCACATCATTTAAAACTTACATTTATACAATACAACATGTCATAACAAAGTTTACAAATACAAATTAAAAAAACACAATACCTATCAACATAAAACAAATTTAGATACCATTTTTAAATACTTGTTAGTGTTATATACTCCTAACATTATTAGTTGTAAAAACTCTTAACATTAAACATAATTATATAATTAAAACGAAACATACTAATATATTTATAAAACAAATATATATCATAAAAAAATATATATCATAGAAACATATAATAAAGGAAAAATAAATATAACTATACTACAATTCACTAATTTTAAACTGGTTATATGTGAACTCAAAAAGAAACTAAGGGTGCTTGTTATTTATAACTTGTCATAATTAACAAATTATGTAATTAAAAAAACTCTACCTTCATCTCTATGTCATATATGAAAATTCCTTTGATGCACTTTTAAATTATCAATACCAATTAATCTTAATTAAAAGAAATATATTTTTAAATTTTAATATATATATATATAACTATTTTAACTAATAAAATAAATAATTATATTAAAAATATAAAAACTATACTTTAATATTTATATTTATTAATTAACATTTTATTAATTTTTTCACAATTGAGTTGTCTATAATATGATTTTTTGAAAAGTTTTTTTTAATTTATTTTTCCAAGTTTGATGGGTAAAATATCTGCACAATCTAAGTGTCCTGGGGTTTTTCAAAGTGTTGAATCCATATATGTGGTCAAAAAACCAATTTAAATAACAAAAATCAAGATTTCACCTCAAATGTTTCCATCAAATTCCGATCAGAAAATCCACCGAAAACTCCAAAAACACACATTAAAAACAATTCATATAAAAATAATTTAAATAAATCCTACTTATTCATCATCACAAGCCATAACTAAATCCTACCTATTCATCGTCGCAACTTATTCATCATCACAAGCCATAACTAAACTAGGAATCACAAGCCATAACTAAATCCTACCTATTGAACATCACAAGCCATAACTAAACAAGGATTGCAAGCAGGGCAATCTCTACAAATTTGACAAGAGACTTTTGGGAACATCACCTACCAACGTATTTTGTCGAATTGAAAATTGTCTTTAAATTATAAACTCCATGACATATTTGTCAATTCCATATTTATTTTTGCATGAGTTCAATTTGTTCCTCGACAATAGTTGGAAATGGAAAGACAAGAACCTGGCAACGCAAAGTCAAGCAAACAACATTTTTCAAACAAGTTTACTACAATTGTATCCCAAGCAAATAACCATTTACATTGCTACAACCACATCCCAAGCATATAACCATTTTCGATTCGAACTACTAAACGTTAAGAATAATCTTACCAAAAATAAGTTTACCAGAGTTTTTCTGCTATGTTAAAAATAAGTTTAACATAAATAAATTTAACAAGTTTAATAGAATTAAGTTTACCACAGTTTCTATTCTGTCGAAATTGTGTTTTATCTTACACGTTGTAGTGTCTGCAAATAGATAGAATAATATTAGACTAGAAATTGCACTATGAAGTGCAAATGAACACCAAAAGGAGGAATGGGGTCCCCATATGGACGGTAATAATCAAGTAAAAAATATAAAATGGAATTAGAGTATTTCATTTCATATATGGCTTATTTTGATTTAAATTCACAATTGTCAACTAAACCCTTTAAAAAATGTAAAGAAAAAACAAAATATACAACTAACTCTCTTTTTTCTTTATTCTCAACTCAATTTCCTTTATTCTTAACGGCAATACCTCTTTTCAAGAGTGGTAACGTCAATAATCCCTCCAATTATAGAACCATAATGATAAACCCCTTGTTTGCAAAGTTATTTGGAAGCACGTTAGAAAATAAAATCAGCAAGTGGGCAGAAGAAAGAGATAAACGTTCAGGTTTTAGACCTAAACATTCAACAATTGATCATTGTATAACTTTAAGGCACATCATTGAAAAAGTTTGGGAAAAGAAGGAAGAAGTTTTTTGTTGCTTTTGATTTCAGAAAAGCCTTTGACACAGTTCCTAGTGATAAGCTTTGGGGCAGAATGGAGGAACTCAGGGTTTCCAGGCATTTGAGAGCAGTTATGCATAGGCTATATGAAGAGGTGAAAGTCAGAATTAGAGCTTCAGCAGACATTTCTGAAAGTTTTAGAAGCGATATCGGGTTCAAGCAAGGTTTCCCACTGTCTCCTACCCTTTTTGGGCTATATA
The DNA here is from genome assembly GCA_034641835.2 of Pinus albicaulis. Lineage (NCBI taxonomy): Eukaryota > Viridiplantae > Streptophyta > Pinopsida > Pinales > Pinaceae > Pinus > Pinus albicaulis. Next base: position 669,829,832 of record CM076572.1, read on the forward strand.
TTGACAAGCTTTAAGAGTGGCTAAATTTGCAAGGGGGTGACGGTATCCATTTGGGCAAGTTCATTATAAGGCTTCTTTTGTACGTAAATGACCTTATATTGATTGCTAAATCGGCTCTTGGTTTGTAAGAGCACTTACATTCCCTTGAGCATTTTTGTAGAAGGGTGGGGATACAAGTCAATATTAGCAAAACGAAAGTAGGGGTTTTCTCTAACAAAAGAAATCATAACCAACATAAGTTCTACTTTGAAGGCAACATTCTAGAAGAAGTCGCAGACTACAAATACTTCGGAATTGACTTCAACAGAAATTTAAGTTGGGATGGTTGTAGAAATAAAAGAACTTTAGGGGGTTGGAAATCATTTTATGCTCTTCAAAACTGGTGTAGAGTGGCAAAGTTGTGGGACTGGAAAACCACTCTAACTCTTTTTGGGCTTCTAGTGATATTGGTGATTCTCTACGGTTGTGAACTGTGGGTCAGCAGCACAACCGAGATGTAGTGGAAACAAATTGAGAAAACTCAGAAGCGTTTTATTATAAACAAATTCAAAATTAAAATTGTGGTTCCTTATGCTATCACGTTAAGTGAAACAGGGGTTGCTCCTATTGAAGCAATTGTTATGGTGCGAGTCATAAGTTATTTGAAAAAAATTGAGCAAATGGAAGAGGGTATATGGCATAAGGTTGTGTTTAGTGACAGATTGTGCAAAAGAAAGAAGACTTGGATGCGGAAAAATAACAAATGGTTTAGTAAATGGAGTATTCGCTTGAGCATGTGTCCTACAAACAGTAAAGAGATAAAAACTTTTGTTATGGATAAGTTCCACAAACATACTTGGGAGAAAGAACTAGGGATAAATAGAAAATACTACATTGAAGAGTTTAACCCCACTCATAACCATCAGCGAAAGGCATACATAGGGGCCAATATTTCTTGGAGATTGAATATTATTATTGCTTAATTAAGAACTAATTCTCATCAACTCCGTTGTGAAATAGGGTGCCGGAAAAGGCCAAAAGAAATGTGGGAGGAAAGATTATGTATTTTTTGCTCTTCCGGAAAAGTGGAAACAGAAAAACATTTCATTTTAGAATGCGAGGCCTTCAAAGACAACAGGGAAAATTATGCAAGCAGCGAGTTCTTAGATAATCTATTCAGCTAAGAGCTTCATAGGAAATGGGTGGAATACAAGAGCTAGATAGAGAAGCAATTTGTCCCATAGGCTATTTTTAGCCTCATGAACGTTAAAAATTATTTCTTTCTTTCATTAGTTAAACCAATGAAGCCAAATTCCCCCGGTGAATAGTAAATACTTTCCCAATGATAAAAGCCTCTGTCACAATGACCGACCTTTGAATCTGACGCTACCCATCATCACCCAAATTGGGAGGGGGGGGAGATTCTGACCCCAACGCCCAACGCTGGCCACATCCCAATGGGAATCACACCCGAGGGAAACAACTTCCATTACACAGTGACTACGTGGCATTCAAACGAGCCTGACATGGCATTATACAAATTGAAAACAACACATCGATGAAAGGCACGGCTCCAGTTTGGACGGTGTCTGAGCAAATATTCAATGTTTCCCTCTCGAGTCTCAAAGTCTGGCATTCAAATGAGACCACGTGAAGTTTGGTGTACTCGGAGTAACTAGAATCTTCAACCTCTAGCGAATCATCTCAGGCGCTTTAACCAAGGTGAACGAAACCACGGCTAAGCTTTAATCACAATTTTCTTCTCGGAGGAATGTGTTATCCGATGTGTAGCGGTTGATAAGCGTCCACTAGTTTAGCCCCTTGGTAGGTAATCTGCATATAGCAGTTCCACCCTGAAATTAATACCGTAGTCACGGCAGTATTCTTCAAGGGTGGAAACATGGAAATTTTTAACTCGCAGACGCTTGGCAGGAACAGGTTGGAGGCCCAGTGCGGTCAAATTAAAGTTGTGCAGAGGGACGACCCGCTTCAAAGAGCTCTCCAAACTCTTTCATAACGTGAGGATTTTCCCCCTCTCTCTATGGTATCGTGTTCCTCTCGTCATTGTGGTTCGATCATGGTCTTTGCGTTCACAGTGCCCAAAATCTTAGTTTGTCAGCTAAATTCCTGAAATTTTCCAACTTATTTTGGTAAATTCGAGAAAATTGGCCAATTCTTTATTCAAGTGCCTCAGGTTTTCTGTCGAATTTTCTATATTTGTTGTTTCAATTCATCACGTCTTCATTTCTTGGCTTTAGAAGGCCTCGTTCTATTCGAGTTCTTGAGACTTTTCCTAATTTTGAGACCTCCAGAGGTAAAAAACGAATTTCAAGGATATTTGTCGATAGTATTTTTGTTTGCTGAGATTTTGCATATTCTCTATGTGATTACGAATCATTTTTTTATATGTGTCGCTTTCTTCAGTTGTGGCTCTCTATTATTGTTTTTGAAGTGAATTTTCTGAACTAGTGGAATTGTTTTGTAAGATGCATTTTTCAACATAAATCTTTTTTTTCTGCGTACAGAGCTTTGCAAAACTAAGAGCTTTCCATGCCCAAGGAATTTTGTTGTCTCGCCCCTCAAAAATTCGAATTCAATCGCTTTTAACCTAAAGGAGAATGATTTTACTGTTGGAATATTTGCAAATTCCAAAACAATAGATGGAGAATAAAACTCCCCTCTTTAACACAGAGAAAATATTAAAATTTGCATTCACAGTGACAGAGTTTCCACATAAAAAAAAATTCAATTTCTTAAAAAAAATTGTTACAACTTCTTCCTCACTCAGAGGGCTTACAAAGATAGTTTGACTGCTGCAAACACAGTGCAGAACTATCACTCTATCATTCACAAAATATACACTGTTGTGTATACAGAATACTTCACACTGCTGTGTTTTTTTAATTCACTGTCTCTGTCTATTACAAAATAAAACAACTCTCTGTTTTTTTATAAAACATACACTGCTATGTATAATTTTAATTCTGCTCTGTCTTTTTTTAAAAAACAATTGCACTGTTGTGCATCTCACCTAAAAAATAGAACGACTCTGTTCTATATGTTAACAACAACAAAACAATTACAATTTTGTTCTGTTATATAAACAAAATATCTATAAAAAATTAATGTCATTTATTGACATATAACAACAAAATATCACCGCTTGAAAAATATTAATGGCATCATAAATATGTCGGCACCGCTTAAAAATTCATTGATGGCGAATTTGACTTGGTGGCAGAAGTGGCGAATTTTCCGCGGCGGTGGTGGTTCGGTGGTGCATGGGCGGAGGCACCACTTCCTGGTGGTTGCGGGGGTTCTATTCTACCCGTACACAACAATCGGGGTGAGGCCCCGCAGTTAATAGTGGTTGTTGATCTTGGGTCAACGCCCGATCAACTGGTCAACAGCGGGGGTTCACCACTTATTAACTTCCGGGCTGGTTGCACTCCCGCTAACCGCTGATCTCCGCCAACCTGCTGCCGATTTAACCCTGCGCCTGTTCATATGTTTTTGTGTGGGCCCCCGCTTACGTCAGTAGCTCCGGGGTGTTCTCTCCTCCGCCTGCCCGGCCTGCTGGACCCCCACGGAATTGATTGCCGCTTGGTCTCTTCTCTGCGTTTTCTGGGCAGTTGGAAATTAAATTCCAACACTCCCCCTTAATTTCAACTGCTGGGTTTTCCTGCATACCCAGGTATTTCCTGAAATACTCAAAACTTTTCTGCGCAAGTGGCTTTGTGAGGATATCTGCAAATTGATCCTCTGTTCTGCAATGCTGCAAAACAATCTCACCATTGCTAACCAATTCACGTATGAAATGAAACTTGGTGTCAATGTGCTTTGTCCTTTTATGAAAAACAGAATTTTTAGACAATGCAATAGTTGAGCTATTGTCACAATAAATCACTGTCCCTTTTGTCTGTTCTTGGCCTAAACTTCTCAACATTTTTCTCATCCAAACTACTTGACACGCTGCTGCTGTAGCTGTCACATATTCTGTCTCTGTTGTAGACAACGCTACAATGGGTTGTTTCTTAGAAGCCCATGAGATGGCTCCTGAACCCATATGAAAAACATAACCGGAAGTGCTCTTCCGATCATCAACACTTCCAGCGCAATCACTGTCAGTGTATCCAACTAAATCTGAACATTCTGAAGCAGTATAAAAAATACCAAACCTTTTTGTACCTTTAACATACCTCAGAATTCTTTTTGATGTCTGCCAATGTGTATCTTTTGGCTTTTCCATAAATCTGGAAATCAAGCTAGCAGCATGCATTATGTCGGGCCTAGTTGCAGTCAAATACATAAGGCTGCCAACTATGCTCTTGTACAAGCTAGGATCAAAATCCTTACTGCTGTCCTCTCTGCTGAGTTTTAATCCCATCACTGTGGGAGTGATCGTTGCTTTGCTTTCTTGCATGTTAAATCTTTCAAGAATTTCATTAACATACTTTGCCTGTGAGATAAAAATCCCATTTTCATCTTGTTCTACTTCTATTCCTAAGAACTATTTCAACAAACCCATGTCAGTCATTTCAAATTCTTCTTTCATGACTGTTTTAAAATTTTCAATAAGGTAATCATCATTACCTGTGAAAATAACATCATCACCATATAAAACAACAATCAATATTTTTCCATCTTTTTCTTTGATGTAGAGGGTGGGTTCTCCCTCACACTTTTCAAATCCATTTTCCAGTAGATAGGAATCTATCCTACTGTACCACGCTCTTGGTGCTTGCTTCAGCCCATAAAGAGCTTTCTTCAACTTACATACTTTGTGCTCTTAGCCTTTCTTTTCATAACCGAGAGGTTGTTCAATGTAAACCTCTTCCATTAACACTCCATTTAGGAATGTTGACTTCACGTCCATTTGGTAAACTTTCCACTTATTTTGTGCTGCTATGGACAACACTACTCTTACGGTTTCCATCCTAGCAACCGGTGCGAAATTTTCATCATAATCTATCCCATGCTTCTGCTTATAACCTTTGACGACAAGTCTTGCCTTGTGTCTCTCTATTTTGCCTTCAGCATTACTTTTGGTCTTGTAGACCCATTTAACTCCAATAACATCCTTACCTTTTGGTAGTTCAACCAAATCCCATGTCTTGTTTCTTTCTATGGCATTTATTTCCTCATCCATAGCTTCTATCCATTTCCTATCTTTAATACCATCCTCAAAATGAATAGGGTCATCAACATGACAATACAAAGCAAACAAAGAATTGATACCTTCATTTGTTATATTTTGTTCATAAATATCTTTCAAACTTCTGAATTTCTTACTTCTTTCAGTAGGTGTACAAGTACTTGAAGAAGCACTTGAATTTCCTCTTTGTGGTGTGCTTGGAGAAGCATTTTCATTTCTCCTCAAGGGTGTGCTCTGTTTCTCTTGTGTTGGTGCTGTTGTTTGGGGATGTATTTCAGCCAACTCATCATCATTTTCATCATGAGATAAACAGTGTTTAACATTTACTGTCTTCTCTATGCTTCCATCCCAAGCTTCCTCCTCAATAAATTGAACATCTCTGCTCACAATAAACTTCTTGGTGGATGGGTTGTATAACCTATAAGCCTTGGATTCCTCACTGTATCCAATGAAAATACATTTCTCCCTCTTGTTGTCCAACTTCTTCCTTAGCTGATCCGGAATGTGTGCATAAGCCACACATCCAAAAACCTTCATGTGTGTGACATCTTGCTTTGTGCCACTCCATGCCTCTTCCGGCACTTTGTTCATTACTGATTTTGTAGGGCACCTATTCAAAATATACGGTGCACAATATACAGCTTCAGCCCAATAATCATTAGGCAAATGCTTTGCCTTTAACATGCTTCTTTCCATGTCCATTATGGTTCTATTCTTCCTTTCAGCTACTCCATTTTGCTCCGGAGTATATCTAGTTGTAAACTGCTTATGAATACCATTTTCTCTACAAAAACGTAGAAAATCTTTAGAGATATATTCACCTCCTCTGTCAGTCCTTAGAACTTTGATATGCAGCCCACTCTGGTTCTCAACAAGTGCTTTGAAATTGCAAAAATTTTCAAACACTTCACTTTTGTTTTTCAAAAAGTAAACCCAAGTTTTTCTTGTAAAATCATCTATGAATGTTAACACATAGTGGCTGCTTGCAAGCGATGGAGTTTGCATCGGTCCACACACATCTGAGTGAACAATCTCTAAGGGTGCTTTTGCCCTTATGCTTTTCCCGGAAGGAAAACTTTCTCTGTGTTGTTTCCCCAAGATACAACCTTCACAAAGGCTATCCGGTTTCTCTATCAATGGTAGACCACTTACCATTCCTTTTCTGTTCAACAAATTAAGACCTCCAAAGTTGAGATGTCCAAATCTCAAGTGCCATAACCAATTATCATCTTTTGGTTCGCTTTGGAAAGCCTCTTGTGCAACTGCTACTTTCTCTTCACCATTCTTCAAATCTGCTCTCATTCTGAGAGGGAACATCCTGTTCCTTGTCATCTTTACTTCAGCAATACACTGTTTGCTGGGTGGTTTGTCCATGATGGTACAAACATCATCCTCAAAGAAAACATTATACCCCTTATGGACAAGCTGTCCAACACTTGAGAGGGTACACTTCATTCCTGGAACATAATAAACATCTGCTATGGATTTCTTTGCACCTAATCTTGTTAAAACATTTACATTTCCTTTTCCCATAACAGAAACTTTGCTATCAGTTCCTAGTGTGACTTTTGACTGCACACTCTCATCTAACATAAAAAACATTGCTAAGTTTCTTGTTATATGGTTACTACAGCCGGAGTCTAGAAACCATAAATCCTCATTCTTTTCTTCTGCCATTTTACAAGCTAAAAACAAATTATTTTGGCTGATATTTTCCTTAGTGAAATTTGCACTATTCTACTTGCCATATCTTGCTGCTTCTTTCTACATTCATTAGCATAATGACCATATTTTTTACAATGGTAACATTGGACATTAAATTTATCATAAATTTGTCCTTGTGCATTCTGTTGTCCACTTTGCTGGCTGCCTTGGCCGTGGCTGTGATTTTGACTGTTGCACCTTCCATGTGAATGTGAAGGGTTGTCTCTTCCACCTATGTTTTGGCTTCTGCCTTTTCCTCTTCCTCTGCCTTGCCCTCTTCCTCTTCTGAAAGACATCTGGGTCTTAAAAGCATGTTCTAGAGATGATTTTTCACTCCTACCCAATCTCTGTTCATGGGTCATCAGTGATGCATGTAGCTCATCCACTGAAAACTTGGTGAGATCCTTAGTCTCTTCTATGGTGGTGACAATCACATCGAATCTTGAGGATAAACTTCTTAATAGTTTTTCCACAATCCTCTTATCTTCAAGAGTCTCTCCATGAGATCTTATTTGTGTGACCATTCCAATCACATGAGTGAAGAATGAGTCAATATTATCTGACTCTTTCATACAGAGAGTCTCAAAGTCTCTCCTCAGCAACTGAAGTTTTGTTGTCTTCACTTTTTCCATGCCTTGATAGGCAGTCATAAGAGTCTGTCATGCTTCTTTGGATCTCTTGGTTGCTGCAATCCTTGGAAACACACTCTCATGAACTGCTTGATACAAAAAGGAAAGAGCTTTGGAGTCTTTCTTCTTATTACTCTTCAATATCTCTCTTTCTGCCTGAGTTAACATATTAAACTCATGTTCATCTGTTGGCTCTTCAAAGCCTTCCTCAACAAATTCCCATAAGTCTTGGGAGACAAATAATGCTCTCATAGTTATTGACCAGTAGTCATAATTTTTCCCATTAAACAGTGGGAGATGGATATTTCCCATACCCATTCCAGTGCTGGCTCCAGCCATTCTGCACTCTTAACTATGATTCAAAAACACTTGACTGTGTGTTTAAAATTAACTGACTGTTCTGCAACAGTAACACAAAAACTGTATAGAGAAATATCTTTGGATTCTTTTGACTGAGTCTTTACACTACTGGAGAAGCTGCTGCAACAAAGAACTCCTTTCCTTCAGCTTATTTGACCTTCAAATAGCCTGGACTAGCTCTGATACCATGTTGGAATATTTGCAAATTCCAAAACAATAGATGGAGAATAAAACTCCCCTCTTTAACACAGAGAAAATATTAAAATTTGCATTCACAGTGACAGAGTTTCCATATAAAAAGAATTCAATTTCTTAAAAAAAACTGTTACAACTTCTTCCTCACTCAGAGGGCTTACAAAGATAGTTTGACTGCTGCAAACACAGTGCAGAACTATCACTCTGTCATTCACAAAATATACATTGTTGTGTATACAGAATACTTCACACTGCTGTGTTTTTTTAATTCACTGTCTTCGTCTATTACAAAATAAAACAACTCTTTGTTTTTCTATAAAACATACACTGTTGTGTATAATTTTAATTCTGCTCTATCTTTTTTAAAAAAACAATTGCACTGTTGTGCATCTCACCTAAAAAATAGAACGACTCTGTTCTATATGTTAACAACAACAAAATAATTACAATTTTGTTCTGTTATATAAACAAAATATCTAAAAAAATTTAATGTCATTTATTGACATATAACAACAAAATATTACTGCTTAAAAAATATTAATGGCATCATAAATATGTCGGCACCGCTTAAAAATTCATTGATGGAGAATTTGACTTGGTGGCAGAAGTGGCGAATTTTCCGCGGCGGTGGTGGTTCGGTGGTGCATGGGCGGAGGCACCACTTCCTGGTGGTTGCGGGGGTTCTATTCTGCCCGTACACAACAATCGGGGTGAGGCCCCGCAGTTAATAGTGGCCGTTGATCTTGGGTCAACGCCCGATCAACTGGTCAACAGCGGGGGTTCACCACTTATTAACTTCCGGGCTGGTTGCACTCCCGCTAACCGCTGATCTCCGCCAACCTGCTGCCGATTTAACCCTGCGCCTGTTCATACGTTTTTGTGTGGGCCCCCGCTTACGTCAGCAACTCCGGGGTGTTCTCTCCTCTGCTTGCCCGGCCTGCTGGACCCCCGCGGAATTGATTGCCGCTTGGTCTCTTCGCTGCGTTTTCTGGACAGTTGGAAATTAAATTCCAACATTTACTCTCTTTCCTTGTTAAAATCTATAGTTCCTATCTTTTATGATATTTAAAGCAACATTTGTGTATTAATGGAATCGCTTCGAAAGCTGCATTTTTAACCTGTATCATTTTTTCTCTTGCAAAACTGCAAGCTCTCCATAACAGGATAGTTTTGTTTTCTCAGCCGTAGAAAATTCGAATTTAGTTGCATTTAGCCGAAGGGAGAATGATTCTGGCTTTATTTTTCTTGTTAGAAAATATCGTATTTTTCATAGTTTGCGTCTTACAGTGTTCTTACATTGTGTAAGCTCCAAAAATTCCATGATCTACGCTTATTTTGAATAAATATTTGATAGTCTATTATTCTCTTGGGAAAATTACGTTTAACGTGTAACGGGGCCTAACCGGGGAAGGTATGTTTTCTATAATGAAATAGAAGTAGGGGAATTTCATAAAGGCGACACTCGAACAAAGTTTTACCAAACAAACCGAGTACACGCCAATGATCACACCATCTGCTAAAATTTATGACAAGCAGTTATTTATCCAACAGAAGAGTATTATGTCTAGCATCCCGGATAATGTTGTCTTACTCACGCTTCAGGGATTGACCTCGATGAAGGTGTGTAAATTCGAAGCTCGGTTTTCAGAGAGTAACAGTGGGCATGTCACTTCCCTTGGTACTCTCAAGTAAGTTATGCAGCATTAAACTGTTATTATTTTTTTTCAGGGCTCCTGTAATATTACTACTATTCTGAAAAACTGGTTTCAAGTTAATATGATTTTTTATTAATAGGAAAAATTGTTTAGTTTACTTTACAGCTAAATTTTTTGTCAAGAATCCTTTGTGCTATTTTCTTTGGTAAAATCTTAAACATGGTTTTTTGAATTTCCAATAAAATTGAATAAAATCGATCGACAAGAAAATATCTTAGTAGGGATGTCTTGTTTCTCTCTTGTTTTCGTTTCAAGCTCTAGTGGATGGCACAAAAATGGGGAAATGTGCAAAAGAAATTCCTATTGAGACTCAATTCTTGTCGCTGGAAAGGAAGGTTGGGTCCTCAGCGAGCAAGGGAATAGACACTAGATCTAGTGCAGAGATGAGTTACATTGTTTTTCTACTGAGGGACCATGAGAGATGGATTCGAAAATAGGTGGTGTGAACTCGAATGGCCTGCAAACAATAACTTGGGGTGCTTGCCCTCGAACAAATCAGTGGCATGCCCATCCCCGAATGGTCACGCAGGAGCAGTAGCTCCGACGAATTCCGACGAATTCCTCTTCCACTTTGGGTGAGGCTCATTGAGATTGGCATCACGGACGTTTTCTCTATTCTCGGGGACTTCAATCTCACCTTGTTGGACCATCTACTAGTAGAGCATGGTCTCAATCGCGTGGGTTTTTGCAACGAACTCAATGCTGGCTACGTGACCGATGTGTACACACGATCTAGAGATGTGGGGGCCTGTGTGATTACATTCACAGTCTGAGGGCTCAGCATCATCAATGTGATCGTTGAAGGCTCAGGGTCATCAATGCGATCGCTAGGTCTTATAGCGAGAATATGCGCGTCATCACTGTAAAAGTTGTTGAAACGTGTCAGTGTCAAAATATAAAGGGGAGGGGTGAAAATAAAGCTTTGTGATTGTGTGGGTGAACAATGTTTTCCCAACCAATCTCATAAATAGAACGCTTTTGTAAGTAATTATCTCACCCAATCTCAAGAACATCTTTCTGCATAATTAGCTGGGACCACCAAAGATCCTGCATTTTACTATACTCATGAAATAAAGGCTTTATATCATCTGGAAAAGGGAATGGAATGGACAAAGTAAAAAGGCTCTCGAAAGGGAATGGACAAAGACTGCGCGATAAATCGATATATTTGGTTCATTTACCTAGAAATCGGTTCAAGATCGCTTGAAATCGGCTCTTCACGTTGTATTTCGTCGAATTCATGTTAATCATTCTCATGTCTGGTCCCAAGATTGATATATTTTAATTCTCAACTCATTGAAATGATCTGTGCATATGGAGTAACTTGCAACCACTGTTGTTCGGATTTGGGTTAGAAATTGAAATATTTGGTTCACTTGTCTAGAAATCGGTTCAAGATCACTTGATATTGGTTCCTCACGTCATATTTTGCTGAATTTCAATTTTCTAAATCGAATTATTATGTTTGAAGTTGAAAAAATGACTGTCAGGGTCCTGATGTTGTAGATACCTTCTCAAGGTCTTGGCGCTCGACCTGATTATTCTTTGCTGGAGCACTCACGCCAAGCTCTGGGGCGGATTGAATCGGAGTTACCCTAGAAATTGAAGACAATCAACTCTCTTTCAGTTCCACCGGGCATGGATGATGTTCAGTGGCAGTCTACGAGAGTATTTTACATTTATTTTATGAATAGGGTTAGTAGAATGTTTGAAAAACAGCTAAATGTCTAGCTAAACTAAGATTTGATGTAAGTGCGGGCAGCCATGGAGGCTCATGTCAAGAAATAAGCAGAAAGAGAAAAGCTTCCCTACAAATCCGTCACACAGCTCTCTGAAGTTTAACAAATCTATGACACTCTCTTGATCAATGGAAAAACCCTACCCGTGTTTTCCAAGGAAAACGATTTAATACTTTCTGATGACCAGCAATCCCCGAGTGAAGAAGAAAAAAAAGAAAATTGAAGCGTTGTTGCAACTAGCCTCTCATAAAATGCCTCCCTAAAGGTGGATCTTAGAAAGACTTCTCCTCGACAGCGTCTCAGACACACTACAGAAGTTGTCTACACCTGTCAATCTTGACCTTTCTAATAATTACTTAGAGGTATGATGCTTTCACGAATGTTCTTTATTTGTATTCCAGGGATGAATATTTCTGCAGAGATAGATGGAGATTTAATTGTCTATTGCAAAGCTTGCCTGACACTGTGACGAGGATAGTGAATCTTACTCATTTGTACCTTCATTCAAATCAACTTAAAACGCTGCCGAATTTTGTTAGGAATCTTGTGAAGCTTAAGGTCTTAAATGTTTCCGGGAATTTTTTTGATGTGCTTCCTGATATAATTGAAAATTGTTGGTAGGTTATTCAAAGAAGTAAATAATTTTCTTTTTTGGTTTTTGTTTTAGACAAACCCTGCCTTGCATTATACTTGATCTCTTATTGTGATTAAATTTAACATTCAGTGCACTGGAAGAGCTGATAGTCGATTTCAACCAACTCACACGATTGCCTAAGTCATTGGGATTCGAACTGCTGGACATCTGGAAGCTCTATGTTCACTCTCACAAGCTCACGCGTCTTCCATGTTCTACTTCTCTATGGTTTCTGGATGTCCAAATGAACAATTTTGGAGGTCTTACAGAAGATATTGAGAACCTGATGAATCTGGAATACCTGGATATCAGTAGCAATTTTAACTATCTTCTGGCTCTGCCGGAATCCATAGGCGGTCTCGCGTCTCTTAGCGAGTTAAACATCAGTTACAATCAGATAATTGTGTTGCCAAATTCTATTGGGAACCTGGAAATGTTACAACATCTGAAGGTGGAAAGGAATCCTCTGGTTATACCACCTCCGAAAGTAGTAGATCACAGTATGGACACCATTAAATAATACATGGCAAACCGGATGAATACCCGCCTTGCGGAGAACACACAAGGAATGAAGAAGGGGCATCAATCGTGGACTAGATTGACCACTACCTCGTCCATCACCAACAACTCCTATGATAACATCGCCATTTGTTGCTCTGGAATACCAAATTTGTTCTCTATGCCCGGCATTTTTAAGAAACTAAAAGCAATTTAGATGATACTAAAAGGCGGGAAGATGGTAGGGATATAGTGTCGTCTAACTAAAGGCAGCCCTGGTCTTATAAGTCCTTATCTTAGGTAAGGTCCTAAGGTCCTTAAATAAAGCTTGAGCTAGCTCTGCTCTTTGAGGGGACGGTATAACCTTTTCCACACTCTCTGTGGAAGGTAAGCTTTCAGAGTGGCAGGATCACACTATCAAATGTGAGGTATAACCTTTTGAGTGAAACGTTTCTTCCTTTAAGTACTCAAATGGGACTAGGCAGGTACCACTTTTGTTTACCCGAAATTGGCAGCTATTTTCTTCCCTCAACTCCAACTCGAACTGGTATAATAAATAAAATATCATGTGGTAGGCTACTCGCCCTCCTTATGTCAGGTAAGCTTTATCTCCTCGATAACGCTTGAAGAGTTAAGGCTCCTTGCTAACACGCGTAGTATTGAAGTCGTTAAATCCAATAGCAAGTTCTTTCTTTTCTTGCTAGTGACCTGTAATAATGAGGAAGGATAGAACCATCTTCTAAAGGTCAATATTCTTGACATAAGGTCTGATAGGCCTTGTCCTTCATAGGGTCTTTAAGTACTGAAAAGGACGGTGAGCACTCTCCAATTTACCACTTCCCCATTTTCCACTTCAATGAAGACCACATTTAATTAGTTCAATTACCGTCTCGCTTAGCCAATTATTCCTAGTTTAAAGGAAAGTGCATAGCTCTTTTCCGCATTTGGAAATCTTGGATAATTTATTGCAAGATTCGGGTATATTTTCCAAAACTTTTCAATAGCTATTAGAAAAAGAAAGGGGCTTGGAAATATTTAACTATGACGTCGAATCGAAGGCGGTGAATCAACATCCTATGAGGAGATAGCCTAAGGCAATGACCTAACTTGATCCACAACTATTTACACACAAATAAAGATCCAAATCCACTCCTTACTTGGCTTGGACCTGCATGTGGGGGTTTAATTCTTTTCGCATTGGTGTAGAAGCACCTACCACATCTATCTAGAGAAAGAAAGAATATGGCAACTTACTCTAGCAATTTTGGCTTCATGCAGGCATGCCATTTGTACGTATGTAATATCATGCCAGACATGCTTTACTCCTTACCCAGCTACAGGTATATATAAATGGTATTTCGAGAGGTCTCACCCTTAAAGAATTATTGGAAGAGTGAGAATGACCTTTCGATCATCATGGTATTGGTTCTATTCGGACACCATTCCAGCCAGCGAGGGTCTTCTTTTGTTCATCATTAAGAGGTTTAGGAAAATAAATGAAATAAGTGGGATATTTTCTCATATGCATGCAATTGTGGTGTTCTCGTTTTACATAGAATAATTGGATGTTGGTAAATGCATATGCTACTGAATTTTGCATATTATGCGGGCCAATATTATGTTCAGAGGCATTGTCAGCGTATCAGACTATTCCTTTTGCGGGTGGAGCTGAAGCTGAAGAGGCGGAGGGAACAGAGCAGGGCTAGCGCCTCGACTTCATTATCAATATATGTAATTACACTCTTCTTTCTCTCTCTATGGATGTATGCTAGAGATATCAATCGATTATGAGAGTAGGTGGGTATACTTATTTGGAGTGGAGGAGGCATACGTAGAGCATAATTACATATATTACCAGCAACATTGATAGATGTGATGCCCTTTGAGGGAAGAAATATAGAGCTTTACATTCTTAAAGCTGTACTTATTTCCTTGGTTGGTCCAGCGCTCGCAGGACCTTTTATTAGCTCAAGGTCCTTTCTTTCCTCAGCTAAATGTCCTTTCTGGTCCTTCAAAGGGTTTCCCCCTCCTCAACTCCGCTCAGTCAGGTAACGAAGCACAACCTGGAGCTCGTTTTAAGGAGTTATGCCTTCTCTTTTTGTTATCTCTAGTTACTGAATTTATACACGTCATGAGTTTGCTAAAAGTACATACTAGGTAAGTCTTTCATGAGTATCTTATCTTAATAGACAAAATAGGACTATTGGATGGATTTATGTCTTCTTTTTATGTTATCTCTAGTTACCAACATGATCTTAAGCCAGGGCCACCTATCCTTGGGTGGTGCACTTTGCTCTACGTCGTAATAGACTATCTACTTAAATAAACATAAGAGAGACGAGAATGGGAGAGGCTTGACAAGAATGGAACAGGCTAGAGGGAGTCTTGAGCTTGACGATAATGGGATTTACAGGACAGGCTTGACGATAATTTGTTTCTTAACGAGCTTTATGGTCCCTCCCTAAGAATCCCCGAAGGGTAACAAGGTCCATAAAAGTGGTTTCAATTATGGCCAACCAAATATAAGGCATTGGTCGAGTGTCTAAAGACGATGGTTAATGGAAGCGAGCAACTAAATAAATTACTATTGGGTGGCATATATAAGGCGATGGTCAAGTACTTCATTCCTCTCCTTACCGTAAGAATGCAGCAAGCAACTATCTGTATGGGCACAGGGAAACCCCATTCCAAAGGGAGTTGCAAGCTGCTTTTACTTCCTTCTTCCAGGTGCGATCAGACCCTAAGAAAATAACCAAACCCCTAAATAACCCATATTAGCCTTAACCCTATTGGCCTTACTAGATGGCCCCTAATGGTGTTAGACTACAACGTCGCGGTAGGTGGACGAATTTCCTACCAATTTGACTGATAGACGTACTTAGTGGGGGATAAACGAAAATATACAAAGTGAAGTAGAAAGAGATACATAGTTCCTTTAGATAGCTAACTCTCACTCAAAAAACCGGACCCTATTGGCCCTACCCTATGGGATGGATGGAAACAACCAGTTCACTTTCTATGTGTTGATTAGAAGCAAATGCCTTCTCTGAACCGGTCGGATGAGGAACAATGTGTCGGTCTTATGCACCTTGAGTGCTACTAGGTAGATATGGATAGACAGGTAGTCTACCTTCTATTTCATTGGGCAGGCAGGGGACAGACATATGGTTCCATAAATAAAGGCAGTCAGGTTTAATATAATAATATAACAGAGATTATAAAGAATCCGAGCTCCCGATATAACTTAGAAAGCCACATATGTCCTCAGGAAGGCCACTTATATCCCCCATTCTCTTCAATCCATATCATTTTGTTCTATATCCACGGCTTACTTATTTCTCTCTTCTTTATCTAAAAGGTAATTTAAAATAAGGTAAATAAATACCAGACGCGAGAGATTCTCAGCTTCGGTATAAGATATTTTGTTGATATGGGCTCATGGGATGGGAGGATTGGTTGCTCGCTTTGGCTTATAGGCTTGGATACTTGGTAGCTTTGATGGGAACTCGGTTACTCAACATGATTAATCAAATGGGCTACCGGTTCCAAAAAAACACACTAATTCTCTTTTTTGTTGAGCACATATTTTTGCTCGCTAGCCGGAATAATGACTAGGGATTTGAACACCTCAAGTACATGTATGTCATGCCTACCTATTTCTCTCTCCTGATTTATGCTTATGGATTTTAAATTTACCCAACAAATGACACATGTGCCACGATATAATGGAAAGACAAACATGTTGCTAGAACACGTTAACTATGCAATTGACAAGGAAATGGAAATTGAAATGGATGGCTTCTTTTCTGTTTGGGAACCAATGTAGATTATTTCTTTTAATTGGACTCCATACAAAGAAACTTGATCTAGGCCTACTTGGATAGGTTTCTGGTTCTAGAAAACAACCTCTCCTGATTAGTCGAGCATGCTTTCGCAACCCCATTCACTAGTTTCATATAATACAATTGCTTCGGAGGCCAAGCATAAATTAAAATGGATTTTCTCTTGATTGAAATATGCCTTTTCAGAGCATTTCCCTATAATTGATAAGAGGCGATCACTTGATTACTAGTTTTTATTCACTTGATTTCCTTATTCAACATCAGGTGCGTGAAAATTTATGAATACAACAATATAGAAATCCTACTACAGTATCTTGATTTACTTCTCCTACTTGTGATTTAATTATACAAGTTATTTTCAGAAAATATTCAAAAAATACCAAATTAAACACAACTATAAGCTTACACACATACTAAATATTACGCTCATTCAATAAGGTGACACACCCAATGTGGGAAAAACGGTGCAGTAGATATGAGGGTTTATTATTATTAAGTAGAATCTGAGAACAGCAAATCTGGGCACATTACTAGTTAAACCGACAGAGAAAAAATAAGATCTGCAGCATTACCTGTTGTTCTGGAAACTTAAAACTGGACTGATTCACACCCTCAAATGGGATTTACAGAACTTAGCCCCTTTCTGCCTCTATAAACCCCAGTGCTGCTCTGAAGCTGCCTGCGTCAACCCCGCTACCCTCTGCGTGCCTCTATGCTACTCAAAAGAGGACTGTGTAACCCCAGAATGGGTGACGTAGTCCTTACAATGCCCTGGATGGCCTCTATGTAACCCTAATGGCCTCTTGAAGCCTCAGCACCGCCTTTTCTGGGCATGCGTAGCGACTAAAACCCTTTGCGTTGTGCAGTTGCTGCATTGTGCAATTGCTCCCTAGCCTTTGCTTCCTCTGCACTTCTCCTGGTTGCTACTTCTCTGCCTCTTTCTAACTCTTGGCTCCGGGATCAGATCATCCCCTCAGCCAATGCTACCCCTCGGCGCAGCTGAAACTCTTCTAGAAATTCTTAGCAAACCCACCCTATAATTCCAGCTTAATCTCAGAGCTCTGCCTTTATGTGTGTGCCTCTAACTGACCCCCAAGCCTTTCTCTTATACTTTTTCATTGATACATCAACAGCCATGATTTAATATCTTATCGAGGGCTTATATTAAAAGACCGCTTGATCAGCGTCCCTTAGAACATTTCATCACATGTGTTTAATTAATTCACTTTAATTTTTCTAATTCCCTAAGTTAGACTTAGGGTCCTCATTAAAAATATATATATTTTAATACTCCACATCAGATGAAATTTCTCCAAACACTTTATGGGTTTTGGAGGTCTTGTGTGTATTAGCCCCTCCACAAAATTTCAGGGCTAGATCACAATCGATGCTACCCCAACACTCAAAATCTCAACACTCCCTCTTAGCACAGAGTGTGATCTAGTAATACATCCACTTCATGTATCACAAGATCTTGGCATTGGCCTCTGTGTTGTTGATGCTTGGCTTGCTGCCCTCCATCCACTGCGATGCTGCTTTCTGTATTGTTGCCCATGTCACTGCCAGTGACATTGCTACATTTGTACTATAGCTCCCTCTCAAATTGTTGCATCATCCTGCCCATAGCACTGCCACTGCTAACTGTTGCACTGAAACTCAGTTGCTGAGAAGTAAGCAACTAAAAGACCCTTTCCCAATCATTGACAAACAAGTCAGGTTGCATCCCATCACTAAAGCTCCCTTGGTTGCTGCTTTGTGTTGTCCTCCTGAAGCCACTGCGCTGCTATAGCTCTGTACTGTGTGAGCACTGCCTCTCTGCGCTGCTGAATTCCAATCAACCTCTGCGTTACTGCCTCTATTCTATTGTTGCCTCTGCACTACACTGCTCCTTCTACAATGTTTCATCTTTTCCCTCTGCTTCACTGTGATTTTCTGCAACCATCTCTCCACTTGTCTCGTTATCGTCTTAAGGCTCCCGTAGCTCGTATGTGATCCAAGGGTTGGGCTTACTCAAGGATCCTACCTACATTATCTGTAGTTGCTCTACAAATCCATATCGCCCCACTTACGTGGCTCATGAGCACTCATGGCTACGTCATCATCACTCCCATCATCCTTTGTTGTTGTTGCCTTGGATTCAGAAGATCCTCTGTCCTTCTTCTTAGGACAAGTGTTGCCGAAGTGTCCAAGTTCGCCACAATTAAAGCACCGAAACTTGGATAGGTCCCTCTTCTTCTTCCCTTGCTGCCTTCATTCCTTTGATGCAAGGGTTGCATCATCTTCCTCTTCTTTCTTCACCATGACAGTTATGTTGTTATTTTTCCTCTTGGTGAATCTCTTGATTTTCTCCTAACAGAGGATTGCACACATGTCCGCCCAGGATGGTAACGCTACCCTACACAATATGTTGGAAATACTAAGAGAGGGGGTGAATCAATATTCCTTTCAATTAGTATTATTATTAATATTTTAGAGCATTAGTTAATCTTCAATTATTATCAGTGTTTGTACTGTAATGATAGCAGTAAACAAAAGGAACACAAATGCACACAGTTTTTAAAGCGGAAACCCCCTCCAGCACAAAAACCACCTGAATGATTTTCTAATAATTCTTTAATATTCAACTCTAATTGAAAAGAAAGCTCCAACTTCCTAGAATCTAGAAAAGCATTGTTCTCCATCTCCCACTGGATGGACGCTCCAATGCCTGAGATTCTTTAGTAGTCAACTGAAAGGATGCCCCAACACCCAATGAGCTACAACTCACCCTAGCACCACCCTACCACCCTAAATTTTCACAGGCTTGAACCTGTTGGTGACTTCATGCACTAGAATACCATCACCCTACCACCCTATAGAAGAATAAAAGAATAATGGACTCCTGTACCAAGGAAAACGGTCCACTTTACAATGATATAGAATGATGTAGAAGAAGAAGACACACTAGACCATAACCCCGACTATGACAAAACACCTAATGATGATCCTATACCTCCCGACATTGCCTCTTCAAGTTTTGGCAGATAGACACTTGTACAAATTTTACAATGACTCAATACAATTATACCTTTACAATGATTGTATGCAGTGTTGCCCACTTGAAGACTGCATGTGGTGAACTTCTTACTGTTGTTCTGCACCTTGATTGCTACACTTGTCATGCTACCATTTCTCACTCTTCATAACATTATATCATGCATTGAGTATTATCTTGATGAATATATAATACCTGCAAAAAGTCTTCAAGGAAATACCCATGAAATGATAATAGCAAAACTTACCTCATCGTGCAGAGCATATGTCAGTGCTAAACAAAAAAAAAAATTAGAATATAAAGAACCTAATGCAATTAAGAGATGAACATCCATATACAAAATATACTTACCTGGAGCTTACCTCTACTGCATCATTTTTCTGCACCTTGCTTTGCGTTTCTGCTATAGAAAGTATGGTCCTTTGCAACCCTTGACAGCACATGATCTAGCTTTTTCTTGCCTTCTAGGAGTTCGATATTGAATATGATGTGTCTCTGTTATTTTAGATCCCTAATATGTGATTTCTAGTCCTATAGTATCCCTCTGAGTATTCTTTCCAATGCCACAGGTTTGACCCAATTTGGATTCTTCAAGACAAAGTTATGTCCAATATCTCACAATGACCTAATTATGGACTAGTTCAGTAGAGAAAACTTGTACGGTGTGTAACTTGTCATTGTTTCCTTCTTCGGCTCTGAAATTAATAGACAAAAAACTATAGTCTATGCACTATCCGCCACTTCTTACATAATTCCAATCTGATGCTCGGAGAGAGAGTTATGACAGTTTTCCCAGGTTCACCTCTTTGAGATAAAGTTCGGGAGCTTGCAAAAACCCTAACTTCCACATATCATATCTCCGAAAATATTGCGAACCATGATCTGAAATTTTTACGCGAGCTTCATCGGGATTT
This sequence comes from Pinus albicaulis, assembly GCA_034641835.2. Lineage (NCBI taxonomy): Eukaryota > Viridiplantae > Streptophyta > Pinopsida > Pinales > Pinaceae > Pinus > Pinus albicaulis. The sequence continues at coordinate 669,850,230 of CM076572.1, forward strand.
CAGCTTTGTGTGATAAAAATTTCAGCTTCTGAACCTTCGTAGAAAAAAAATTTATAGCGAAAATTCCACGATGACCTGTTTCAAGTAGCGAAATCCCTACATTAGGAGGATATGAGGATCACAATTTATATAAATGATTAGGTTGAGAGGGTCTTCAACAAGCGAATGTGGGAGGGATTTTAGGATCTTAAAAATTATTAATTATTGACTATTCAATTACCACAAACAATGATTAGTGTCATGCCACAACCCCATGGGGTTTTAGCCCACTAATTGGAGTTACTAACTTCAAACATGAATATCTATCAAACCGTGAAGAATTACATGGTGTGTCATATATCAACGGAAACATCTCGACAAGTAGAAACCATCCAAAATATCCTTGACTCAGAATATAGTAATTTGGTAGGTCAAAATTCACATGCAAGATTGAGGTAGCCCCTGGTGTTGTTTGGGTTGACATCAATGACAACCACTGATCAACAATCTCCCCCTTTGGAATTCATGGCAACACAAGTACTCCCCCTGTGATCATGACACCTCTTCCTACAACATTCTCTGCCCCTTTGACACCAATGGAAAAGGGTAATCCCCCCTAACACACAACCATCTTGCGGACCTATACACACTTCTACTCCCCCTTTATTTTCTGAATAAGGAAAATCTAATGAGAACTTGAGATAATCCCAAGCTTGTGGCGAAGATATTCAAATGATTCACGAGGTAAAGGTTTAGTGAAGATATCAATGATTTGTTCTTTTGTACCAACATATTCAAGTTTTATATTCTTTTCAGACATGTTCTCTAACAAAATGATATTTGATCGGAATCTGTTTTGTTTTTGAATGCATGACAGGATTCTTGGAGATGCTTATGGCACTAGTGTTATCACAGAATATGTGAATACGCTCACTGAATTGTACTTGAATATCTTGCAATTTTTTTTTCATCTAAAGCACTTGAGTACAACAAGTTTCCGCTGCAATGTATTCTACTTCTGCTGTAGATAATGAGATTTAGGTTTTCTTTTTTCCCAACCATGATATGAGACAACCACCTAGATAGAATTTTTTTCCAATAGTACTCTTATGATCATCAATGCTTCCTTCCCAATCTGCATTTGTAAAGGCTTTAATAATGATATTGTTACCCTTGGGATTCCACAAGCCATATTCTGTTGTGCCCTTTAGATATCGAAGAATTCTTTTGACGGTAATAATATGTGATTCCTTTAGTGCTACTTAGAATATTGCTACTTGTCTAACTACTTGCATAACATTTGGTCGGGAGGCTGTTACATATAGAAGACTACCAATCATATATTTGTACAACCTCTGATCCACATCCTTAGATGAGTCGTCTATGCTAAATTTGAAACATGTTATCATCGGAGTAAGGACGGGTTTGCAATCTTCCATTTTGAATTTCTTGATAATTTCCTTGATGTACTTGGCTTGACATATAAATATTCCTTTCTCTTGATGAGATATTTGGAGCCCTAAGAAGTATGTTACCTCACCAAGTAAAGACATCTCGAACTCACTTTGCATATTTGTAGCAAATTTATTACTTAGTCAATCATCATTGCTACCAAAGATTATATCATCCACATATACCTCAATGATTGTTAAATTATCTTTTTCTCTTTGTACATAAATATTGTTATCAGCAGTACCTTTCTTGAACCCTTGTTGATGTAGATGTCCATCAAGATGAGCAGACCATGCTCTGGGAGCCTACTTGAGACCATATAGAGCCTTCTTTAACCTACAAACATAATCTTCTATTTCTAATAGTAGAAAACCTTCAGGTTGTTCGATGTAAACTTCTTCTTCTAGTTCGCCATTCAGGAATGTTGACATAACATCCATTTGGTAGACTTTGATTTTTCTTGAGCATGCATAGGCGATAAACATCTGGATGGCTTCCATTCTAGCAACTAGGGAAAATTTTTCTCGAAATCAATTCTTTCCACTTGTGCATAGCCTTTGCAAACCAATCTTGCTTTGTTTCTGGTAACCTGTCCATCTTCATTCAACTTGTTCCTGAACACCCATTTTGTCCCAATGACATTTTTATCTTTTTGTCGTGGAACTAATTCCCAGGTGTTATTCTTCTCGATTTGATCCAATTCTTCATTCATAGCTGCTACCCAATGTTCATTATGGTTGGCTTCCTCAAAACTACTAGGCTCAAAGGTTGCTAGAAAAGAAATGTGAGCTTATTGTGATGAACGAATCTATCGACTTTCATTTATGTAACCAATGATTTGATTTTATGGATGGTTCTTTTGAATCCATTATTTTTTTTCTCTTTGGCAGAGATTCTTGTTGTTTTTACTGTATATCTTGATGATCATTATTTACTTCTTCCTAGTTGACACTTGCTTCTTTTTCTAGAATTTTCTTTGTCTTTTTCATCCTTTGTCTCAAGTTTCAAAGATTCTAGGTCCTCATCATTATTCATTAGAACACCATCTTCATCAAATGTAACATTTATGCTTTCCACTATCTATTTTCGTCTTAGATTATAGAATTTATAGGCCTTTCTTTTGCATGAGTAACCAACAAAGATACCTTCGTCAACATGTGATTCAAACTTATCCAAATTTTGATCTTCTCTTTTGATATGACATTTGCTTCCGAAGATTCTGAAATATTTTACATTAGCCGGTTTTCCTTTCCATAAGTCATATGGGGTCTTGTTGCAATTATTTCTGAGAAGACTTCGGTTGATAATGAATATTTTCGTATCAATTGCTTGAACCCATAATTTTTCATCCAATATTGAGTCCTTCAACATTGTTCTACCCTTTTCCTGTATTGTTTTGTTCTTTCTTTCAGCAACTCCATTTTGCTGAGGTGTTCGTGCTGTTGAAAATTGTCTTTTTATTCCATTTTCGTCACAGTATTGTTGAAATAATTTGGAAGTGAATTCCCCACCATTATCTGATCTTAGACACTTCATTTTCAAATCAATTTCATTTTCGACCAACTCCTTGTAGATCTTAAAGCACTCAAAGGCTTCAAATGTTTTCTTTAAGAAACTAACAGATGTCATCCTGGTATAGTCATCTATCATTAACATGAAATATAATTCTCCATCTAAGCCTTTTGTTCTCATAGGACCACATAGTTGATCAGTATGAATCAATTCCAATGAATGTGATGCAAAGTGTTCTTTTGTTTTAATTTCGACTTTTTTCCGCTTATCGTGCCGACAGGCCTCACATAGTGTGTTGGAAGGTTTTGAGATTTTCAGCATTTCTCGTACAGCTTCCTTTTTTCTTATCTTGACAAGATTTTCAAATTTTATGTGACCCATTCGTTTGTGCCATAACCATATTTCATCTTCTTTAGCTAGTAGACATGATTTAGTTGCTTCATCCAAAACATATATGTCGTTTGGAGCTTGACTTGATGTAGCCACAATTTTACCATACCTACCTTTCCTGATTTCACATTTTGTGGAGTTGAATAGCATTGTGTGTCCTTGATCACACATTTTTCCAACACTGAGCAGATTTTGATTCATGTTTTCAACCAATAGAACATTCTTGGCTAGAACATCTTTGCTTCCGAGAGTGACGGCACCTGATCCTATAACATTTGAAGATCCATCATTCCGAAGGATACGGTTCCATCCTTCTTCTCTTTCAGAGATACAAATTTCTTTCTATCTCTAATCATATGCGTTGAGCAACCACTATCAACATACCACACATCTTTGTTGTTTTGAGCCTTGAGAGTGAGAGCACAATTATCAGTCTTCTTCTTCTTCCATGTTCGTTCCTTCTGTGGCTTCGAAGATTCTTTTCGAGGATTTTCAAGTCTGCAATCTCTGGCTATGTGTCCAAAGTTTCGACATTTGTAACATTCCATATTATTTCTTAAATGTTTAAATCTATTGATGTTTCGTTGAGCCCTGGGAGGTTCATATTTGACAGATCTCCTGGAATTGTATTGGTTCCTAGGGTACGTGCGACATTCTACAGCTTTATGACCAAATTTTCCACATGAATAACAATAGCCATGAAAAATATGTTGGTACCTGGATGGAAATCTTCTTCGGGGAATTTTCTTCCAATGTTGTTCTTGTGAATCTTGTCCAATGAAGTCTACATTCATGTCATATCTCATAGGTTCATTGTATTTTTTCGTAGAAGGTCCTACTTCTTCTTTGTAACCGAGGTCAGTTTTGTCATTGTAAGATCGTTGATTGTTAATGAGTTCTTCCAATGCCCTTGAGTTGTTGGCATGGTTTTGGACAGTTTTTCCCTTCTTCACTTCCTTATGCAACAAGACTACTTCGGCTTCTAATGCTTCCCTTTCTTGGTTGCTTTCTTCCAACTTCTTTTGAAGTGACTCTGCAATACATTTGTGTTCTTCAACTTCCATTTTGAGACCTTGAACTTGTTCTTCAAGAGTATTGGAATGGATCTTATCAGCCTTGAGCTCTTTTATAAACCTAATTGCCTCCTTAGAAAATTCTTCTATGGTCAACCCTTCTTCTTCGTTGTTTGATACCTCTTGTTTATTGTGCTTGGCCATAAACACTACTCTCTCATTGGCTTCTTCTTCATTGTCACTGTCTTCATCAGATGATGAGTTATCTTCTTTAGAGAGAAAGTTCCTTTTGAATCCTTTCTTTTTGCCTTGCTTGTTGAATTTCGTAAAGCCTTTCTTTCCTTTTGAGTTGCCATCACTTTTGTTCGAAAATTTTGCTGCGAAATTCCCAACCTCACCACAGCCGAAACATATCAATGGAAGTTTACCTTTGAATTTTCCCTTAAAGATTTTTAGTTTTCTCGTAAAGTAAGCATATTCTCGATCTGAAAGACCTTATTCATCATATTCCTTTTCTTCACACTTGCAGGTGAAAGTTTTTGCCTTTGAAGGTTGTTTGTCCTTATTGGTTTTATTAGATGCAGCAAATGCAATTTCTAGATGCGAAGTACCCTCTTCTTCATCAAGTCTCATTTCATATGCTATGAAAACTCCATGTAATTCCTCTTTGTTGAGTTAGTCCAGATTTTCATTGTATTCTAAGATCGATACCTTTGGGTTGAATCTCCCTGGTAATGTTCTAAGAATATTTCATATAATAGTATTCTCGTCAACAGGCTCTCCCAATCCTTCCAGAGTGTTGGTTATTTCAACAACGTGTTGGAAGTATGCAACAACGTTGTTATCTTCTTTCATTCTAAGTTGCTCAATTTTTTATTTGTAGATTTGGAGTTTTGCTTCTTTGAAATTTGAGTCACCTACATATATATTCTCAAGCTTTTCCCATACATTTTTAGCGGTTTTACAACACAACACCTTATGATAAGCAGATTCAGTAAGTCCACTGATAATAATGTTCTTTTCTTTTGCATCATTTACCAAATTCTTCTTACCTTGTTCATCCGCAATTGGTGTAAATACTTTTTTAATAGTGTCCCATACTTCGTAACCTTCCGCCAAGATATAGACCTCCATTATTCCTTTCCAAAGTGCATAATTATTTTCATTGAATAGAGGTACACCTTTCTTGGTATGCTCCATGACCTCCTTCCAACTGTTAAACTGCTATTGAAGGAACCAAGCTCTGATACCAATTGTTGGAAATAATGATAGGGGGGGTGAATCAGTATTCCTTTCAATTAGTATTATTATTAATATTTCATAGCATTAGTTAATATTCAATTTTTATCAATTTTTATACAATGATAGCAGTAAATAAAAGGAACACAAATGCACATAGTTTTTAAGGTGGAAACCCCCTCCTGGACAAAAACCACCTGAATGCTTTTGTAATAATTCTTTAATATTCAACTCCAATTGAAAAGAAAGGTCCAACTTCCTAGAATCTAGAAAAGCATTCTTCTCCAGCTCCCACTGGATGGACGCTCCAATGCCTGAGATTATTCAGTAGTCAACTGAACGAATGCCCCAACACCCAATGAGCTACAACTCACCCTAGCACCGCCCTACCACCATGAATTTTTCACAGGCTTGAACCTATTGGTGACTTCATGCACTAGCCTAGCACCACCCTACCACCCTATAGAAGAATAAAAGAAGAATGGACTCCCATACCAGGGAAAATGGTCCACTTTACAATGATATAGAATGATGTAGAAGAAGAAGACACACTAGGCCATAACCCCAACTATGACACGACCACCTAATGATGATCCTATACCTCCTAACATTACCTCTTCAATTCTTGGCAGATAGACACTTGTACAAATTTTACAATGATGCTTTTACAATGACTCAGTACAATGATACCTTTACAATGATTGTATGTAGTGCTGCCCACTTGAAGACTTCATGTGGTGAACTTCTTGCTGCTATTTTGTACCTTGATTGCTACTCTTGTCATGCTACCCTTTCTCACTCTTTAGGACATTATATCATGCATTGAGTCCTATCTTGATGAATACATAATACCTGCAAAAAGTCTTCAAGGAAATACCCGTGACATGATAATAGTAAAACTTACCTCATCCTGCAGAGCATATGTCAGTGCTAAACAAAAAAACAAATTAGAGTACAAAGAACCTAATGAAATTAATACTTACTTGGAGCTTACCTCTGCTACATCATTTTTTTGCACCTTGCTTTGCTTTTCTTCCCTAGAAAGTATGGTCCTTTACAGCCCTTGATAGCACATGATCTATCTTTTTCTTGCCTTCTAGGAGCTCGATATTGAATCTCATGTGTCTCTATTATTTTAGATCCCCAATATGTGATTTGTGTTCCTGTAGTAGCCCTATGATTCTTCTTTCCAATTCCACATGTCTGACCCAATTTGGATTCTTCAAGACAAAGTTATGTCCAATCTCTCACAATGACCTAATTATGGACTAGTTCAGTAGAGCGAACTTGTATGGCGTGCCACGTGTCATTGTTTACTCCTTTGGCTCTGAAATTGATACACATAAAACTACAGTTTGTGCACTATCCATCACTTTTTATAGAATTCCAATCCGATGCTCATAGAGAGAGTTATGATGATTTTCCCAAGGTCACCTCTTTGAGATGAAGTTCGGGAGCCTGCAAAAACCCTAACTTGCACATATCATATCTTCAAAAATATTGTGAACCATGATCTGAAATTTTTACATGAGCTTCCTCAGGATTTCGGCTTCGCGTGATAAAAATTTCAGCTTCTAAACTTTCGTAGAAAAAAAAAAATTATAGCGAAAATTCCACAATGACCTGTTTCAAGTAGCGAAATTCCTACATGAGGAGGATATGAGGATCACAATTTATATAAATGCTTAGGTTGAGAGGGTCTTCAATGAGTGAACATGGGAGGGATTTTAGGAGCTTAAAAATTATTAATTATTGACTATTCAATGGCCACAACCAATGATTAGTGTCATCACAACCACATGGGGTTTTAGCCCACTAACTAGGGTTACTAACTTCAAACATGAAGATCTCTCAAACCGTGAAGAATTACATGGGGTGCCATATATCAACGAAAACATCTCGACAAGTAGAAAAATTCAAAAATATCCTTGACTTGGAATATGGTAATTTTTTAGGTCAAAACTCCCATGCAAGATCGGGGTAGACCCTGGTGCTGCTTGGGTTGACATCAATGACAACCACTGATCAACACAATATGCTTTGGACAAACGTTTCCCTCTCCTCGGTGACTGCATTCAGGGTAGTCCTTACCAAGAGTCCTTCATCTGGAGTCGCTCCCATGGCAATCAGTTGATCTTGGACAGTCTGAAGTCAGAAAAGGAAGGGACCCTTTTTCATCTGGGACAACCTCATCTGATTCTTTAGAAGAATTTTTCTTTGAACAGAGCTTCCCTGATACATCGTCTCCAAAGTATTCCACATCTCATTTTCCATCTTCTTCCCGGAAATATGTGGCACAACGTGATCTTTAACTCCATCCATGATCAAACGCTTAGCCTGTGCTTGATTTTCATTGAATTTATTCAAAGGATCTGGATCGGTGGGCACAGCTAGGACATTATCTGCATGGTTCTTGATGTCGTACTCATCCAGGATTATCAGTATCCTGACTCTCCAGATGACGAAGTTGGACACACCGTCTAACCTGTCTCGATCTTTGAGTCCATGAGAGGCCATATAGCTCAAATCTGTCATAACAAATACTCTTCTCCCTCTTTATGCTGAAATACTCAACAAAAATGTTGGATCTGGGTTTCTTGGCGATTATAAACCCTCAATAGTAGTTACTCCCTCCGATAACTGATTTCCCTCCTGGAAATATTCAGCCAAATACAACTAAACAGTTCTCTACGATCACCCTCCTGATCAAATCTCAGATCTATTTGGCATAGATCTGTTGAGAAACCGTACTCCTCCTACTCTTTTTCAACTTAGCTAGGCACAATTATGCATCGGAAAATTCTCCACCACAGCAGAAACTATTGAATATCTGAAGCTATGCTTCCAGATCTCGGCAATAACTCACAGCAACAAAAAATAAAAGTAGATTGCGTCCCTCTAACTGGCCTATGCTTGAGCAGACTATCCCAGCGCAGCGGCTACGAAGTGCAGGCTACTCCTGCGTCCCTCTAGAAGGCACTGCGTTGTCTCTACGTCACCCAGATGGGACTACATCAGCCCCTGGGTAGCCCTTGTTGGGACTACGTCCTCTTGTTGTTGAGCTGCCCTCTCCGGATCTCTGCTACTTCAGCTGCTTTCTGCAGCAAAAATTTATTCAGTTGATTTTTTTGGAGATTCAATTTGATCTCCAGTGCTCTGATACCATATGAAAATTTCTGAATACAACAAAACATAAATCCTACTGTAATATCTTGATTTACTTCTCCTACTTGTGATTTAATTATACAATTTATTTTCAGAAAATACCGAAGTAAACACAACTAGCATCCTACACACATACATATCATTTACTGAATATTACGCTCATTCAACAAAGTGACACACAGATTTTTCGGATAAATGTGCCCGGAAAATCCCAATGCAGGAAAACCGGTGTAGTAGATATGAGGGTTTGTTATTATTAAGTATAATATGAGTACAACAAATCTGGGCACCTTACTGGTTAACCCGACAAAGAAAAAAAATGATTTGCAGCAATACCTACTATTATGGAGACTGAAAACTAGACTGATTCAGACCCTCAAATGGGATTTACAAAACTCAACCCCTTTCTGTCTCTAGAAACCCCAGCGCTGCTTTAAAGTTGCATGTGTCGGCCCTGCTATCCTCTGTGTGCCTCTGCGCTGCTCAGAATAGGACTACGTAACCCTAGACTGTGTGACGCAGTCCTTACGCTGCCCTGAATGGCCTCTGCGTAACCCTAATGGCCTCCTAAAGCCTTAACATTTCCCTTTCTGGGCCTGCGTAGCTACTACGTAGCCTCTGCGCAACTCCTGGTTGTTGCTTCTCTCCCTCTTACTGACTCTTGGCTCCGGGATCAAATCATCCCCTCAGCCAACACTACCTCTCGCTACAACTGAAAATTTTCTGAAAATTCTTAGCAAACTCGCCCTAGAATTCTGGCTTAATCTTAGAGCTCTGCCTCTATGTGTGTGTCTCCAACTGACCCCTAAGACTTTCTCTTATACTTTTTCATTGATACATCAGCAAGCATGATTTAATCTCTTATCGATGGCTTAGATTAAAATACTGCTTGATCCATTTCACTTAGAACATGTCATCACATGTGTTTAAATTAATTCACTTTGATTTTTCTAATTCCCTAAGTTAGACTTAGGGTCCTCATTAAAAAAAATTAATTATTTTAATATCTCACACATCAGATGAAATTTATCCAAACTCTTTCTGGGTTTTGGAGGTCTTGTGTGTCTTATCCCCGAGTCCACAAAATTTCAGGGCTAGAGCACACCCGATGCTACCCCAACACTCAAAATCTCAACAAGGGGTAGATCCCTAGGAGAGGTGGCCATTAACGCTAATCGATACCCAGGAAAACATGGCTAAAGCATGAAATCCACTAGTTGATTCAGTAAATACATGTTTCAATCACTCCATTCCAGGACTCTTTTCTGTTACTCGATCCAAGAGTCCTAGTCGCTGCTATATAGTCGATTCAATAGCAATTGGATTTGATTGCTTTATTGTACCTTCCCCACCTAGAATAGTGAAAGTCGAGGTAGGGGTTGCACGAAAGAGAATAGATGAAGGAAACCCAGTCTCCAGGCCACGATGAGGGAATGAACCTACGCTATGGCATTATATTGCTTCAGGTCACTAAAGGAGACAGAACCGGAGGTCCTACAACAACACATGGGAGCTAATCCAAGGGATCTAATTGAAGGGGGGCTAATCCGCACGACCTACTCAATGGGACTAAGCCATAGCGAGGGGCCTAATATACAGGGGGGCTACTCTATGGGGAGGGGAATAAGACACAAAGCTTACTCACAGGGCCTACTTAAAGGAACCTAAGGGGACAAATCAAAGTGGAATAAGACACGGGGAAGGATTGGCACCCTATAATGGATTGATTGAGTGCCCACATCTGCAAAGAGAGGCACATACAGTGGATGCCAGATAGTGATTAAATGACCACATATTTCAAGTGGGGTAGTCCCACAGACTAAAGACATTGACAAAGAGGGGCATTGTGGATGATTGATTGATTAATTGCCTGAGGTGGGATGATCCAACGAATGGAAAATGGCATAGATAGATAGTCCCACTGATCCAAAAAATGTATGAGATGGTACTAATTATCCAACTAACAAATGAGATAGTACCTTATTGCCTTACGCTCTTTTTTAGACCCTATAGCCTTACACAATAAAAGGAATGAAAATTCTTTTACATACGTCGATTCACTCTTTTAGGATAATGTGCCTACACTAGCTATACATAGGGAGGAAACATTCACAAAAATCCTAGAACTAAAAGATCACCACTAAGCCCACCTGGAACTACTTGAGCCAGCAAACCAAGTGGGACCTTCACCAATTGTGAGATTCTCTAATGCCTAATGCCATTTAATTGAAATGTCGACTATTTGCGTTATTTATCGTTAGCTAGGATGCACTAGCTAAATTGCTTTTCAAACTGGTTTGGTTAGCCTATGTTTTAGGAAAATTAATTGGCTCACTAAATTCCTTCTCAAATTAGTTATGGATAAAAGTTTGTTTGGCAAGGAATTTTCTTCCAAAAATTGGTTTAAAAATGAAATGTATTAATCAATCAAAGCTATTTAATACCAAATTGATACTTATCCAACGGTATAGCCCCTGCTATGCCGAAGGCAGGGACTAATAATGGTTTGTAGTTTGTATATTTTATGTAAATGATTTCTACTAGTTGGTAGCCTTAACATTATGAGAATGAATGAATGGATTTTAATAATGTCCACGAGACTAAGCGGTCTAAGGGACCTAGGACTCCACCCATCATAACTTCAAACTTTTCTCTAAGACTACTCTCGTGTCATGAATCTTGACCAAGAAGTTCGCAGTGTTGATAAGTCTCACTTCCTCGAATAATTTGTTCAAACCATCCACCATAAAAATGCTTTTAAACTGATTATGAATATCCTCATAAGCCGGACAATCCATAATGTAGTGCCATTCTGTTTCAACCTCTTTTCCATGAGAATATAATGATTTTATCGTTTACCAAAATCAAACTCCATGGGATTTTTATTTTTGTGAGTTTCATCCCTAATTTATTTTCCCCATTGCATTGGCCCCTCAGCGTATGGGCAAGTGGAATATTCATGACTCCATAACTCCTTCGATTTGTGCGAATATCCAGGACTCCATAACTCCTTTCGATGTATATTAAATGTTTAATGTGAGAGAGTATTTTTTAAAAGTATAAAATATTTCAGCCACTCCAATCGAATTTTCACAAATATTAAATACCTAGGGGAGAGATGTCTAATGTTGTTCAGGGACCAGTAATTGTTATAGTACTGGTCCCATCAACCCACCAAAAATAGACATATATGCAACCAATAATTAAACATAATAAAATAACTTGAAGTTCAAATATATATTAAATTATGTTCAAAATTTCCCAAGTCATTGACTGGGCCCACATGTGTCCATAATAACCCACAACTGTCCATAAATAGCTTAATAAGTATCAAGATTACAAATCCCAACATTTAAACTAGAAAACTCATAAAACCATTTCTCCTTCCAAAATGGTCAAGTCAATAAGTACAAAAAGCCAGTCACTTCAACCCATCTGATCAGCTCTGATGTTGTGTATGAGAAGTAAATATCAATACCTGCACATAATAAAAATAAATGTATGTCAACCATAACTGCTGTGTTATTCAACATTTAAACCCATTGTGTTCAATAAATGACACCCACCCAATAACAACATTTAAACCCACTGTGTACAATAAATGACACCTACCCAATAAATTCAATAAATGATTTCCCATCAAAACAGATCAAAGCACATGGATCAACAAAAACAAATTCTCAGCCATTAGATCACATCAAATTCAATCCTGATCACACATGCAAAATGAAGCCATTGCAATCCATGTCCATCATTGTCACCAATAAAATTCAACTGCAAAAAACTATAAAAGAAGTTCAACCATTGTTGAAGTTACATTTTTCAGTTTCAAACTATTCACCAGCCTTGGAGACAATCCAACACAGAACACACCCAGCCTTGGGGACAACAACCCAGACAGAACACACCCCAAAACAGAACACAGTATATTCAGGTTAGTTTACATCCTTCTTACAATTTTATTTTAATTTTTGAGTCTTTATTTCAGCGTTCTTACACTTTTATTTTCATTTCCGAGTCTCAGTTTTCAGTTATTTATGAGTCTTTATTTCAGTTTTCAGTTTTTTAATTGCAAACAAACAAAATTGCAAACATTCATTTCTGAGTCTTTTTTTCAGTTTTCAGTTTTTAGGGTTGTTATAAAACGTAAATGAAACAGCAGCAGCAGCAGATAGTGTTTCACCTCTTAACAACATCAATTCACTAGGCAATTCAAGAGAAAAAACACCAAATTGTGCCAACAAGTTTTCCCCCCACTAGCAAAATGTTGTAATGTATAAACCGGATCTGAATTTCAGTTTATGACAGCTGTAAATACAACAACAAATCTACCCTATCTTCTTCATTATTAATGCTAAATTAGCAAGACATACAAGTGCTAGAAATTACAAAACCTTGAATAAATAGGTCGTTGAAAACAAATCTGCAAATCTGCAATAGGGACAATTTTTGAGAGTTGGAAACTTCATATAGATGTGTAAATGAGGCCTTGGGGGATTTCAAATTCTAGATTCACTAAACTTGATCTCAACTAACATAGAAAGTAGAATAGATATTGAACCAAAAACAAAATTGACTTTCATTAAAAATATCCTGATAACTAGACATTTGGAACTCAAGCCAAACATGACTCCAAAACAATATCACATCGGCTTTCTTTGACAGGCAAGAATTAACAAATACCAAGCATTTGGTTGAAGTAAAAATCCCAAAAAAAAGACTGCAATGGCTAGAGGCCACTAGAATGAAATGGAAGAATCTAGGCAATTATGCTTGAGTTATCAAATCACTACAACGGGGGTGGGGAAGATCAGTAGATGGACATGAGGAAGTGCCTCAAGGCTCAAACTCATAGATAGAGCACAATCACAACAAATAGGTGTTCTTTCTTTTAAATGCGATGGCTGCTATAATGTGAAAATGCTACGTGTATCTATTTGTAACAATCATAAAGTGGAAGCCTGCTGTAATTTGTATAGGGTAAGGCTTACCAGCTAGTACCATAAGTATGAACTCCAACAGGGTCATCATCAAGCATACTGCAGAACCCAGTATTAGCAATTACTATCAAACCAAACAGGAATCCCTGATCATCTTAGAGAATATGCTCACCCCCTGCCCTTATTTTCTGGAACTCTAATGCTCTAAAATCTTTCTATGGGTACAGAGGCTACAAATTGACGAATAAGCCATCACACGCTTGTATCTGAATTTAGAGCACTGTCATTCGGGAAGCAATCCCTTTGTAAAACCTTGACTGGACTCAATGGCTAGAATCCACTATGATGAAATGAAAGAATCTGGACAATTATCATCGAGTGACCAAACCACTACAAGAAAAGAGGTAGTAGATGGACCTTCAACCTCGCAGATGATACCAATTTTAACAAATAGGTATCATTTCTTTTTGCTGCTATAATGTGATAAAATTATGTACATTTTTTTTTTTAGAACAATCATTACAAAGAGGCCTGCTGTAATGGGTGTAGGGTAGGATTTATCAGCTATTGGCCACAAGTTTGAATCCCAATTAAAGCACACTGCAGAATCTGACTGTGGATTGCTATCAAACCTGAACCCCAGATCATCCCAGGCAATATGTTCACCGCAGTTACCTTTTTTTATTCACTCAATGCTAGTTTTACATCAAATTTTAGTGATATAGAACTCCCTATGATGTTGCACCTTTTATATAGGAAGACTGCATAAGTTAACTATGCACAGATTATAGGAATAACAATGTTATATACAGAATACTAATAAATTTAATGATACTTGACAATTCGAGTAACATTCCATGCAATGCAAAGCAAATAATATCACATGGATTGCCTAATTTAGAGTGCAAAATACACCCTTTAAACTTTTGTTCATTGCAAATACAAGTACACTACATGGCTTAGGTGCTCACACATCGGTAACAAATACATTAGTTAAAAAAACTGTTTATAGGTGTTTGTATATATGTGTGTGTGTGTTTACTAAACATCAGTTAAAAAACACCGTGTCCTCTTGCTCTGTAGATACAAAACCTGCAATCTGTCCATTTTGCATGCCTTTCAATATCTCAGTAGTTGAGCATAGAAGCTGTAGCATTTGAAGTTAACATATATATCTACAGTAGCTGAAAATAGAAGCTATAGCATTTGAAATTAACATATATATCTGCAATTGCTATGCATAGAAGCTGTATTCATCATATGAAAACAATCCTTCTTTTCAATTATGAATAACAGCTTGCAATTGGTGCTTTTGCAGCCTACAGGTAGTTGCATCCATGGCAAGAGTGAGTTATGTCGCTCGCACAAGGAGAAGTGGCAGAAGAGTGACCAGGGGTGCCCAACTGCGATGCACCTCATCGGATGAAGAAAGAACAGGTGATGTCAATGTCACCAATGCTCCAGGAAATGTTGTTGACGATGAGCATGTGGTTGAAGCTGATGTTGTGGCACCATCAGCCACAGAGCCACCGTCAACCACAGTCCAAGGTGCAACTTCAACTAAAAAGATCAGCGCTATAAGAGGTTAGACAAAAGAAGAAATGTTAGCTGCAATTTACGACATAGAGTTCAATGGATATTCTGTTCGGGCATCTGCAAAGAAGCATACTATTCCCCCTTCATCAATACATTATTGGATAAATGGGCTGACTCGCACCAAACGTAGAGGGCCTGTTACAGTTATGACTGAAGAGGAGGAGGCCGAGGTGGTTGAGTGGTGTAAAGAAATGGCCCAATCGGGACATGGGCTAGAGTTGATACAACTCAAATCTACAGTTGCTCAAATATGTCAAGGGAGGCGAAACCCATTCAAAGATGGGCTTCCTAGTAAATCATGGTGGTTTGGGTTTAAAAAAAGGCATCTAGACCTTGTATTGCGTACAGCTGAGGGCCTTGACAGAGACAAAGCATTAAATTTGCGCCCTACAGTTTTATGTAAGTTCTATGACACTCTTTCTAGTGCATATGATAAACATTCTTATGCTGCAGACCATATATGGAACTATGATGAAACAGGTTTACAGGCGGGAAGGAATTGTGGCATGAGGGTAATTGCGAAAAGAGGTAGCCGAAACGTGCCAAATATTTTGCCTAAGAGCAGGGAATGGATAACCATTTTATGTTGTGTCAATGCAATTGGTGCTTCAATCCCAGGATTTTATCTTTTCAAAGGTAAAAATTAGTTGAAAAATTATATACAAAACTGTGAACCTGGAGCATGCATGGCTGCACATCCCCATGCATGGATGACTAAAGAGTTGTTTTTAAATTGGCTTTGCCACTTTGCTGCATCTGTGCCAGGTGGTGTCTCACCTAATAACAGACACCTGTTGATATTAGATGGCCATGGAAGCCACATGGCTCTACAAACAATTGAGGAAGCATACAATTTGGACATTGACCTTTTAACATTGCCCTCTCATACCACTCACAGATTGCAGCCACTTGATGTTAGTGTGTTTGGCCCTTTCAAGAACTATTTCAGGTCAGAACGTGTTGCATGGATGACAAAGAATCCAGGGGTTGAGGTCAAAAGGTTCGAGTTAGCAGAGCTTGCAAGTAAGGCTTTTAAAAGGGCTCTGACACCATCAAATATCAAGGCTGGCTTTAGAAGGATAGGAATATGGCCACTAAATTATGATGCTCTTATGCATGATACTGCTTGTAGCCAAGCTTTCCATGTGGATGGTCAGGAAGAAAGACATGAAGTGGAAGAAGAAGTAAATGAACATGATGATGTGGTTGCAGCTGATAATATAATTTCCCTCTCTCAAGGACAGTTATATGCTGATGATGATGAGAAAGTATGTGAACCACAATATACTTGTCAACAAATTGATGGAAACACTATTGAACATGCAGTTGAGAATGCAGACTTTGTTGAAACAGAAATTGCTGATATTGTTAATGCAGATTTAGTTCAAAATGAAAATGTTGATATTGTTAATGCAGAAAATGAAATTGTTGATATTGGGCATGAAATTGAAAATGACCAATTTTCATTGCCTAGCCAAGTAAACCCACCATCATGGCTGGCAGAAAACATGATTAATTTGAACACCCATAGTGTCTCAAGAACCAATGAACAAAGCATGAACATGCCTTCACAAGTGGCTGAATTGAATAGTGAAATTGTTCATTTTTTTGTGGACAATAGATCAATGGAAGAAGATGGAGGACATCATGAGGCAGCAGATGAAGAAAACAATATAGTTCAATCAAGTGCCACGGATACTGAAGTGCCAAGCAATGACATGCAGGTGGGAGGGAGGGAGAAGTTACTTGGGCGGTTCTTAAAGCTACCAGTAGAAAGAGTGTCAATGAAAAAGAAGCAAGGAACAGCCAATAGTCTTTGTTTGGGGCGAAGTTCACAGTTACTCACCTCTAAAGACTATATAAAGCTCCTTGTTGAGTCTGAAAATAAGAAAATGGAAATTCAGGAATTAAAACAGAAAAAAAAAAAAAAAAAAAAGATCAAGCCAAGGAGAAGAAGGCAGCAAGGGCTATTGCAGCACAAAGTCGAGCAGATGAAAGGCTTGAAAGAGAGAGAGCAAGGCAAGAGAAGGAGCAACAAAAACAAATCTCAAGACAGGAAAAGGAAGCAAGGAAGGCTCAACAAATGCTTGAAAGGGAACAAGGGTTGACTCATATGGTTGACATAAATGCAAGCACAGTTGATGAGAATGAATCCAGGAACATGTCCAACACATTGGAAAACATTGCAAATAATACAACATTATTCCAAGACCTCATAAACATTCAAGTGCCTCACTATCAAAATCGGGGTTTACCCACTTGCCTTATTCCTACCACAGGAGGTCTGAATTCAATGTATGCTCAGCACACACCTCCACTTAACGCAAGTGTGAGGTACGGGTAATCAATTCCTCCATGGTTGGAAGGGACAAATTGGTCTCAATTATATGGCAGCAATCAACCACCACCTAATCAAGCCTTCTTAGGAAGGCCAACCTACTTGGCTCAATCAGGCAACTCAGGGTTTGGCACTGAAGATTCTCAAGGCCATAAAGAATAGGAGTGTTAGATGTTTTTGGATGTAACCACATTATGATGTGGATTTCTGGATGGACTATATGTTTGGTTTCAAATCGGTGATATGTTAGAATGATTGTGATAGGGCTGTCATATTGACATTTTTGAAGACTGTTTATGGAGCAAGATATCTTCCCAGCCATACTTTTATCACTTCCTATGCTTAAGGATATATCTGAAATGTAGAAAAACACATAGTGAATGTAACTTTGTTTTTCATAATTAAATCATTTTTTTTTAGGAAAATAAGGTCGCCTAACAGCATAATCAAAACCAATATGGTTATATCTACCTAACATGAGATGTTAATCTAAGGGTTCAATAGATAGAATCTCTTCGTACATCATTATAGGCAGCTAGTTGGATCCATTACCCAACTTCTATTTGTTGGGATCATATCAAACAAGACTCCCAAAGTATGAATTTTTATGCCCTACTCTCCATAACTGTTGACGCCCTACTCTCCATATCTTGCAGCGTTTGACAAAGTAAATAATTTTTATCGTTCCATTTCGGGAATCCATGGCGCCATGGTGGCTTGTACCAGGGATTTTTTAGATCCAAGTAAGACACTTAAAGTGTTTCTGGTAACACCGAATTATTCTACCAGAAACACTTTAAGTGTCTTACTTGGATCTCAGAAATCCCTGATACAAGCCGCCATGGCGCCATGGATTCCCGAAATGGAACGATAAAAAGTATTTACTTTGTCAAACACTGCAAGATATGGAGAGTAGGGCGTCAACAATTATGGAGAGTAGGGCATCAAAATTCATACTTAAGTATATTGGACTTTCATATCTTAATAGATCTCAGATTTGGACTAGAGATTTGGATTTGGACTAGAGATTTGGACTTGGACACTAAGTATAATTCATAAATAACAGAACTACAACAATTAGTCCCAGGTTGAATTCACAATTAGTACCATGTTTCAAACGATTAAGATTAAGTTGAATGGACAATTAGTCCCATGTTTCTAGAACAACAGTTATGAATAACAGTTAGTAGCAATAGAAAATGCAACAGAGCAAAAAAACTAAGAGTAGCCAAGGACTAATTGTAAAACCCATATAAATTTAAATAGGTAAGATTAAGTTGAATGGATAATTAATCCCATTCAAACATGTAAGATTAAGTTGAATGGATAATTAATCCCATGTTTTTAGAATCAATTAAGTTGAATGGATAAGTAGTCCCATGTTTCTAAAATCGATATTGGAACTTTTGACGCCCTACTCTCAATATTGGACTAGAGATTTGGACTTTCATATCTTAATAGATCTCATATTTCCTTTCTACCACACTAAGTATAATTCATAATTCATACTTCAGATTTCCTTTCTACTACACTAAGTATAATTCATAAATAACAGAACTACAACAATGCAAAACAGAAATGAATAATGCAGTCTGCAATGCAAAACAGAAGCATGATTTTCCCTATTCAGCTTCATCTCTGGATATAATTAATCAACAAAATAATAACATCACATAAATTATGAATAGCATGGGAAACTTATAAATTAAAACTGCACACACAAAACAAAATCATGAAATTTATTTGTCAGGCATATTTAATCAGAGCTTTTTATCCATGATAACAAATGTATCATGTGTGCATTTATGCTGTCCTACTTGTTTTAGATTTCATCCCAAACTACAAATAAAACTAACAAAAATGAAACCAATTCAATTCAATAAAAAGAGCATGAAATTAGAAGTCTCTTACATGATCATTGAACCATAGCACGCGAAGTGCAAAGAAAATCCAAAATTTCCTTTACAACACAGAACACCTAAGAGTTTGTTATCATCTACAGAAGCTGAATATAATTAATCAACTTTTTTTGCTAATTCTATGCTAGAATGAATATCTCTGTTTGATAATTTGAACTATGATTTTCAATATATAATGACGTAACCTTTTTGCTAATTCTATCTCTGTTTGATAATTTGAAAATCATATATATGATGACTTAACCTTTTTGCTAATTCTATTTTAGATATCCTATACATGTTTAATAATTTAAACTATTAATTTTCAACTTATCATCCCTTGAACTCTTTGGTAATTCTATTTTAGATATCCCATAAAAGTTGTTTGATAATTTGAACTTTCATTGATTTTATAATATATATCATACAATTATATATAATAACTCAATTGTGTGAAGGTACTTTGAAAATGAAAGTTTGATAATTTAAAATTTCATTAATTCTATAATATATATCATATATAATTATATATTATAACTCAATTGTGTAGGTGAGTATAGGGATTGTGGCATACAGAGAGTCTCCACATAACACTGGATCACCCCACATAGCCCCAGAAGCCCCAGAAGTTAAAAACAGTAACATTTCATCGTACGATACAGATGTTTAAGTACTGAAAATGAAAAAAATGCCAGGGAAGGTGTCCTTACAATTTCCCATGACAGGCTTAACATAAGACATAAATGAGAGTCGCATGAAATGGCATAAATTATGGGTAGGGTCCTCTTACAATGTAGATAATACACTTTAAATAAAACAAAAAACCTTACAATAGTCCATGATAGGCTTAACATAAAACATAAATGAGGGTCGCTTGAAATGACAGAAATTATGGGTAGGGTCCTCTTACAATGCAGATAATACACTTCAAATAAAACAAAAAGGGAGGTTGGTGTAACAAGGTTACTTGTGAGACTACAAAAAGAAAAAGATTGTGGTCAATTCACTCAAGAAGGCTTCGTGTGTTAATGTAGCCAATTTATTATGATATTTTGTGGTGTCTGAGCTTGGGCAATATGCCTCAGGGAAATTGACAAGGTAAGATGTAAATCTTGGCTAATTTTGGCAAACAAGAAATTCCAGAGTGGTAGGTTACAAAGGATTTGGCATAACTAGACAGGTTAACAAACCAAAAAACTTCTTATATTAATAATTCTGTGAATTTAATATAGGTTTCTGTAAACAGGGACTCAACCATGAGAAATGTCTTCGAGGAAAGGCATTGTGCAAAAATATTTTGACTTGAGAAATTGAAAGAATTGGTAACTTCATACTTATTGAATTCAAGTTTTCATAAGTTAGAGCAATGTGTTTGATCTTGTATTCACCAAATTCAATGCATTCAAATACTAACTCCTTGTTTAGGTGCCATGTTTTCACCAAAATTCAGAAGTGACAAATATATATTTATGTCTTATAATAATCATAATAATTTAATCTTAAAGTCATGGCCAAGCAAGACACCAAATTGGTGTATGGGACCCCTTGTTTGTAGGTCAAGAGACACCTCTGCACCGTGATTTGACTGAACACACTCTACCCATCTCTGGGTTTGATCCTATGACCTATAAAGGGAAACACATGTTTTTAACCATCAGGACCCACTCAAGCTGTACAACCACACCCCTATAGAATTAAAAAGACTGATTCATCTCCATAGAAAACAACTACAAGAGTAAAATGATCATATAAAAGATAATAAATAACTTTTTTTTAAATGTCATCTAGATTCTCTTTAGCTGAGCTGTTTAAAAATGTCTTATAGATTCTCTTTAGCTGAGCTATTGAGCTGTTGTGCTATGAGGGGTGTATCTCAAAGTCACCAAGGGCTTACACCTGGTCTCATACACACCCACTTGGAAGGTTTTGAACCCAATTCTCCACCTTAATACAAGCCCAGTTATCTCACTACTTACCACAATACCACATTCCTGAGGGTAGCAAAATAGATTTTTAAGAAGCACACCACTAAATTCATGTTTTTTGAAGTTTCTTGAGAATTTCTAGCTTGATACCACTGGTTGCTAATACAATGGTGTAGAATAGGGTGCCTTAGCATGAACTACTGTTTCTTATGATTCAAAATGCTGGTGTCGTTGTAGCATGCACCCCAACGTACCACTCACCCAATGGGTGGTGGAAAACTATAACATTCATATTAGAAACACTGAAATGCATCTTATAAAAGCCTCATGCAAAGAATGTTAATGATTTTGAGAACATGGCAAGCTTGGTGTCATTTCTAACAAACAATATTACAGGTTTGCAGCTCTTCTAAGCAAAACGACCTCAAACTCTGCCAAGTACCTCCATTGAAGAGAGTTTGACATGTAATTTCAAATGGTGAAACTCCACTCCGGACAGCTAAAAACAGTCCCAAACATTCTCGATCAGCAGAGAGACAGACCACCTATTCTAACCTCATGGTTGCGATCTCAAGGCCAGCTGAAATTCAAACTGCAGATAAAACATAATGCAAGTGATAAATGGTTCCAATTCCAGGATAACAATTTATAGGTTGACAAAAATAGATGAAGACAGGGTTACGGCTCTTGTGAAGTATCTGAAACAAGAGATCATAAAAAAACACCCACCTCATTCATGACCAGACCTTGAACATATAAAGGATATATGACAAGCATCCCTGCAAGATATCCATATAAAGGTCTAATACCAGCTATGCTCGCTCTGGATACTGTGTAATTTCACCTAGTTGTGCCAAGTGATAAATAAATATTTTGACTAAATAAGAAAAATATTCCATCAACAAAAAAGTCTCTGCTAAGAATGATGCCATAATAACACCATGCAGAGAATAAGGAAACCCAAACACTAGAATGAAAGTTTCTCTAGTATCAAGTTCACTTCAATTCGAATCATTAAGAATACAATTATATGATAAGGCCATATAAGTTGTCTGCCCAAAGTGATACCCTGTACTTTCTCTTTACAACATGTTCATACAATTCTCTAGCTGAAGGGTAATTCATACACTTTCCTGGGTAAAAAACTGTGACAAACTTGAAAACACCACTTGGATTGTATGCATTACTAGTGGCATACCAAGTATTGTACAGAGGTAACAAAAATATCTACGATGCTGTGCTTTCCAACTCAAAACTACATCACAGTCTTTACACACAATAGTTATCAATAAATTCAATCTTAAAAACAACACTCCAGCAATATGGACACTCAACATAATTCCCTTGAAAATCTCAAAACATGAAAGAACTAAATGAAATTCCACAGAAGAGCTAAACCCAAGAAAACAAGAACAGTTAAACATAATTCCACCAAACAATGATTGAAAGTGTTGATAAACACAGTGAGCAAGTGTTAAACAACACAGAGCATGATTGGTAGGATTCACAGAATCCTACCAGAGGTCGCCGAAGGTCCGCCGCCACCGAGGATGCAGAGAAGCCGCCACAATGCCGAAAGAGAACCTCGCCATCGCCAACGCCAACCATGGAACCCTGTACCTACAAAAATACAATAAAATCAGTATTTTATCAACAAAAATGGCATTCTCTCAGTAAAAAATAAAAGAATTGCAAAAATACCTGAAAATTTTGACCAAAAAGAGCAAACGAACCGAAACCCTGGCTGTCCAGCATCAGAGGAATGGCGGACACAATGATGGACTTCGCGTTCAAGAACAGGAACGGGTGGCGAGCTACAACGGCCAGCAACCAACAAACACATAAACCCAACAAGATCAACAATGCGAAACCGGCAAACAGGTTTACCAACTGCAACAAACAACTAACCAGCAATGGTGGGCATTGAAAGGCATATGCGTTAACAAGAAATGGCAACAGGTTGCGCAGGTTCTGGAACCCGCAGCAACCACCACCGGCGGAGCCGAACGGCCCACAGACCGGTCCCGAGCAACAATGAACGGGAGGTGATAAACATGGCGGGGAAATTGATTTTCCAAAACCCTAATTCGTGTTAAACCCTACGCATTAAATATCGTCACCAACCCAACACGTGGCCAGTCCAAGTGGGCAGCTTTCGTACAACGTCCACGTGGTTTTCGTGACCCATCGCTGAGGTGGACAGGAGGGCGCACAACAACTGGCGTCCCTCCCCTAATCCCATCAACTTGAAGATGTTGTCCACATTTTCGGCATACATTATATGTCATAATTTAAAAGGAAGTGATTCCACCCAAAGAAAAAAACATGTTGGTTTTTTTATTCATCTAAAGTTCAAACTAAAATTGTAATTTTTAAAAGAGGTTTTCATTTATAGTTAAAAGTTGAAAGTATTAAACTACAAGTTCATTCTGGTTTCCTTTTCTAATCAATGTTTTGATATTCAATACAGAGTGAGTTTATCCTCTGATGTAATATTTTACATATAAGTTTTTTAAATCATTAATGTCGACTTATATAAATATTTATTTATGAATTAATATTACGTGCATGTGTTCAGGTGAAGCCCTAGCTATGTTTATGAATCGTTATTGCATGCGTGGGTACGGGTGAAGTCATAGTTGCCTTTAGTAATTTATGGTGTAACTTCTCATGTCTTTGGATTTTGTGTATATGTATTTTTTCAGTGTTATTGATATTTATTGGTGGGTAAATTATATATTTGAGTTATTCAGCTTATCAACATGTATAAAGCATTGGTTTGCAAATCACACAAAACATATAATACATATTTATTTATTTTGGATTATAAAAAGAATATTAACCAATAACATAATCAATAATGTTATTGTCATGGATGAGAAATTGACAAACTCGAAATTGAACTGATTTTAATTTCACCATAAACAAAATTATGGATAAATCTAATTAAGTAAATTTTCTCGAAATTTTACATAGAGTTCACAAAGAATGAAAATTCGCTCTGATACTATATGTAACAACCTAGAATTAAAATATAAAACTAATTTCATCAACTTATGTGACTAATAATAAAGACACCATAGCCCCAAGACTTAGCTCAATCGGTTGAGTCCCCATTGCTAAGTACTTTTCCAGTTGGGAGGTCACAGGATCGAATCTTCTTGACGCCCACAAGGTTAGGTCTCGCATGTATGGCTGATGATAGATTCCCTCGGGAGAGTCTATCGAGATTTTCAGACTGTAAATTTAACTGGGTTCATGTGTGTGGGCACATGGATTCGTGAACCATCGTGAAAAAAAAAAAAAAAAAAACAAAACAAAAAAAATCAAGACACCATTGTTCAACTATTTAGCATTAAATTTCCAAAAACATGAGAAAATATGACTTGCCTGTAGCAACGATGTTCCTTACTTGTGATTTTAGATTTGAATCTATTTTAATCCTGCTAACCGCAACAAAGTTTTCGGGGACGACTCTCTACCCAACCGTAAGCACGTAAACTTTCTACAATTGGCTACCCTTGAGCCCTCAATCAACGTACTTTTACCAATGTTTTCTTTGTCTCTCAACGCTCTTCTCCAGAAGAATGAATAATGCTTCGCATCCCCTTTCTTGTTCATTAAATAGAATAAGCATTTCCAAAAATGGAAAGGGATCCAAATGCACACAATTCATGTGTCAATGTGCAAACTTTTATTTTATTTTTAAGTTTTACTTAATTCAATATTTCTATTAATTTAACTCTTTCTTATTTTATTCATTTTTACTTTTTATTAAGTTTACTTATTCTTATTATTTGTATAGTTTACTTATATATATTTATTTAGAACTTCAATTTATTCTTTACTATTATTATATTTTCTTTATTATTTATTTATTTTTTACTATTATTATTTATTATTTATTTACTATTATTATCTTTTCACTATTATATATTATTTATTTACTATTATTATTTTTCTTTATTATTTATAATTATTTATTTATTATTATTACATAGCATTACACCAAAATAATGGTCAAACCACAAATAAATGCCATAATTAGTCGCTCCTTCATTCAGCTCTGGAGGGTTTATTTTATGGGTAACAAATATGGTCATCTTCATGAGGAGGATACACATGCATTAGATCTTGATTCTGCTTAATGATTCAACCATGAATCTTCCTTATCACTTATATAAGGAAGTACTAAGTGGGCCCACTTGAGCCAAGGAAGACAAGGAAGCAACCTCTCACCCTTTAGCTTGTCCCATAACTTGTCCCAATGGTTGTGCAAGCTAGCAACAAATTCAGGCATGTTAATTTGGAGGTATAGTTCCAAATGAGTTTGTCTCCTAATGTCTTTCACTGTGCTAAGAAAGGCCCCAATGAGAGTAGATTCAAGTCAATGTTTAGGAGGTTATGTAGCCCTAGTTAAGTACCAACGTGTGCTCACTTGGATTAGATAATGAAGCATTTTTTATCTTATCAATTGAAATCCTCAAAGAACCAAACCAACGAGTTTTTGCTTATACTTTACATAGCTTCTCACAAGTTCTCCTCTAATATCTCCTTCACTTCTAATCTTAAACGATGATATTAGTTACCATAGTTACCACTTTTGAGCTTCAATGAAATGCACATGAGCTCAATGCTAACTTGCAAGGAAACCAACATTGTTCATTTCTGAGTTAGATGTTAACTTACCTCTAGGTACCTTCATTATGATATTTCTTTTTTCCTATTTCATTCTTATCGATGATCTTGGATTGCAGAAAGATGAAATATAAATCCACCTTGAGCTCCCAATCAAATCATTGAAAAACATACTTTTATATTATTAACCATACAAACTAATTAAAAAATTATAATATTAAGTAATTACTATTTGTTTCATTTAATTATTTTTAGTAACAATGGTTTATTTACAATGTTCTACTATCCTATATTATAAATAATTTAATACATATATTAGGAAATCATATTATTTTTTAAGTTGTTCAATGGTAGGCTTTTTTTGTATTTTCGCTAACAAAGACATGCTTAAATCCCTCAACCTTTTCTTCTCATTTCTTCTTCCTTGTGAATTTACATTTTGGCTTTTCACTAATAGACTTCCTTAGCTAGTAAATTTGATGGAACTATGTTTTGTCTATATCTTTCGCAAGATTGGTCTTCGTAAGGTTAGATTTGGCCCGGTTTTTACCTTTCCATCCCATACAGTATGTGCCCACCAATTATTCATGCTTATTAATTCAAATATGTTATTTGGTTGTGCATTCAAACCATACAAATTTGATAGAACTGTGTTATGTCTATGTGTTTAGCAAGATTGGTCTTGGTAAAGTTAGATTTGGCTTGGTTGTTACCTTGCCATCCCGTGTAGTATGTGCCCACAATTTATTCATGCTTATTAATTCAAATATTTTATTTAGTTATGCATTAAGACCATAATTTTTTGAATTTGGTCAATAATTGATGTTCTCAATCGCCCAACAATTAATTATCTTACATAGTTTTGCTTTGAAGTGATTTATAATAGTGTTTTTTCTTGGTAGTGTTTCAATATGACCCACAGTGAATGTGTGGAAGAATACTCAACCATAATTTATATTGGTAACATTTCAAATTCCAATTAGGATTTTGATCTTGATGAAGAATTTCAAAGGATTGGAAGGCAACGATTCCTGCCTTCAATTGAAATATATGTTAAATATTATTGTTATAAAAGACTAATGGTGTCCTAATGATAATGTTTTCTAATTATTTGGTCTTTAATATAAAATTTTGTGGGATCCAAGATGTTGATGTGAAACATGGCTTCCCTTTTGTTGTAATTTACAACATTCTTGGAACTCTTAATTTAATTTTCTTTGATTATCTAGATGGATTTTGTCACATTTTACTATTACAATTTGTCTGGAATATGATGTGATTTCCATGGTTTCAAAAAATGAAATTATTTACTATTGTGGGAACTCTATGTTCCCCGTGATGTTGATGATGTAGGAAGCATGATGAATGGAAGAGTTTTTGAATCTAGTTGGTTGTTTAATTTTCAAAAGCAGTTAATTTCTTTATCTAAGCTAATTGAATTTTGTATGTTTGCAAATTATTATTCCTTCTACAAAAATTATAAATGTTGATAGTCTGGAAGGTTTATATTTAAATGAAGGGGCCATGAGAAGATATACCTATGTAGGGTGGGGATTATGGATCATTTGGTGATGAATGACAAGATGAATTCTATTATGACTGATATGGGGGTGGAAGAGCTATATTTAAGGATCAAAACATAGGAGTGAGGCCCAAAAATAGAAATAGAAAGAGGTCAAAAATATATATAGATTTAGTCATGGAATTAGAGGACCGATGGATCTTAAAATCTTGCTACTGTAGTTCCCAGTTGGAATATAGTTGGACTAGTTCACCTAAAGGAAATTTATGGCAATTATCTTTAAATGAAAATTATGCTCCAATTGTAAATCATAATTAGACACAAAAAAAAGAATGTGCAAAAGCCAAATCTTGCAAGTGCACAATGCAATGTTGTACTCAAAGATAATGCTAAGTGTTCCTAAAGAAAAGGTTTTCTTGTGTTAATTGGTTTAGACCAAAATGAAAGGAAATATTCAATGATTTCTTGGCATGTATTTGCAAGCACCTCAGTTATGTTGCTCACCAAATGTTGTTGGAATGATAGTTTTAACTCTAAAAGATTTTTGTAACTCTCATTCTCTATATTGCATATGCGGATGAACAATTCATACATTGTATTGTATGAATCAAATTAGATTTGAACCTAGCAAACACGGAGACTTAATCATAAATGTAAATCTATATGTCAAAAAATCCAAGGAAGTGTGAGGACATACTTAATGTATCATAGAGGGTGTTGACTCCCACAATGTGGAAAACTTGTCAACCTTAGTTCGATGTGCATATAGGATAGTTTGTGGAAACCTACGCTCATTGGGAATTTGTCTTGTTTGTTGAACATGTTAATTTTTTGTTTTAAAAATAGAATATAACCTCTATATTAGTATAATTTATTACATTTTTTAACTCACCTTGAAAGGTAACATAATGTTATAAATACAATTTAATATAGATGTGTGTTCATTATTATGTGTCATATTTTGAAGGATATAAGCCCTATATAACACCCATGTTAACCCTATAACCCCTTATTAAGCCCTATATATTGAGTGATTACATTTCTATCGTTATATTGTAATGTAGGCTAGAACTCCTCATGGTGCCATTTTATTATGATTGTACCCATTGTCTCCCACACACACACACATCAAAGGACCTAGTCTTCGAATCATCAAATAATGTCTTGTACATTATATTCATTGTGAAAGGATGTTTCCCCCTTAAATAGGATTGTAATTATTGGTTTCTTATCGTTTTTAAGGTGCAAGGATCATAACATTTGGTATTAAAGCTCATGATCTTAGGGTTTTGTTGTTTCTAGCAGGTCATCGTTGTATTTTTGCTATAAAAAATTTCTATAGAGGTTTATGATGGTGAAATTTGGAGAATATTGAGGATATGTATCAGGAAATATTTGGTTCAAATTTCAGATCTTGTTTTGCTATATTTTCATATATACGTTACAAGGAACTTAGGTTTTCTGAATGATCTTAAAATCAATCTAAAACAAGTCAGTTGGGAATTTTCGCTATAACAATTTTCTCTCGGGTTTCAAGCCGTGAAACTTGGAGCAAATTTCAACGAAATATTGATGAACACCTAGTCCAAATTTTAGATATTATTTCACTATAATTTAAGATATATTATCTAAGGAAGTTAAGGTTCCTGAATGCTCTCGAAATTAGTTTCAAACATTTATTTTTGGCATTTTTGCAATATTTTTTTTCTATGAGGTTTTATATAGTTAAACATGGACCATATTAAGGAGGAATATTGAGGAATATATGGTTAAATTTTTAAAATTTGGTTCACTATACTTTCATATTTATGCCTTGTAGAATTTAGGGTTTGTGAAAAATCCTAAAATAAATTTTAAACAAGTCAATTTGGTTTTTTTGGTATATATTCCTATTTGGTACTTTTTAGACTGTGAAAAATTCAAAGATTTAATGAGACATATAGAAGTACCTCAGGTAAAAATTTCAAAATTATATTTGAAGAAGTAAACATGAGACACGCTTTACAAGTTTGCACATGGGAAGTGACCAAAAATAAGAAAGTTTTTGGAAAGTTACCATAATTTTCCATTGCACGTCAAATTCAATAAACATGTGTGGAATTGTATAAAGGACATATCAAAGTATTATAAAATCAATTCTTAGATCTAGAAGGGATCAAATATCAAAGGAATATCAATAAAACTTCAACCATTCTAATATTCACACAATTAGTGTATGTAAATTACTAGTGACCGAACTGTTGATTAGAAGATCCATTTTTTTGGTGACTTAAAGTTTTGATAAAGAGGAGTACTATTATTATTTTCCAACATGCCTCCAAACAAACCTTCTACACCAATTAAATCTATTGAAGGCTCATCCTTGACTCATGAATAAAGTGAAGACTTATACTTTAGGTTATCTCAATTAGAGAATAATTTTAAAGAAACATGTGGTAGTGTATTGAAAAAGGTGGATTTATTAAGTTCTCAAGAAAAACTTAAAAGAAAAATGGAAAAGAAGATGAATGAAAATAAAGAAGAAATACAAAAATCTGTGATCGCCATGGAAACTCTTCTCTTAGAGAGGCTTCCTAAAAGGGATGTAGAGATCCAAGGAAAACATGAACATAAGGAGAAGCATGTTGTTGAGAATCAATCCCATATGAGAAGTATGTTATCACAATTGGAGAGCACAAATATTTAATTGTAGAACCATAATCATGAATTTTCAATACAAGATTCACATCATTAGGATTCAAGTCAACACCAAGAAACTACTACATTCTGAAGATCGATACGAGGAAGTTTTATGGTAATGATCCGATAACATGGATATTTTAGATGGAGTAATAATTTGATCTACACCGAGTGGAATTTTTACAAAAGGTAAATGTTGCATCCCTATTTTTACAACAAGACCAACATGTATCGTATTAATGTCTTTGTGAAAGGAAAAAGTACCATGTTATATCATGGTCCATTTTTTAGAAGAATTCATAGCACATTACTGGGATATTAAGATAAATATATTATTTATTCAATTGGTAAGTATTAAACAAAATGGCCTAGTTACATAGCACATTCAAAAATTCCAAAAGTTAAGACTCAGAGTAAATAATATTTCAGAGGATAATTTGTTAGACCTATTTATGGGAACTTCAAAGGAAAACATCCAACACAAGGTGTGTATCTTTGAATATAAATCTCTAGAGCATGCTTTCATTTTGGAAAGGAAATTTTAAAGGAAAACTATGGCTGCTAGAAAAATAAATCACTAATAACTATACTGAAGATCATGCTCCCTCTCATAAACTGACAAGGTTGACACCTCATCAAAAGGATGAAAGAAGAGAAAAGGGATTATGTTTAAATTGTGACAACAAGCACAGTAAGGGGTGTAAATGTAGTGAGAAGAAAATATTCTTCATATACTATGAAGAGGAAGGAGATCAAGAATTGAAATCGTCACAAAGTCTAAAGCTAGTATAGACTACTCCAACAATATCCTATCATGCATTGGTTGGAATCGATACTCCACAAACCATCAAGATAGAAGGATATATCAAGAAGAAAAAGGTACTAATGTTGATTGATACGGGAAATACCCATAAATTCATCAATTACAAATTAGAAAAATTTCTAAATTGATTCATATGTCCGGCACCAAAATTTCAACTAATGATTGCTTATGGAGGCACCATAGACTGTTAAGGAAGTGTCATAGTATTAAGCTCAATATGGGGGAGTATTTTTTGGATAGTCTCATGATTTCAATACAGATGGATGGTGTTGATGTTGTATTAGGGGTCCAATAGTTATAAACATTGGGAACAATGACCTTTTATTTTCAATATCTCTTCATCAAATTTAACTCAGAATGAAAGGAAATTAAGCTTAGAGGTATCCAAGGGAAGCCCTTTAAAGTGATAAGCTCTAATGGAATGACAAAATTACTCAAAAATGGGCAACATGGTGTAATGGCACAATTATGTTCAATAAATGTTAAAACACTAATAATTTATGTGAAGGGATCTCCATAAAGTTGCCAACAATCATCCCAAGGTATTTGGATTAATGCCTATGGGTCTTCCACCTAATAGAGATCATAACCATGCTATTTATTTTTAGTCGGGAAGTATACCAGAGATAAATGAAGAAGGGAAAATCATACTAGAAGTAGAAATAATCCTTTAAACAAGGATTGAGTAGGTGAGTAACCCAACAATTTTGGAGTATATTATTACCAGTGGATGAGCTGATATGGAACATCACTTATTCTTTCATAATAACTAAAAATTCATCAAGTGTTGAGTACAACTCTTGATTGAATCAGAGGGGCATGTTAAGCCACATATAAGGCCCATGTTAATCCTAGAACCCCTTACTAAACCCTAGATATTAAATCATTACATTTTCATTGTTATATTGTTATGTAGCTATAACCCTCATGGTCCCATTTTATTACAATTGTACCCCTTGTATATATATATATATATATATATATATATATATATATATATATTGTCTTGTACATTGTATTCATTGTAAAAGGAGGTTTCTCGCTCGAAGATGATTGTAATTATTGGATTTTTATCATTTTTAAGGTACAAGGATCATAATCACATAACCATTATATTAGCATAATTTGTTATATTATGTTAATCATCTTGAAAGCTAACATTTCATTCATCCCTAGGGGTGGTAGGAGGGGGAAGGATTTTATACAATCTCGCTGGAAAATATGAAGTAAGATATGCTTGGAGTTTGGGAAGGAAGACAAACAATCAGGTTGAACTTTATGGTCTCTTTCAAGGCCTCGGTATCTCCAAAGACAAAAGTATTAAAGACATCATCATCTTTGGAGAATCACTGATAACAATCTTGTATCTCTCTAAACCTGGCAGACCAAAGGACAATTCCATATCCTAGATATTAGTCAGAATAAAAAGTTTGGAAAGCTTCTTCCACTCTAATGAATTTTCCACATTCTCAGAAGCAACAACCTAGAAACCAATACGGAGGAAAATAAATCTTGTATATTAGGTGAAGCCATATTATATATAAATTGTTCTCAGTAACTCAATTGTATTCCCTAATCACCTATGATCTTTTCTCCTCATTCTAAGTATGACCCTTTTATTTATTTTGTCCATAAAATGATGGTCCCTCTTTACTCTTGGGATATAATATCTCCTTAAAAATCCACCTCCTTGCCTCCCCTCTCCTTGCATCTCTCCCCCCCCCCCGTCCCTCCTTATTCCCCTATCTCCAAGGTCCCCCTCCACCACTCTCCCTTTTCCCTGATTTCTTACATATGCAACTTATGGCTCCATGTCATTTATTTCCATTCTTGAGGCTTTATGATGATAATTAATATGCCCTTTATCCATTCTATCCTTGATGTGGTTGTTCATAGGTTCTACCGCCATGCAGTGGTGGTTCAATCATACTCACATGCTCGCACTATTGATAATCCAAGGCTAAGTCGATGGAATCTCCAACACTTCATATTCCTAATGATTTTTTATGATGGGTGATTGAGTGAAATTAATTGTGATATGAAATCGATCATGTGGAAAGTTAGTCAAATCAACAATAAAATGGCTCACTTCTTGGTTCAAAATTTGTTTAGTTTCTCAACAAAATTGTGCTTTGGTTTATGGTTGAGAAATAGGGTAAAATTTTGGCTTGTGCATTCAACTGTGGCATCCAGACAGGTTTCCTCTAGCCTCCCCTATGAAGAGCCTATCCTAGCTTTGTTTCTAGCGACAGGGGATTCCAAGGCTTGTCACTTCTGTTTGTGGGTAATTTGGAGAAAATTCCTTTCAATCTTGCAAGGTTCTTCTTCAGATCCCGGCTTCCAAACTCTCTGAAATACTTGGTATCTTCCTAATGTTAAACACAAAGGTATATATGAGCCCCCCTTGCTGAATTTAGAAATTTTACAGTGCATGGATAGAAAGGCCAATCATCACAATTTGGCTTATGGTATCATCGTTCATGAATTTTCTCTGGCTTGCTCAGGGAAGTATTTGGTTCAGGGGTATTCTGTAATCCTGCTTAGTAGTAGGGTTTGGTATGTGAATTTGGTTGTTTTTTGGACTTTCAACTATCGTTATCAAGATTTTAAACTTTGGGTTAGTTGGGGTCATATTTGTTTCACTACAAGGAAAATATCTTCTAGCAGAGGTTTTTAGTGTTCTAAAATTGGAAAAAATGTCAAAAAAAATCAACTAAAACATTTTTTTTTGATAGAGGATGTTTTAGTGGATATTATAATGGAACTTCATCACAACTGAAAAAATTTGGGCAGCTGGAGGTTTTAGCTGATGTTTTTTTTGCGATGTGCTTCATTGAACAAGTAGCACTAGTGCGCTACATATATAAACACAATGGGATGCATACATAAATAAAAGCAATGAGACGTTGAATGCAAAGAACACTTGTGCATAATATATATACCGCATTGGTGCTAATATATTTAAAAAAATCCTCAGGAATTTGTTGTAAGGAACGATATCGTGACACGCAAAAAATAATTGTAGTGTCAATGCTTTTTTTTAAACTTGCAGTGTCGATGCTTATTGTTTGTATAAATGCACCAGTGTGATAGTTATATAAAAGGAATGGTGTTGTCAGTTTTAATAATTCACCGAGGATGGAAATAATATTTTGTAGGATCGGGATGCTAGTTCTATGAAAGCACCAATGCATTAAGAATTACAATACACCAGGGCATTAATTGCAAACAATACCGGTGCTTGAAGAAATAAACACCCTCGAGTTGTCAATTTACGAAAAGGCACCAATCATGCTAAAAGATGTCGTTATGGTGCTTTTATATAACATAACGTATTGGTGTGTTTTTATGTTATGGACACACTAGTTTTTTGTATGATATTTTCTCTTTCTTAGAAACATCGACCTGTGACACTGCAATTATTATAATTTTTTTAAATATGTTATTCATAAAAAAAAATCGACATGTATCTTATAATAGTATTCATATATATTAAAATTTGATTAGTGCATTTGTATATGTTGTTTGGATTAATTTGTTATATTATCATATTTCGCATCTCTTCATTATAATATTTAATCATTCATATATGTAATGAGTGGTGTAACATTTCAGAGTGACATTGGATAACACAATAGAATAAATTAAAATGTCTTGTATTATATATCAATAAGAGGTTCTTTGTCATACAAAATGAGATTGTTATTGGTAACCCCTTATCTTTCAAATGAGGCACTATGTCCATTACATTAAACAAAATGCCTCATTTTCACAAACAATTATTTCAAAAAATACAACATGTTGCATTGATACCCAATTAAATCATCATTCTTAATTGGAACTATTATCATTACTTCAGCTACTTCCATGACTTGGGCTATTTGGAAGAATTTTTTGTTGATTTCATCAATTATTCTGATCTTATTGATCTTGTTTCATCTGCAAACATAAAAATAAAGTGTAATGAGTGTATCTACATTGGTGAGAACAATGAAAATTGAAATAAATAATATACATCAATGTAAATCAAATATAAATGTACCATAGCAAGAACTGGCTCATAAACTATGCACATGGTTTCAAAACCAAGTCTCATGCCTTATTGCAACATGTCTTCTACTTGCATAATTCCATATTTTGTTTCTTGCGTGTTTTTTTTTTGTAAGGTTGGAAAGAATACATCTTCCTCATGTCCAATATATCACCCCGATTGGGGCAGGGAATTGAACCAATGACTTCACATCAAGGAGTGCCTTAAAACAACACCTTATCACTGCCTATCCAAGACCATGTGGACTTGTCTCCTGCATGTTTTAAACCCCATTATAAATTATAAATTTAATATAATGGATTTTTCTGTTCTATTGATTATAAACTCAAAGAAGTAAAACAACATAGATACTTACAAATTCTACAATTAATTTTTGATATTCCAACATATACTCACAACCCTTATTTAACCCAATGTCAATCAATTCTCTCAATAGCTCTTCTTTGTATGTTAGCACCTATTTAAAGACATTCAATGATGGTTATTGTAAAACAAGTTAAAATATACAAAAATGAAACATTGATTTGTTATAAGGAAATATTAACAATTACTCACAAACTTTGAAATCAACCATTTTCTTCCTTGTCGTCCTGTTTTATGTGTTGAATGAGTTCCATTTTGTTTTGTTTTCAGCAAGAAAATAGTTGAAAATTAATATTAATGTTAAAGTTCTTTTTTATATGTACAAATTCAATCATGATTACATACATTTGAAGCACGTTGTTGTTGAGATGGCTCCTCATGTGATGCAATTATGTCCATTTTTTTTACCATCTCCTTGTACACTTTTTTGGACATTCCTACTAGCATGTTTTGCACATGAGCTCATTGATCATTTGGGATTTTCATAATCTTCCTAAAAAAAGTTATAAACTATTTTTATATTGATAAATGAAAACTAAATATAACAAAATTGATATTAATAAATGAATGGTTTGTAGTAATATATACATATAATTCTAGAAAATCATTTTAATTAGGAGAATGATTCTTGTTTGTTGCTATATGTTTTTTCTATTGCAAGTCTGACATGTCTCACTGACCATTACTTTGGAAACACTTCCTATAGTTTAGATATAATTTGGTTCTTAGAATGATTGAATTGGTTTTTGTATTGTAAGTGGAAAGTAAGTCTATATGTTTGTTCCACTAGATCCCTCATAGTTTTGTAAAAAATATCCCCCCTTTCATTAATCTCCAATGCCACTCCAGATGAGCTAAGGACCAATTCATCGCCATTTACATGTTCTCTAATTTTTCTTTTATTTGAACAACATTGATATTTTCCTTTGTTGTTGCTCCCTGTAGAACATTAAACATATATGAATAAACATATTTTTTTAAAATTCAAAAAAATAACTCATATTAAATAGTATTTTTTTGTTCACCCGATTCATCCTTCTACAATTTTCTATCAGGATTTTATGCTCTTTTACACATAGAAATAATCTTATCGACCTTCTTCATTTTGTGGCTTTGCATGACACACACCAACCAATACATATTAGTTAAACTTACATATAGTTTAAACATATTAATTTTGTAAAGAATTTACAAATAACTTGTCTTCTCTGTTTTTTTTTATGTAATATCATTGGATCGATCAATATTTGTGTTACTTAACATCTTCTCAAACATTTTTTTATCAATACACAACCTGTACCATTCAATAGAAACATCATTAAATATATTTTATAAATAAATCAAATAATTTTCAACCAAAAAGAGATCTGGTAACCAGTGTGTGTTATCTGAATAAACACATCGGTGTGCTTATCCCATTAAACGCATCGGGCATTAAATTGTTTGGAACCATCATGGAAAATTAATTTTTCAAATAATTTTAAATTATGACAGTGCGATTTGTAATGCTAAACGCACCGCAATGACTTAACAATGTTATTCGGATGAGGTATGTTGGTGTGTTATATTAAACCGTGAGTAGAGATGAATAGACTCAACAAAACCAACATTTTTATAATATACCAGTGTGTTGTATTACATAGGGCACATCGGTGCGTTATATTACACAAGGCACACCATCGAACATATATCTATTTTTTTTTTAAACGAACAAGGTCAACAGGTTTTAGACCTAATTCAATAAGTGATTCCCCTACTTTACATGTCAAACGACCTATATATAGTGTTATCATCCAAAAAAAATTCAAAACATCATTGTGTCAAGTTTGTTTTGATCATGGGTCAAAATAGGGTCTTAGGAATCTTTTCTTGAATTTGACCAAAAGGGAGTATTAGATTTTTAGGTTTGAACCTTCCTTAGTGTTAAACAAATCCATTTTAAAGGTTTTTCATGTTAATTCATTCATTGTTTCATCATTCATTTCATTTCCCTAATTTTTTTCATCAAAACTGGCCAATTAGCCAAGAAACCTTACTTTCGTAGTGCCACTAGTTCAAAAAAGTTGATTTGCACTACGAAACTGTTGAAAGTCATGAAGAAAAAACTATGTTTTCTGGTTTTGAGCAATCAACTTCAAAGGAGGTTTCTAAGCAACTGAAAACGAATTTAGGAACACTGAAAGAGGTTTTTCTTCCTAACAGACCTAACTAAAAAAACCTCTCAGGTTTTTCAAATTCATTAGGAGGTGAGATGAATTGATACATTAAAACGCACTACGAAACTGTTGTTACAAAACTGTCTTGTACATGACTATTTAGCAGTCAACTTCAAGTTCAGTTTCTGGCCAAATGCCAAACTATTTTGGAATTACGAAAGAGGTTTGTCTTCGCCACAGCCTCAATTATAATAACCTCTCTCACATTTCTCGCAAATGTTATCAGTTTGGAGATACAAGGATTTCTTTGAAGCCCTCTTTTCAGAAACAGAGTTTTCCTATTTTACACATGTTTTTCAAAGGTAGGTTATGGACATCATGAGATGTGTTTCAAAAAACTAAGAGAGGTTTTTATTCAAGACATCATGGCATAAAAAAACCTCCTTAATTTTCTCAAAATACATCATGGAGTAGGATATAAAGGCTCTATCCCAAGACCTAGTTTTCAAGAAAAACAGGAAAAACCAATAGGCCAACCTATTGCAAATGAAGAAGGGACCTCAAGAAGGCTGGAATGAATTTGTTTTTCAAGTGATATGATTTTGAATTTTTATCACATTTACAATTTTAATTTTGGAAAATTTTGTACAAAACTGCTCACTCAGCAGTTTCGTAGTGCAAACAGTGTAAAAAGGGAGAAAAGTGTTATGAAACTGCTGTAGCAGCTTTTCTTGCCCTTTTTCATCACATTTTGGGGGTGAAAATATTAATTAAGGTTTTAAATTGCTAAGGAGGATATATCTAAAGGTAATGAAGATGATTTTGAAGGAAATAAGCCAATATTTTGAAGAAAAAAGGGTTAAAGGGCAGCGCTACGAAACTGTCTTGTTTTCGTAGCGCAGTCTATTTTCAACTCATTTGAACAGTTTGATGATGGTTTTGGATAGATGGAGTCTAGGGAGGAGTTTTTTCATGTGTTAATTCAACTTACAACAGAAAAGGACCACAAAATGAAGAGTACATGATGGTCAGAATATTCAATGAATGCAAAATACCATATGCCTAAAAAACAGGGCTTGGTTTCCTGCTTTTGAGGAGGTCAGCAAAGTGGTCATGAAGAGTTCAAGCCCATCATCCAAATTCGACCATATGATGACATACTTTTCAATGATGTAATTTCAAGTAGATAAGGTTGTTAGGATAAGGTTATTAAAGGTAGTAATAAGGAGTTTGAGTCCTAGTTGAAATAGGACAGTCAAGTAGGATAGGTGTTTGTTTGTCATAAATTTCATGTTTTATGGTTGTGCAAGGTGTCAGTGGTTAGAAATTCGATTTATCTAGCCTAAGAGGATATCATCTGATGTTTTAAGATGTCTATTAAAGGCCAAGAGGTCGAATTAGCAAAGGGTTGGAGACTTTTTGGCAAAACTAGTGCATATTGTAAAAAGATTGTTTCAGCTAATGCAGAGAGCTTCTACTTGACCAACTTGAGATTCAGAAGGGGTTTTTAGTGTTTTCCTATTCTATCAGTGTTTCTTATATATCTTATTTGCAATGGTGTTCATATATATTACTCAGAACTCATATTTATATGCTTTGACTTCCTTTATAATTGGACTTACTGTGTTTTTACATGTTTCAAGTGTATGTCTCATGACTAAAAACCATGATATGCCTCAACTTCCATGTCAATTAGATTCACTTATTTTCTGAGATTGCTTTGACTCCATAAGCCCAATGTATACATGCTAATGTTGGTTTCAACCTACAGGTTGGAAAATGTTATCTAAGCAAACCACTTTGTAAAGCTTTGGATTGACTGATATATATAGTAACATACAACTTTTCTTCACCTGACATTCTTAGTGTATTTTCAATGAGTTTTATGCCCTATCTTTGAAATTTTTCTCTTCCATAGCCTTGATGTCTCATTACTCAGATTCATGTATTACATTCTCTGACTTCCTTTGAACTATTAAGTTATTGGGATTTTCCTGAATGTGTTACTCTTTATTTGAAATATATACATGCCTCAGCTTCCACTAAAAGAGCTATTGTTATCTTTATCCCTGTCTTTGACTCCATAGCCCAATGGTAGCAAGCCTATATCTTTTCAACCTGTAAACATACAAAATCAAAACACATAGAGTTAGCCATCTATCTACATCTTTACTCAATATCATTAACCTTGGAGAGAGCCCTCTTAGGTTGAGGAGGTTAAGCCTCAATCAAAAGATTGGTTTGAAAGAGTTACACTGAAGTTGTCTGATCAACAGCCAATCAGGTACGATTTTGGTGATAACATTTTGGCGTCATTTCCGAGGACCGAAGGTGTAAATTTTCCCTAGGAAGAATGAAAAAGTTTCAGTTCTAAGGTCTGAGAGCAGCAGATACTTAGGCACATATTGGTTGCATTTCTTCTCTGGCGACTCCACACATCAAATAATCAATTGAAAGGTGACTCCACTGCTTGAAGATCAGCAGCTTGATGAAGTTTCAGAATGAATTCCATTGCAAGAAAAAATACCAGGTATGCTCCTATGAATCGGTTTCATATCCCTGGCTTTCCAAATCCTATGCCAAAGGTTGAATGGTTAGATGATCTTCCAATATTTAAAGATGAAAAGAAAGACAATGATGCTCTTCATTTGGTTAGATTCCATACACATGTACATAGTCTTAAGGTTCAGTTCCCTGAAGATTGTCTCATGAAGATGTTTTGGCCACTTTAGAAGGAAAAGCATGGTCTTCGTATGAAATTTTTCCAAATGGTTCATTATATTCTCTTGCTGATTTCCATGTTGCATTTTATGAGATGTATAAAGAGTGTCCTCCCTCCTTATTGCTGTTCAAAGACTGCTATAAGAACTCTGTGAATTTTATTGAATATTTGGAGAATTGTTATGAAGATGATGAGTTCATGGATGAGGAAATTTTAGAGGCCCTTCATAACAACCCATTTCATCACCAAGAAGAAAGGATAACCTCTCCCTTGGATGAAAATGAAACCCAGCTGGAGCATATTTATGAAAATCATGTCACATCCTCTGAGTTTGAGGAAAATTTGCAGCAAACTTGTCAGTCTTTTGATCATCAGAAGTATGAGAATCATTACAAACAACAAGAGGAAATATTGGAAGATAGTTTCCATAACCATCAAGGTAACGAAAGGGTTGATTTTTTATGTCATTCCTTGAATCAGATTACATCAAATAATGATCATATTAATGAGCAAGAATACACTATTTTTGAGAATCAGTTGGAACATCAATTCAATAGCATACAAATTAAATCTTGTGTGGCTGAACAAAGCATATATGAGTTGTCAAAAGTTACAGAATTTTATGAGTATCATAAAAAATATCATGTCTTCTTTGACCCTATAGCTGAATACATTAAAGAGTTTTACAGTCCAGTTTTGCAGTTTCATTTTCATTATGAAGATCAGATACATTCTAAGTTACCTTGGTCATCACAGTATCATGTCTACTTTGGGTTCAAGTTCAATCAAGAGGTCCAAATGTTAGATAAGATAAATGATTGGCTTCATTGGAAGTTTCATGTTGTTTGAGTTAAAGTGGAGAGTTCCAGCTGATAGGGTAGGTAGGAGTGTGTGAATAAGCTCAAAGGTGAATGAGAATCTTTTCAGTAGGTACGAAGTTGGTTCTTCTGCAGTGATCATCAAGATTGAGCCCGAGGTGAAGGAAATTGGAGCTTGAAGAGAAGCTTGGAAAAATTTCAGAGCTTTTATTCTAAAGGGTGGATAGCAACACTGGAGCTACGAGTTCTAGTGTACCACAGGGGCACACTATCCCAAGTGGAGCCACTGTTATCACCCAAAAAAAATTCAAAACATCATTGTGTCAAGTTTTTTTTTTTATCGTGGGTCAAAATAGGATCTTAGGAATCTTTTCTTGAATTTGACCAAAAGGGAGTATTAGATTTTTAGGTTTGAACCTTCATTATTGTTAAACAAATCCATTTTAAAGGTTTTTCATGTCAATTCATTCATAATTTCATAATTCATTTCATTTCCCTAATTTTTTCATCAAAACTGGCCAATTAGCCAAGAAACCTTACTTTCGTAGCGCCGCTAGTTCAAAAAAGTTGATTTGCGCTACGAAACTGCTGAAAGTCATGAAGAAAAAACTTTGTTTTCTGGTTTTGAGAAGTCAACTTCTAAGGATGTTTCTGAGCAATTGAATATGAATTTAGGAACACTGAAAGAGTTTTTTCTTCCTAACAGACCTAACTACAAAAACATCTCTTAGTTTCTTCAAATTAATTAGGAGGTGGGAGAAATTGATAAATTAAAATGCGCTATGAAACTGTTATTACAAAACTGTCTTGTATATGACTGTTTAGTAGTCAACTTCAAGTTCAGTTTCTGGCCAAATGAAAAAGTATTTTGGAATTATGAAAGACATTTGTCTTCATCATAACCCCAGCTACAATAAACTCTCTCAATTTTTTCACAAGCATTATCAGTTGGGAGATACAAGGCTTTCTTTTAAGCCCTATTTTCAGAAATAGAGTTTTCCTGTTTTACACATGTTTTTCAAAGGCAGGTTCTAGACAGCAGGAGATGTGTTACAAAAACCAAAGAGACAATTTTATTAAAT
The DNA here is from genome assembly GCA_034641835.2 of Pinus albicaulis. Lineage (NCBI taxonomy): Eukaryota > Viridiplantae > Streptophyta > Pinopsida > Pinales > Pinaceae > Pinus > Pinus albicaulis. The sequence continues at coordinate 669,892,531 of CM076572.1, forward strand.
ACATCATGGCCTACAAAAACCTCCTTCATTTTCTCAAAACATATCATGTAGTAGGAGATATAGGCTTTGTCCCAAGACCTATTTTTCAGGAAAAAACAGGAAAAACCAATAGGCCAACCTATTGCAAATGAAGAAGGGACCTCAAGAACGCTGGAATGACTTTGTTTTCAAGTGATATGATGAAATCAGATTGATTTTGATTTTGAGTTTTTAGCACATTTACAATTTTTATTTTGGAAAATTTTGGACAAAACTGCTCACTCAGCAGTTTTGTAGCGCCAACAGTGTAAAAAGGGAGAAAAGCGCCACGAAACTGTTGTAGCAGCTTTTCTTGCCCTTTTTCATCACATTTTGGGGGGTAAAAATATGAATTAAGGTTTGAAATTGCTAAGGAGGATATATATAAAGGTAATGAAGATGATTTTGAAGGAAAGAAGTCAATATTTTGAAGAAAAAAGGGTTAAAGGGCAGCGCTACGAAAATGTCTTGTTTTCGTAGCACAGTCTATTTTCAACTCATTTGAACAGTTTGATGATAGTTTTGGACAGCTGGAGTCTAGGGAGGATTTTTTGCATGTGTTAATTCAACTTACAACAGTAAAGGACCATGAAATGAAGAGTACATGATGGTCAGAATGTTCAATGAATGCAAAAGACCATATGCCTAAAAAACAGGGTTTGGTTTCCTGCTTTTGAGGAGGTCAACAAAGTGGTCATGAAGAGCTCAAGCCCATCATCCAAATTCTACCATGTGATGACATACTTTTCAATGATGTAATTTGAAGTAGATAAGGTTGTTAGGATAAGGTTATTAAATATAGTAATAAGGAGTTTGAGTCCTAGTTGAAATAGGACTGTCAAGTAGGATAAGTGTTTGTTTGTCATAAATTTCATGTTTTATGGTTGTGCAAGGTGTCAGTAGTTAGAAATTTGATGTATCTAGCCTAAGGGGAGATCATCTGATGTTTTAAGATGTCTATTAAAGGCCTAGAGTTAGAATTAGCAAAGGGTTGGAGACTTTTTGGCAAAATTGGTGCATATTGTAAAAAGACTATTTCAGCTAATGCAGAGAGCTTCTACTTGACCAACTTGAGATTCAGAAGGAGTTTTCAGTGTTTTCCTGTTCTATCAGTGTTTCTTATATATCTTATTTGCAGTGGTTTTCATCTATATTACTCAGAACTCATCTTTAGATGCTCTAACTTCCTTTATAAATGGACTGACTGTGTTTTTACATGTTTCAAGTGTATGTCTCGTGACTAAAAACCCTAATATGCCTCAACTTCCATGTTAATTAGATTCACTTATTTTCTAAGATTTCTTTGACTCCATAAGCCCAATTTATACATGCTAATGTTGGTTTCAACCTATAGGTTGGAAAATTTTATCTAAGAAGACCACTTTGTAAAGCTTTGGATTGACTGATATATATAGTAACATACAACTTTTCTTCACCTGAGATTCTTAGTGTATTTTCAATGAGTTTTATGCCCTATCTTTGAAATTTTTCTCTTCCATATCCTTGATGTCTCATTACTTAGAATTCATGTATTACATTCTCTGACTTCCTTTGAACTTTCAAGTTATTGGGATTTTCCTAAATTTGTTACTCTTTCATTGAAATATATACAAGCCTCAGCTTCCATTAGAAGAGCTATTGTTATCTTTATCCCTGTCACTGACTCCATAGCCCAATGGTAGCAAGCCTCCATCTTTTCAACCTGTAAACATGCAAAATCAAAACACATAGAGTTAGCCATCTATCTACATATTTACTCAATATCATTAACCTTTGAGAGAGCCCTCTCAGGTTGAGGAGGCTAAGCCTCAATCAAAAGATTGGTTTGAAAAAGTTACACTGAAGTTGTTTGATTAGTAGCCAATCAGGTACGATTTTGGTGATAACATATAGGAAGTACACAAACCCATTAAATGTAAAATGCCTAAAATGAAAAACCCTTATTCTAAAGTGGTAAAGGAAGTTAAACCCTAAGGTGAAATTTTGCAGGAAGAAGCAAGGGTTTAACGTAAGTATTGATTTTTATTGTTTTTTGTCTGAATTTTAATTAAATTAAATAGGAATAGAGATCATAAAAAATTTTACTATTAAAATAAATTGTAATTTTTTTATTTTACAGGTTTTTTTTTAAAGTGTGGATAAATCTAACAGAAATTATAAAAAAAATTAACAGTAAAATTTAAAATGTTTGCTATCCAAGGTTTTGACTTAATCACCATACCTTCCAAATTTTGATCTTTATGCGGTTCAAAAATATTTTACTCGTCCACGGTGCTCCCAGTATGTCTCTCTTGCAAAATATCTCTTTTAATTAAACCCTAACAGAAATTGTAAATTTTTTTGTTAGTAAAATTAAAATTTAAAATTAAAATTTTTGCTATGCATGGTTTTGAGTGAATCCCCATGCCTTTCAGCTTCTGATCTTCTGAATAGTTATGTTGCTCCAAAGTATTATGTTGTTTCGCAATGCTCCTTATATGTCTCTCTTGCAAAACACTCCCTTGAAATTTTGGGAAAATAATGAAATAATGAACAAATTTTAAATATGTAAAATACTTTATGAAATTAGATTTTGAAAAATCAATTACCACTTGTTTTTTTTAATTTTAAATATAAATAAATAAACAAAATTCATGTTATTTTTTTCAATTTATCTGAACATCAGTGTGTTCGATAGTCAAGCGCACCAGTGCATTTATAAGAAAAGTGCACCGAAATTGTCGAGGCGCCAAATTTCTTCAACGCACCGACATGATACAATTTTTTTTTTTTCAAAATCCCTAAATGGTGCGATTAATTTTTTTAACGCAATGATACGGTTTGTATTTAAAAGCATCAGTGTTGTAACTGTTATAAGAGCACCGAGATGGTTGATTTCGTTTTTATTTTGTAAAATCTGGACACATGGGCATATTGGTGTTGTTTTTTTTAACACATCAATGTGTTTTTGTAGAAGAGCACTGATATGATAAGATATTTTTTTTCGGAATGCTGGAAACTAGTATGGGTATTAGTGTTGATATTATTTAAACGCATTGATGCGCTTTGCTCTAATAAGTGCACATGTCAGGTGAAAATCTATCTGAAATTTTATTTTCACATAAAATGGCATATTAATCTCAAATTATCCTTTAGGACGCAACCACATGAATTGCAGTAATTCATAGTATACATTTTTCACTTAAATTCACCTTATTCTTGAAGAATAGTTTGAAATCTATATTGAAATTCAAATTGTGGTTATATGGTTCTCAAGATTATTTTTATAAATGCACACAAAATTTTATTTCTGATTTTTTGTCAAATGCGGGGACAAAATCTCAATAATATCAAATATTCAATTCTTCAAATTCTAGCTCATTCCATATTGTTGATCAAATTCCTTCACATATTCCTCCCTTTCCATCTCCAGTAAGTTCAAATTTTATTTATAGTTTGATTATCTAATTGAATTTATTTATTTTAATCCATGTCAAATTGAATAAAATGTATCTAAATTTGCAGGATGCTGATTCAAAATCGAGTTCAGGTGCATAAAATATTCCTCCATTTCAAAAACGTCGGAAGTTGTTATCAAGAGCAGCATATCATAAGTAGTGAGTAGATGAAAATGGACAACCTCTTCACCCAACCAATTGGAACATCCCATCTTCCAACCGCAATCTTGGATTAAAAATGGTAATAATTGTTGGTATAAAGTAATTTCAATAAACCAATTGCATTGACGTGCTTACTAATATCATTGATATTAGTCTAATGGCGTTCAATATTTTTTGAAATTAGGATTCTAGTGATAATGAGCAACCCAACTACCATCTTCTGGCGCAGCCCGCTATAGCGTCAACTCGAGAAAAGGTTGCATTAGGAGCAAGACTCAAAGAGGAAACATACAAATAATGGTTGAATCAACCACATATTCAATTCCCACTATGTCCAAATTCACTAATTAGGAATCACTACATCAATAGTAGTTCTTCATCACAAGTTGGCAATGGAGGAAATCAAATAGAAGTTGGTATGGATGATTACTTATGAGATATGACTGTCATGGAGGAAATGTTATTAGATGCATTCCATAAAGATGACTTAGGGGATGATGCTCATATCAATGATACCTTATTCGATAGCCTGAAATTTGCTTCCACCACCCCTCTCTTTAGACCTAGCGACAAATCAAAGTATACTCAGTTTGGGACAATGATGTTGTTGTATAACTTGAAAGCAAAGTTTGGCCTGTCGAATGCATGTTTTTCGTAAATATTGAGGTAATTCACCTGCATGATCGATCAACTCCCTTATATTTTGAGAAATCTTGTCACACGATCAACATTAAAAATGGTTGGTTTTATGAACGTTAAATATTGACATTGTACAATTATATTCCCCACCAACTATAGGTTATTAAAAGATAAGGTTCTTCTGAGTGATAATGTCTTGTCATGTAGCTGTGAAGAGGCAAAGTAGTTGTTGAAAATGTTGGGTGTTGATTACATATCATAGCATGCATTTCTGAATGATTGTATTCTATATAGTGAAGAATATGCGGACAAAAGTCTGAAATGTGGGCATGATAGGTACCGTAATTTAAAAAAAAAAGGTAAATCACATGGTCCTCCTCATAATATATTGAGGTGCATGGATATAATCCCAAGTATTCAAAGGCTTTCTCGTTACAAAGAATTAGTTATGTTGTATGGATGGCATGCGTCACACAAAAGTGAGTGAGAAGTTATCTGAATCCCAACAGATTCAATAGCCATGAAGCATACACAGGATACATGGCCTGAAAAATTCAAGGATGAAGTACGAAGTCTACAGCTCAGCATAACCATGGATGGAATCAACCCATATTCCCTCCAAAACACCAATTATTTTATTCAGCGTGCAATAGTGATCAATAAAAATATCCCCCAATAGTTGTCCATCATAAATGAATATCTTATGTTGGCTCTCATAGTCCGTGGTAGAAGACAAGTGAAGAATATGGATGTATACTTACAACCATTGGTAGATGAATTGAAGGAATTATGGGAAGGGATACATGTGTACAATGTATCAAGACCCATCACAAAAAAGAGGATTTTTATGTTGTATGACATATGTGCTTACGCCATACATGATTATACAGGCTTATGAGTTTTCTCTGGTAAATTACATTTTTATTGATTTGTTTATATACGTCTCAATATTGTTTCACATATTAATTTAATTTATTAACACTGTTACCGATCAAATAGGTAACCTGACCTCAAAACGGGAACTCTAGCCCAAAAAGACTCAAAAAACATGAAAAAACACCCCAAAAACAAAAAGTGTGTATTCCAGAACGCACTTCGTTTTTTTTTAAGGTCAAATTTCAACATTTTATAAAATTATGGTAAAAAAAAATTGTTTCTTGAAAAAAGGATTGAAAAAACACCCCAAAAACAAAAAGTGTGTATTCCAGAACACACTTCGTTTTTTTTTAAGGTCAAATTTCAACATTTTATAAAATTATGGTAAAAACAAAATTGTTTCTTGAAAAAAGGATTGAAAAAACACCCTCAAAACAAAACCAGTTGATGCTGGAATAACAAAAAAAAAAATTGTTTCATACTTTTGGCATTTTTAAAAATAGAAGTAACATTTTTTAATTTTTAAAATTCAAACATTAAAAAAAAACCTAAAATTTAAGAAAAAAATAAATTAAAAAAATAAAAACATTTAAAAGCTTAAAATTTAAAAATATATGAAGATAAAAAAAAATAAAAATAAAAACAAAATAAAAATTTTAATTCAAACACTAAAAAAAACCTAAAATTTAAGGGAAAAAAAAAATAAAACAATAAACAAAAAAAACTAAGATTGAAATTTTAAAAAATATAGAAATTAAAAAATAAAAATAAAAGCAAAATAAAAATATTAAATTAAAAAAAAAAAAGGTTAAAAAAACAAGGAAATTATAAAAAATAAAATATAGAAATTAAATTTAAAAAGGAAAAAGAAAATGCTTATTAAATTTTAAAAAAATAAAATAATTTAAAACAAAAAATTAAATTTAAGGAAATATATTAAATTTTAATAAATTTAAAAATTTAAAATAAAAATATTAAAAAAAAAAACATTATTTAAATTAAAAGTAAAAAAATGAAAAATTAATTAAAAATAAAATACAATGAAAATATTAAATTTAAAACAATATATATTAAAAAAACAAAAAAACTATAAAAAATAAATTAAATTTAAATTATAAAAAATAAAATATATATATGAACTTAAATTAAAATATGTATATATATCAGATTTTATTAAATTAAAAAAATATATATAATATTAAAATAACAAATTAAATTTAAAAACAAAAATATTAAATTTTAATAAATAAATGAATAAACAAATAAATTTTGAAAGAAAAAATGAATTTTAAATATAAAAGAAAAAAAAAAAACCATTGTTAAAAGAAAAACTTTAAAAATCAATTAAAAATTGAAAATTGAAAATATATATATATATATATAGATAGATAAAAAAATTTAAAAACAAATTAATTTTAAAAAATTAAGTTTAATTAAAAAAAAATCTAATTTTAAATACACAATTTTAATTGAAATAAAAAAATATAAATTTTTTATATAATTAACAAAAAAAAATTAATAAAAAAGTAAAACATTTAAAAAACAATATTAAATCCAAATAAATTAAAAAAAAATAAAAAAATTATTAAATTTTATAAAATTGTATTAAAAAACTAAACGTAAAACTTAATAATAAAGAAAATTTATGAAAAAAAAAAAAAAAATCAATTAAATAAAAAAAAAGAGCAAAATTTAATAAAAATTATTAACAAAAAAAGAAAAAAAAAATACAAATTTTAAAATTAACAAAAAAAAACAAATTAAAAAAAAAAAACAATTAAAATTTAAAAAGAAAAAAAGAAAAAAATTAAAACAAAAAAAATAATAAAATTAAAAAAAAATAAAAATAAAATTAAAAAAAAAAACAAAACAAATTTTATTTTAAATAAAAAATTTTAATTAAAAAAAAATAAATTTTTGAAAAAAAAAAAAATTAATTTTTTGAAAAAAAAAAATCAATTAAAAAAATAAAAAATTAAAAAAAAAATTAATGGGATGGTGATGGTGGGGGCGGCGGGTGGCCGTGAGGCCGGTTGAGCCGTCCCCGTGGCGTCGACCGGCCGGCCCCCGGCGCCCTGCGAGCGGGCTCTGCGCGCCGGGGGCCAGCCGGGCGGTACCACGGGGGCGGCCTGGCCAGCCTGATAGCCGCCCGCCGCCCCCACCACCACCAGCGCATTGTTTTATTTTTAATTTTTTAATTTTTAATTGATTTTATTTTTAATTTTTTTTTTTCAAAAAATTAATTTATTTTTAATTAATTTTTTTATTTAAAATAAATTTGGTTTTTGTTTTTATTTTTTTATTTTGTTTTTATTTTTTTTTTAATTTTCTTTTTTTTTTGTTTTAATTTTCTTTTTTTTTTAATTTTCTTTTTCAATTTTAATTGTTTTTTTTTTAATTTGTTTTTTTTGGTTAATTTAAAAATTTGTATTTTTTTTCTTCTTATTATTATTTTTTTTTAATTTAAATTTTTAAATTTAATTTTTTTATTTTTATTTTTTTTTATCTAAGTTTTAATTTTGTAATTTTATTTATTTTTAATTTTTTTTTTAAATATATATATTTTATTATATGGTTTTTTTAATAAGTTAGAAAAAAATGTTTTTGATGTTTTTTTTTTAAATTTTTTTGGTCAATTTTTGTTTTTTTCTTTAAATTATGTGTTTTTTTTTTTCAAATTTTGTCATTTCCTTTGATATAATTTTCAAATATTTTTGTTTTTTTTATTTATTTTTGTTTAATTTTTTTATTTTTACGAGCTATTTTTGTTTTTTTTTACATTTTTATTGGTTTTTTTATTGTTTTTATATATTTTTTTTAATCTAAGTTTTGTGTTTTATTACCAACATGAAAATCACCACTCTAAAAAAAAAAGGTTGATGCAGCATCAATACGTTTCAAAATTAGCATGAAAATCACTGCTCTAAAAAAAAAAAAGGTTGATGCAGCATCAATACGTTTCAAAATTAGCATGAAAATCACTGCTCTAATAAAAAAAGGTTGATGCAGCATCAATACGTTTCAAAATTAGCATGAAAATCACTGCTCTAAAAAAAAAAAAGTTGATGCTGCATCAATACATTTCAAAATTAGCATGAAAATCACAAACATTTTAAAACAAATATTCATACTTCATAAATAAAAAATTTAGAGTGTCAAAAATGTGCACCAAAAAAAAAAATGGTGATTCTGCATCACCACTTTTCAAAATCGGGTGCTTTTTATGCTACCAAAAAAAAGTAGGTAACATTGCGGTTACCTATTTCATCGGTA